>OU974076.1:6846884-7326884 GCA_918843875.1 Diadumene lineata | reverse complement strand
AAACGTTTTATGCGGTAAACGGTAAATTATTAGAACCCAGTCTCCGCGCGGTATTCAAGATGGCCAGATTTTTTTTCAACTTTGCCGCAAGATATGTCGAAAACAAAGCCGGTGACCCCTATTTTTTTCTTTCGTGAAATGAAGCTTTTTATCAAGACTACAACATATGTGAAACACAAAAAAATGACATTACATGAAACGAAGAACAGTACACTTTTGTAAAATAAATCGACCCCTACCTTGGAACGAATCCAGCGACATCGCTTAACTTAAAAGCATCTTTATTTGTAAAGAAAGGCATAAACAATCCTATTATTTCTTGGAAATAGAAGACAACAGTTTATTTCTTTTCTTTTCAAATTTTAAAGAGCGTTGATTTCTGTTTTACAACATTTTTATGACTTTATTCTTTGAAAATAGTAGTGTTTAAATACGCGCGTTTTTTCATCAAAATACCCCATTTTCTACGCCTTGTACCTCAAAAACAAACTCGGTGACCCCCGATTTATATTGCATTTCTGAAATCCTCATATAATGAAATAGCTTTGTACAAAGTTTCATAAAAATGACATTAGAACTTCATTTACCCAGGAACGTCCTTAATAGTGACGTAATATTATATTAGAGCGCAAACAATGTTCACGTTTACGGAACGTAAGTTCTTGTTATTCAGCTGCAAAACCAATCTCGTACCCAGAGCCAGCGTTTTCGTGTGACCTACGGCAAAGGACGACGGTAGCTAGGATAATCCCATATCGGAAGCCATGTTTTATGGTTCCAGGGTTTAAAACTATTGCGATATGAAACTTTAATACAGCTATTCTTGAAAAAGTTGTCCAGTTCGGAAATACTGATTTAGCGAATAACAATGTCATTTGCATATAGTTTTCAGTTTTCTTGTTTTAAAGTACAAAAAAATATTTCGATAACTACAAAGCTGCGCATATTATATAGTTACATAGTTGATTATAATTATGTGATGAAGTTATTTTGTACATTTTGACTCATTTCTTAAAAACTAACAATCGTGAGATATGCAAATGACTTTGTTATTCGCTAAATCGGTATTTCAACTAGACAGCCATTTCAAGAATAGCTGTATCTCTTCGGTCGTCATTTTCAAGATGTTACTGGACGCATGCGTATGAACAACTAAAATCGTTAATCGTCATTTACATGTATGTAGAAACAGTTTTGAATTGTTTCAATAAACGGCCACTTCGTACGTGGCAACATATTTGCTAACGGGGTTGCATGTATTTATAAAGTCCTTGACGCATTCTGTTCTCAGCAACCCTAGCACAAGGATGGTATTGCAATGTTTGGTAATTTACTGTCATTAATATATTGTCAAGATCTTTCAAATTTATTTTTTGCATATTATAGGAAGAAAATACAATTCAAATACTTGCGTCGACAAAGTTCGACTAAAACTCTCTCACTTCCCCCACCCTACCCCCAAGCTAGTTCCAATCAGTGGTCTCATCTGACCTCAAATTAAATATTTACACTAGTTCCAGCGTCCCTCTGGCTCAAATTTCTATCGATCACAAGCACAAACTACTTTGCTTGCGAAATACTTGTCCAAAGGAGGTTTAACAAAGCTAGATATTTAGTGTCGATATGCCTCAATATAAACTTCACTACTTCAATGTGCGCGGCCGGGCAGAGATATCAAGGCTTTGTTTTGCAGCCTCTGGAATCGAGTTTGAAGATCTCAGACACTCAATGGAAGAATGGCAACAAATGAAGAAAGGTGAATATGGAATTGTTTGATGGTACATCCGTATATTCAATCGTATATTTAATTGATATTTTATTTAGATTACGTTAAGAAAATATCGAAAAGTTTGATATATGAAAGGTTCTGGATTTTTTAGACATGAGTAAAACACTAGCCGTGACACTTGATTTATTTTGAAATTTGTATGATTTTTTTTTTTTTTTTTTTTTTTTTTTGCAGTAAATCTATAATTAGTATTGTCGAGAGTGAAAAGTATTATTATTCAACATTTGCTAAAATACCAGTTCGTGATCTAACTGATCATATGACACCGGCAGATAATACTAAAGTTTTCAAAAAGAAGCTGAAGCATTGATAAGATTGTTGTATGCAACAGTCTAATTATTCAATGTTTCAGCTGCTTTTCACAAATGTTATTATTCTCGACCGGTGTACTGTTATAATTGGCTTTTTTTACATGAATGCTAAATTAAATACCTTCGTAAATACATTAACTGTATTTTGCACTAGTAAATGGCAAATGCATGGCCGAATAGCGTTCGGTTGGATTCGTATTGGATTTCAACCACAGGCAACCCAATTATTGTAGAAATATATCCTTGCGTGACAGCTCTAAAACGACTGACGTCGTATAATTTCAATCGATATTTTTTGGTTGCCATGATTTAGTAATCATAACCACCCCTCCCCTCTCTGGTATTTACCTGGTATTTACCAAAGAGAATTGCCGATAGAATCATAGTATCCAGAGCAGAATTAGAAATAGTCGGTCAACGAGAGATGTGATGTGCAGACTGTTCTCTGAGTCGTCACTGCGAAATTCAATATAACATAGAATAACCGCTAACAAATAAAGCCGGTCTCAAAAACCCGTAAAACAAAGGGTAATAGTTAAGGTTTAAAGGTTCAATGGCTTTTATTGCCACCATGCATAATCTATCTAAAGTATATACAGAAAACAAAAAGTTTATACAAGTTTAATGTGGAGGATGCAAGAAAACAACCCTAGAGGTTAGGTCAAGCTCATGCGACCTTTCAATATCTAAAATGAATTAAGGGTCCTGATTACTTAAGCAAAAAGTCATCACGATTTTTTCTTAGAAAGATATTTTATAGAGAATTCATCAATTAATCGAAAAATGGATAGAAATCTATATGGTCCCGAGCCCGTTTTCAAGATAAATTTTTTTGAACGGAACTATGTTTTGACATTTTTGAAGAACAAATGACGAAAAATGCATTTTTCACAAAAAAAATTATTACTCAAAAACTAATAAAGCTATTGACGTAGTTTTTACAGGCAATATCAAGCAGACGTTATTTTACACAAATATGGCAAAATAAATTATATATGTTTTAAAATTTTGTCAAACATTTACAGTTTTGTTTTCGTCTTTGACTTAAAATCGCTTTGAGAAGTGGACGGTCCCATTCGCTTGCTCTAGCTCAGTCCATTTTTGTCGCTAATACAACATATGCCTTGTTTTCATATAATCGCTCGGATCGCCGGACCGTTGAAAATCATATCGGCGATCGTCACCGATTATATGAGAACACTTTTCAGCGATCGAAACACATGGAAACAATTGACAGTGATCGTTAGCGATGCTCGTATCAGTAATTTCAGCAACGGCCGGCGATCGTGAGCGATTATTTGAAAACAGGATTAACCCGTATACTATAAAATTTCATTAAATTACCTTGTAAAAGCCTTATTAAAATAGTTGAATGATTGTATAAGATAGTTTAAGAATCCCTGATTCGTTGTATCATGACATCAATCGTAAACCATTTTATTAAACCTTATACAATCGGTACTCTACATGTATATTATACAACCTATTTCACGCAGTGCGTAGCGGCTGATTCGGGAGGGGGACGGGTCACTTTCCGAAACTACCGCTACGCAGGCTAGCTCTAATTTGATAAAATGAGTAATGATTTTTATAGATAATGTCACGCCATTGGGTCAGTTGCCAATGATGGAGGTAGATGGAGAAAAGTTCTCTCAATCAATGGCTATATTCAGATTTGTGGCCAGAGAAACTGGTAAGTAAAAATCTTCTACCCCTACTATGCACATTCACGAAATCTTAATTCGAAATCACATGCAATTCCTCGTTGCCAGTGTCAGATTATAACAGAAAAATTCTCATTGTTTAGTTACAACCATACTTCTACAAATGAAATAATTTTAGGTTTATTAGTTGTTTGTTTACAACAAATTTTAATATTGATTGATTGATTGATTCATTCATTCATTCATTCATTCATTCATTCGATTGCGTTTTATTTTTGTTCGCTCATTTATTAAATCATTAATTCAATAATTTATTAGATCGTTTGTTTATTCATTTATTCATTGATATTTTTGATTCCCTCCATTGCAAATTTTCGTCCATTCATTCACTCGTTCTTGCATTCATTATTTTATTTAATTTATTCATCCATTCACTTGTTCGTTCATACATGATTTGAATGTTATTCCTGGCATTGAACGTGCGACATTTTAGAGGATTGCGAGTCGGGTAGGTTCTGATAATTTCTTTGTATTACAGGTTTTTGTCCAAACGATAGCCTTCAGATCGCCAAATGTGATATGATTGTTGACACAGAAAACGATCTTGCGCAGAAGCGGATCAAGTACTACTATGAGAAAGATGAGAAACTCAAGGTACAATGGCTCCAGCAGGCAGCAAAATATTAGCCAGAGTGCTAACATTAAATGTGTGCAATAGTTGTCACTAAGTAGTAGTAAATACCACTAATTAAACAAAAGAAAACAATAGAATTAGCTGATAAAATAACACTTTTAGTGCGCGCACTCTATGAAAACGTCATTCCAAAAGAACTTGCGCCGCTTTTTTTCTTAAGACTGTCGGCGTCCCATCCCCGAAGTCTCAGATTTTGCCTATATAGATCGTGTTCTTGACAAAAAAGGGAAAAATGGGGAAACTTGAGAATTTAAAAAATATTAAAAGACATTAAACCGAATGTCCCAATGCAAGGGCCGTAAGTTAGATAACTCTTCAAGGATAATACGTCATCTCCGTTAAATAACCACAACTACGTATACTACTATCATCATCATCATTCCATCATTGCATCGGCTCTGTGATCCATCTTTTCCTAATATTTGTTCCACCAGCAAACCTACAAAGATGAGTACGATAATACCCACTTACCAGACTTCTTCACTAAAATGGAGAAAATGCTGAAGACCAACAATGAAGGACAAGGCTTTTTCATCGGCGATAAGGTATTATATAATTATGCTTTTGCTATTGCAGAGAGAATACATCTAACACAATATCAAAATCCATCTAAATTCCCGAAGCGACTATAAAGGTCGGTCGACAATTTTCCCCCGTAAGTACTAAGTTTTTTTGGCGGAACGTTGTTGTGGCAGCGACAGAATTTTCGACTTGCCGTATGAGATCCAACCGGTTGGATTGTTGAACCAGTGCACATTTAAGCGACATGACTGTGACGTGTCGCCTAGTGTGTACCTACCTTAATGTAGGGGGGACAAACTTTTGTCCAGAAGATGTGCTAAACAGCGCGACTGTTTAGCTTTTTGAAACTCAAACGTGTAAAAAAGAAAATTGACAATATAAATTTATACGTACCCACGTACCAACCAATTTTGAACATTATAATAATATTTTTTCCATGTACTAGTCGACGGGTTTTCTAATATTTGTTTTTGCAGATGACCATGGCCGACATTGCTGTATTCAATGCTTGTAATAACTACTTGTCTGTTGTCGATGGGTTCCCTCTATTAAAGGCTCACCACGATCGTATAGCAGATATTCCTGGTATCAAGTCCTGGCTACAAAAACGACCCCAGACCAACCTTTGAGTGTCCCTACGTTCAAACGCAACTAGATTGCGAATTAGCATTTTTGTTTAGATTGTTTTTCTGGAATTAAATTGTTGTTCAGTTGATGTGATACTTTCCTAGTAGTTAATACCTAATTCAGTTGCATATTATATGCATATAAAAATGGTCGTTTTATAGGGTATACGTAAGATTTGTCGTGTACTCAGCGTAGTTTCTATATAATCGCTCACAATCGCCGGACGCTGAAATTACTGATGCAAGGATTCGGCGATCGTGGGCGATTATGTGAAAACCAGTTTGATTATTTTTTTTTTTTACTGTTATTATTACTTTAATGCTTATATAGCGCAAATATCTATATATATATAATCAAATGCGCTAATTAGTAGTTAGTATGTATTAGTGTAAGCCTATCACCGAGGATGGTCGTACCTGCGTTCGCAGTCGTTCTTTTACGTCCCCCTGTTTATTATCGTAGCAATTGCGATATAATCGCTAGCGATCGCTGACAAGATTTTCAACGATCAGGCAATCGTGAAGGATTATAGGAAAACATGGCTTTATGTGTAGTATTCTACAAGTCGTGGCTTAAATCGTGCCGAGTGAAGGCCTATAACACTAATCCCACAAAACCTAGAATTAGACGTAGGATTTTCAACCAGGACTCGCAACTCTACGACTAGCCGTAAGAAAATGACGTGTTTTGGCCGAGATACAGAATGGAACTCGAACATAGGCGACACTCAGATCATTTCGAAAAAAACACCAACAACATATTAGAAAATGAACATATAAAGTATCAATTAGTTTGTATCAAAATGACAGTCGGGGAGTTAAATAAATCCGAAGTAGTGCCTAAAAAGGAAAGGAAAGGACAACTTGATTTAGCATAATGATAACCTTCCAGGAAGCTGACGATGCGCGCACTTTTTCCCCTCATTCCATCAATGCTCCTCTTCACGGGTATATAAAGCTACTACAAGCTGTACAGAATAAAATTAAGCCGAAACAAGGATGTTTCTTGGAATCGGAGTCACTACTCGAATTACCCCGTGGCCTCTCGCACACTAGCCAACTGTGCCACACTTGCTCCTTAGTCACCAAATTTTATGGGAGTAATTGGGCCAAGATGACAAAAAGTTTCTCAATATGGTTTTTTTGTGTGTGAATCCATGATCACTTGTATAGCATGAGTGAGACAATGTGGAGAATTCAAAGAGGTTTTATTTTTCTACTCGAAAAACTAAAAGAAGTAGCATCAAGTTTGTTCAAAGTAATATTCTTGCAAAGAAATTTGAAAGTTTTTCAATAAAAATCTGCTATAAGAGTGTGACAAAATGTTCCCTTTGCTCTATTTTTCTTATGAATTTATTCCTTGGAAAAGACATCGACTGTGATATTTTTACGGAAATTTAATTGAACTGCTTCATGAATTTTTTGTTCTTTTTACCACAGAAAAGTCAAAAATTCAATGTTTTGGTCTTGAAGACCATGTATTTTTTCCAAAATTACAAAAAACGCGCGGAAAAAATGAAAATTTCAATGTTTTGGACGCGCGGGAATGGGTACTAGCTGCTTTTGAAGCCTGTATGTAATGTTATGTTATTTTTTAACAAAAAGCTCAAGAATGACTATATTTTAGCTCTAAAAATTTCTTTTTAATCGCGCGACAAATTTTATTTGATTACATGCGTGAGCAGAATGCGCAGTTACAAGGGCCCGAACTACCTTACCTACAATTCTTGTCGTTTTTCTTAACTGACAAAAAATTTAAATCAACCGGACCTGTATAATAGAATCGGTCGTCCGAATTTTTTTCAACACATCAAACAATTTTTTTGAAAAATATCGGTCATCAGTGGAGAATGCCTGTACCAAGAACAATTCTTTGTGACTTCTGTGTTGAGAATATGATGTAAAATGTGCATAAAAGCACACAAAGCCGCTACAAATAATCGCAAAAGACACATTATTGCGGCGCCAAATAACACGAGATTAGAGCCCTGTTTACTTTTTGATATGATACCGGCGAATTGGACTTTATAAGGGAGTGTTTAGATTGTTAGTTTGCTTTGCATTTTTTGTCTAACAATATGAAAAATGGACTGTTATCATGTATTATGTTAGTTCCGAATGTGACTACATGTAGCTATGCCATCAACTAGCAGGAGTCCAAGGTTATCGTGTAGTCGGTCACCCCTTGAAGTACTTTGAAAGTATTTAATAAACAATAGCCGGCCATCATACATATTGATAAGTCTAATTTTAAATCACTGTATGAATTAGTTTTTTTGTTTTGGTAACAATCGTAAACAATGAAGAACTTTCCGGTGAAATGAGGTTTTGATAAAATCTTTTGCATTTCGTTGGTCAAGAAGAGTGGTAGGTGTTGACATAACCTTAATCAATTGTTCGCAACTACATACAAAAGTAATTGCAAAAAACAGGTGTAAAAATGAAAAGTTCATTCAAAAAGTTTATCAACATGGAGGTTGTTTTTGATATTAAGGTAAGATCTCAACTTCGATTTTTTATAATATATTTTACTACAAGAGCAAAATTTCTCTGGCTAAAACCACCAAAAAAAAAAAACCGTTGTTAGATAATGCATCTGAAAGAACATCGAAATTATCCTTGATTAAAACAAGAAAACTAAGAAAATGGGTTGATGTAAAATCTTGGTTGTAATAACCATAAGTTTTAGATTATTACTGCAACCAGTTTATTTT
The DNA here is from genome assembly GCA_918843875.1 of Diadumene lineata. Taxonomy (NCBI): domain Eukaryota; kingdom Metazoa; phylum Cnidaria; class Anthozoa; order Actiniaria; family Diadumenidae; genus Diadumene; species Diadumene lineata. The sequence continues at coordinate 7,318,564 of OU974076.1, read as the reverse complement.
GGTTGAATATGTTTGCTAAAATTAAATTGGTAGAATTAATACCATTTGAAGTGATTGTATATTGTAACTTTTTTGTGACAAATTCTTATACATCTCATGCCATCGTTTAGAATAGATGTAAATTATATTAGTTTACCAATATTTTGTCTTGATTGCATGAAAAAAAGGTTGAAAATCGCAAAGAACTGAATACCGACACCAAAAAAGGTTTTGTGAGGTTTCCTACAGAATTTGTTTCGGCATCTTGGAACAAGCATTTACTGTCCCTCGTGTCATAGTATAAACAGTCAAGATGGTCTTTGATATTTTTCAGTTGCTGTCGAGTGTGATTCTTCTGTTAAATGCTAGGTCCACTACAGCAGGTAATAGACTCTGAATATCAATTTCATATCTTTAACAACTTTATCAAATATTTAAAGCTCTCAAAATTCTCATTTTAATTTGATCTAAATTTTAGTACGATTATCCAGTATCTTGGAATGGACATATTGCTGGAAACGGTATTAGCGTATATTTTTCTTCGGGTTTCGGGACTGCAAGGTTTTGCATCCACTGGAATCCATTTTTTTTCTCTTTATACGCATCAATGGAGGCAAACATAGATGTGATTTATGAGTGTAACTTTTTGGTGTGGTCAAGATTTACAGAGGGGGACATTGGGGTTTGCGGTGTTGCGGTGTTGTCGTTATTTTAGTGCGGTGTTACGGTGAACGAGGCTGAAAAATTTCGGTATTGCGGTGATGCAAAACTTCGCGATGTGCGATATTTAAGTTAATTTACGTGCGGTGTACGGTGAAATAAAAACTTTTTTCGGAGTTGCGATTTTAATCCAACGAAAATGATTTTTTTGCACGTGACTCATGAAAAAATGCGGTGACGGTGTTTTGTTGAATTTTTTGCGGTTTTGCAGTATTCACCATCGATTTTTTGCGGTGTTGCGGTGTTCGAGACTCCCCAATGTCCCCCTCTTTTTACAATATTTCCGTTCTTGTGTGGCATTTTTCATTTCGTTCTTGGCCGCTGAGTGGCATTTTTGAAATGACATTCAACGACATTAGTGTCAATCAGTATCTGATGACACCATTTCAGAATTCCCCGTGTTCCGGGAAACTGCCGACTTGAAACGGGATATATTCGCATTGTTGGATGATTTGATAAAATGCCAAAATTTTGTTACAAGAGGGTGGAGTAGATTCTATTTCAACTTGTTCAAATACAAATGATAAAGCGTTTATCCATTTATTTTACATTGTGATATTAGAATAATATCCCAGTTTACAATTTTTTACAGAGCGACTACTCCAACCAAAGCCACTCGGACAAATTTTTCACAAATTGTCCAATCACGTTGGAGCATTTGAACAATCGATTTCCCATAAATTTCAAATGTTGCAAGAACTGATAGATCGCAGGCAACAATGTATTGTGCAAATAATTTTGGCAAATATTTTTTCAAATGCTCGAACGTGATTGGACAATTTGTGCAAAAATTTGTCAGGGGGGCTTTGGTTGGAGTAGTCACACTGTAAAGTTTCTGTAAAAATATCTAAGCACAACAGTAACTTCTTTCTAGCATGCAATCTCCCCTGTATTATATCGAGGAAAATAAGAGTCTGCAGTGGGAATGAAAGGCAAAGATGAATAAAGAGTTAGAGGGAGGGCAAAACAAACTCCAATAGGCAGACACGCAGACTATGTAGGTCTGAGTAAGTCTGAGTAAGGATACAAGAGAGATCACCTTCCTACAGCCATGTCAATGTAGCATTCAATCTCAAAGTGCTGTTGGTTATTCTTATCTGATTCGTAATACACGCTTGGTGAAACTGCTGATAATAGTCAGTAACAGTTTCAACTGTAGTCTTTTTCTCAAATCAAGACCTTTTTCTACAAAATAGGCCGTGAATTAAATTGGTGACATTGACAATAACCAAATTCAATTCCAATGTTTTTGATAGGGAACATTGCTTTACGGCAACCAACTGAAATAAGCTCTGTTTATGATGATAATCCATCTCCAGCGGCACGTTTAGCAGTAGATGGCAATCCAATGGCAGACCATCCTTATGGAGCAGTAACCAAGACGTCTACAAACCCATGGTGGCGCGTAGACCTGGGAATGAGTTACGTCATCGATGACGTATATATTATTGGACGTAAAGTTACATATTGCTGCTATAAAAAAATAAATGGTGCTGTGATAACTGTCGGTAAGAAAAATTACAGTTAAGTTTCCGTCATTGTGACGTTTGAGAGTGAAATATGTCAAAATCTTCCTTATTTTTGTTCCTTAACCTCCATTATAGCGAGCAATTCGTAACGAACAAACATGTTTGCATACCGTATCAATATATACTTACATAAAATAATTAATTCCGTTTTTTTTTTCGTTTTTTTATTTAATGTTCTCTCATTTTCTACTAGCTATATATTTAACTTTTCAAAAGTTATGCGTATGTTTATTTTGTGAAACTCAGCATATCAGAGTATTGCTTTATAGGGAAATTGCTGTTCGATCGGCCATCTTGTTTAACCATATTTAGTAAATGTTACCTTGTTTAGAAGTACGCTTGTACTTTTTTACCCTTTTTTCAGTGTTTAAAGCTTAAAGTTAGAAGAAAACCGCTAGATATTGTAGAGAATCTAAAAACTCAAAACGTCCATTACACTCATCTTTGCAGCCTTGGTCTCGAGTAAAAAGACCATAATTAAAAACACAGGGCTCCGGCGGGAACAGCATTCAAGTCTTTGATATGTATCGTTGATAAATTTAGCTTAACTTTTACTCATTTGTTAAACGGTTCCAATCCCCTTTTATTCTATTATTGTATTTCAAATGGTAAATAGTAGTTGGAATGTACTTTATACAGTGTCAAATAAAATACACTGCTTTGGTCGCTCGATAGCTTCAGGCTCACTTGCTGCGACACCAACTACCTAAGAAACTTTTAGCGCATTTTTCCTACTAGATGAAAACTAAGTCAACAGGGATGCTGTTTACTTATTTTGACTATTAAATTTAATATATTGTCTCTTATTCATATTTGATTATTATAGGGGAGAATATCGATGGAACACTAAACGCTAAGTGTACAACCATCGAGGGAGTAACCGCGCCTTTGAGCAAATCGTTCAAGTGTTCTGCGCCACTGAGGGGACGATATCTTACAATATACATTCCGGGAGAAAGGAAACTTCTTGCTCTTTATGAAGTCATGGTCAATGAGAATCCCACAGGTTTGTAAGGTCAACGCCGGGCTCACATTGCTTTTAAACAAATTTATTCATCACACAAAACTGCTGAAAGCAAAAGCTGATATTTAGTCGTTGAAATATAGGATTTAGGAGTTGGAAATGTTATGTAGATTACTATTTACTCGAAGCAATCCTATTTGTGAAGAGATGCATGAAGAGAGTAAATGGGTTACTTGCACTAAAAGGTCGCGTAACCAAAACTAGCGCCTCGGTAAAAATCAAACCCAGAAGTATGTAAGATCAGCTTTCTGGGCTTTATTTCCTTCATATTAAACCCTCGTGAATTAAAGCTTTGTCGATTGCCTGTAGTTGAAATGAACAGATAACAGAAAAGCGTTCGGATTCGATTGAACTCATTAGACTTCCCCATGGAAACGAAGCACATGAGATCGAGACTGAGTCCTTTTTGAAGCGTAAGAAATTTGACAAACGAACGGTAAACTTAGACATGATTTTCCCCACAGGAAGCCCATGTAATGAATTGAAAGTCGTAAAAGATTCGTTCGTTGGGTAGTACAGAGTGCCACCGTTGTAAAGAATAACACCGTTTTCACAAAATATTTTCAAGAAAAAATGAAATTTTAAAATGACTGCTAATTCTGTTTCATTGTGCATGGCGAGTTGAAACTTGGTGTTTTTACAAATTGTAGCATGCTCTTTTCCCGTGGAATTATTTTTAAAATGACCCCTAAGAGGTACCGATCGAAATTCCAATCAGAAGGGAGTAGCAATACGTGATTTTTTACCCTTAAAACTTTAATACGAACAATTGGATATAATGGTCGTAAAATTGATACCTAGCTTTGGAATATACGTGAGTGCCCTAAAAGTACCAACTTCAATTCTGAGAGTCTGGAAACCTCCAAAAGACCCTAAAAGGTACCAGATCTCCGATTTTGATCAATAAAAGGTATGACGAGCATCCCCGCTATCCGATATGCATATCTTTTCATTATTACCAAATTTATCAAATCTATATGGCAATTTTTTTAATTTTTTTTGCACAATATGCTTCAAAATCATATTTAAAAAATTAAAAAAAATAAAACATTGCTATTCACTCGACATGTAGGCGCTGGGCGGTAGGCACTAGGCGTGATGAAGACAAGTGAAGTGAAGTTACTCGATATGTGCTTCCAATCCATTACATATCCAGATTAAACTATTTATTGACTTTTTAAAACCTGCTTTCTTTACAAAATAGCAAACCTTGCCAAGGGAAAGACAGCGATGCAATCAACTCAATATCTCCAACATGTTGCTGAGCTTGCAGTAGATGGTAACAGAGATGGGATGAATCAACACTGTACTCATACAATCTATGAAACAAACCCTTGGTGGCGAGTGGACCTTGGTGCCAGCTTCCCTGTTTCGGAAATTTTCATTGTAAATCGAGACAAAGTTCAAGAAAGACTCGTAAACATAGAGATTCGTGTTGGTGAGGGTTAAAACTTTGTCGCATGTTCTTTTTTAATGAGATGACAACAATAATTATCATTCCCAGCGGATCCCTATAGTTATTGAAGAACCATAATTGCCCTTTGAAAAACGTCGTTTGGACGAACTTCCCCATACTGGAGCAATTAGTTGAAACTTTATATTAATACTTTTAGTAATTTATAAAAGAGCTAACGGATGTTACAAAAATAAATATAAGCGGCAGTTTTAAATTTGTTTGAACTGATGCAACAGCAATTGTTTTATGAAACTGAAATGTTTTTTTAACTGAGAGGATTTCGTTGTCTCAAATTTAGCAACTCAAAAAAAAGTACAGAGAAGGTTTGACGCTTTTAGAATAGCGCAATTCTTTCAGTACGTACGTCTAAAACGTCAACAGTGCTAACTTTCTTTTTTCTATATATTAATTGTATAGAAATAAAAAAGACGTTTTTTGGTTTTATATTGTATTGTGTTTTATGACAATCTGTGAACGGTTCAAACCAATCGGATTTTGTGAAGTTCAACCAAAAGACGTTCGCAAAGGTCATGGTATGGCTATTCGAAAACTGCAGTAATCGATCTGTCACAAAGTGCAAGCCACATACGGTTTGAAGCAAATCATAGCTATTGTTAAGAATTGTTATATACTTATGTGGCGTACACTCTTATTGCGATGATATTATCTGTTGTGATAAACAAAATATCATTGTTATAGGGGCCACGGACAGGGAGGGGTTTGGGGAGCTGAGCCTCCCCCTCCCCCATGCCACTTTTTAGCGCTAAAGAATAGAAATACAAACAATCCAAATAATTATTATTCTCTAAAGTTTTTTTGTTCTTTTTAATATTATCATTTTTTTAATGTGGTTGCATGCCGCCGATGTCTTGTTCTCCCCCCCCCCCCCCCCCCCCCCCATTCCCCGACTTCTCAACATATTCCACGGTCCCTGTGTTATAAATGATAATAATAACAGTATGAAACAATGATACAATCATGGTTATGATAATGAGATGAATGAATGATTGTCATTTACAAAAAAAAATGTAAGCACAATCTTTTCTTGTTTGTAAATTAAAACAAATCACAATGAAATAACGTACTTTAGAAGGAACCGTCCAATTCTGAAAATAAATCATGTCAATAGGTTGCTTATTAAATATGTTTTTGTTCATGCTTTCCCTTTAAATAACATCACCTTCCAGGTGACAGTTTGGCAGACAATGGTACGTCAAACCCCTTATGTGGAAGTGGCTATTCCATGGCGACGTTATACAAATCTTCGTTTTACTGTAAACCGCGGAAGACTGGGCGCTATGTTACTATCGTCCTTGCCGGGCAGAGAATGGTACTGACGTTATGTGAAGTTGAGGTGTACTCTGAGAGCAAAGGTAGAACTGTTATACGCACACGATTATTGTGATTAAGCGATTCATCAGTCTCCTGTCGAGAAGGTGGTTTGACGTCAACTCACGCATGCTCGACAGTGACAGTGACTACAAGCTATTGGTCACTTTGGATCGGTTTGCAGACAAGCCATGACTATGAACACGCAAAAAATAGTATTTAGTATTTAGTGAAGTATGTATTGTCTTTATTTAATGACGATGTATTAACCCTGAAAAGTTATCTAACATACGACCCTCGGTACCTTCGGGTTAATGTCCCTGTCCGAGAAGACATAAAATTCTAATCATTTGAAGATGTAAAGGCAGTAATTTCGCCTCAAGTTATTTTAACACCTTTGGTCCGCCCACAGAGATCAAACTCGTGTACTCCTGTGCAAACAAACAAACAAACAAACAAATAAACAAACAAACAAACCAACCAACCAACCACGAACGAACAAACGAACGAACGAACGAACGAACGAACGAACGAACGAACGAACAAACAAACAATATTTCATCGTACGACCCTTGCTTTTCAGTCAATAAGGTGCAGCCCATTTGACTTGTGACGGACAGATTAATAGCGAGACGTCAATTGGTAGCCATAATTTCACATAATTGATAACTCTTCCCATGAATAATATTTTAAATTTCAGCCGTTTTACGTAACAAGCCTCCAAGGCCATCTACCCTTAATCTGATTGAGAGTTTGCCAGCCACGATTAAATGTCCTGAATCGTTTGGCTATCCAGTTCCATACGTTGCTTGGTTTCAAGATGGTGTTCTGGTAAAGAACAACACCAATGATGAATTGATAATAGATAACAAGACATTGATCAACAGACGAAATGACTCAGTCTGGGAGTGCGTCGTTACCAATATATATGGATCAGATTTTCATCAATTTCTTGTTCAAGGTAAGTCAGAAAGTTAGAGTGACAAATCTTCATCCAAACAATAGATTTCTTATAGACTTCAGATAATTTGCAGCACAACTTACGTACCAGACTTCAATTTAAATAAATATCCAATCTTGGTTGAGCCCAAGTCTTTTGAAAACTAGTGTTCACGATCAGTCAATTTTGGCGGATTCACAATCATTTCTTGTTAGAGGAGATACCCGAGGGGAGAAGGCCCGCGTAAGCGGAGCACCGTAATCAGGAACTGACAAACTATTGAGCTCATTTCAAATCGACCACAGGACGCCCAGAATTAAACGCATGTCCGCGCAAAGTTGCTGACCAATTTTTAGTGAGCTGGGGCTGGTTGTACGAAGCCTGAATAGCGCTATTCACCGGATAAAACGCTATCCAACGGATAAATTCTAAAGAAATCCTTTGGAGTGGATAACTTTATCCAGTGGATAACTTTATCCAAGCTTCGTACAACCGGCCCCAGATGTGTTTGGCGTCAAAACATTGACAAATTTTGCTAATCTCCACACACAAAAAAATTCAATTGCAATATTTTCAGTTTATTGAAACTTTTTACAAAACGTCTTTCTACAATGGATAAGAAGCAAAGAAACGGTAAAGCAAAGCTTTAGACTGAAAGAGTTTTGGAATGAGAAACAAAGACGACGTAAAAGGAAAAGACAATGAACGATGGAAAACTTCAAGAATATTGTCCAATATCTTCAAGAAGACTTGAAAACTTTATGAGCATGAAAATTGAAAATAATGCCGACAGGCAATAAGCGATAGCTCAACCGAAGAATAACATCGATTAAAAAGCAACGGTAAAGCGATCATAATCAACCACTTAGAGACGTATATTTTGCACACGATTCTTGCCATATCTCGCCATTGTTCTGAAAAACAATGAAAGGTTCAAAGTACGTCTCTCTGTGTTCAATATATCGTTTATAAAACCCTACTTTTATTCCAATTAGAATATCAACTTTATTTGTTGTTTTGTGAATATTAAATTTTCTAGTTATCAAAGTAAGTTTTATCTATCGGTTCACTGTTCGAATCTCGGCGTTCGTCGGAAAAGACGGTATCAAATTAAACTGACAAATACACCATCAAACTTTCATAATTTTAAAATTACAAGATATAATTCCTTCAAAATCGATTTACATTTAGGAAGTAAGTTGAATATATAGTTCTTGAGTTTTCGAATAAAGCAACAATATATTTGTAGAAAAATGATTTCTTCATGATTTGCATTAATTAATGCCTTTATTGCTACAAAACTCTTATGATAAACTCTAGATTTATTAGGCGACTATGTCTTAAAATATCGTTAAAACTTATTTAATGAAAGGTTTTGTTTTTAGCCGTTTTTTCTCTGTCAAATTGGCCTCCAGAGAACTTCTTTCCAAATACCTTAAATAAGGAAACATGTCAAATGTTACTTTTTAGGTTAATAACTAAATGTGTTCTATCACTAAACAAAATTCGGTAAACCCGCTTCGATTTGCTAAGTGCACGGCATGAACGTGGTGGCTCTTGTTCAGTTGACTATATTTTGGATGAATTTCTCTGAGAAGAAACTTATAGTTAGATTGCTGTTTTCAGGATTTTTCACATAATCCTTCATGTATCCAATAAATGCCTTCTCCCACGCTTCAGTCTTAGCGTTTTTACTCCCGTCAGCATGATTGTTAACGACAAAGGTGATGATCATGCTACTAGCCATCTTGTAATCTGTACCTTCAAAGCCTCCCAAGACGATGTTGGGATTTACAGGGACACCATTTTCACCAAGGCACGATGTACCTCCAAACATTTCATCGTGGATGGAAAAAGGATTACTAAAAAACAAAAAACAGAGTAGTGATAATTACATTCGTTGAGAAATTCATGGTGACATATTTTTTTTATATAATAATATTTAGTTACGTCCACGGAATTATTTTATTCGTCGGAGCGTTTGGGTTTCAAAGTTATCCTCAGGGAAAACGTTCATGCATTCAACGTCATGGCAAATTCGATAATTTTTTTTTAACAGCAACCCTAGTCTTCAACATCTTCAGGTCCGTTATGTGTAAACCTCTCCGTCTCGAGCAAAACAAATTGTTCTCAAATTTTGATAATCTCACAGAGGCTCAAACCTGTACCTCGACCGCTGTCTTGTAAAATCTCGGAAGGACATATCGCCAACCCTTATGTATTTAAACCCATCCATTCATTCAGTCGTTTATTATTTCACTTATCCATTTCTACATTCATTAAGCCCATCACTGTTTCATTCTTACCTAGTGCAATATAAAACATGGTCGTGAAAATCTGCCACAAAGTTTTCATGCTTGTGGTTGTAACAATCGTTTCCCATATCAGTTAAACATTTATTCAGCTCGACGAAACTGTTCTGGAAGTACTGGAACAAGCTTTGGATGTCACAATGTTTGTTGTAAGGGTCCAGGGTTCTTAAGCACACATCTTCTAGTGTAATGTTTGTGGTTTTACCGCCCTCAGTGAAAGGTACTTTCATATTGGTGAGATCGTGTTGAAGTTTAAGTGACTAGAAAAGTGAACGTAGTGGCATTATTAGTTTAAAACAATTTATTTACTTGAGAAGTCCTTTGTCCATATCTATGACAGTTTTTCCCTTGACAACAAATGATTCTAATATTGAATATTGTGATATTTGGATAAAAAGAGGTCAGATCTCGGAGTCTTTGAAAAGTTTGTTTTCTAGGCTATTTACACTTTTCTAATCCAATATGTCGTACATGTATTTTTAATCCGAATCAATCAAAATATGTTTATTAGTGAAAATAAATATTTATACAATTACAAACAGAAAAAACTGGTGAAGGTAACTGTTTTATGCAATAAGCCACTTATATGGATTTCAGCAAGTGAACAATATCCATTTTGATTGATTGTGTAGACTTTGCAAAACAAGTTAAAGGAGGATACTTTAGGTATAAACTTTTTATAGAATATATCATAGCATTACCTGGTTCAGCAAGTCAAGATGGTAGATATGTCCAAATGGAACCCACTTTTCAAAAAATCCCTGATGGTAGCCTGTGTCGTTCTGTGGATAATTTGGGTCCACTGTTATAATCAACTGTTCTGTGCGATAAAATGGTGTAAATTTGGAATCTGGTTTTGGCTTTGGCGGCAGAGGTGAACACGATGCCTTACAATTCTGACAACTGCATTTCAACTCAGCTTTGTTTGTCCACGGGTTGACAAAGCTGTCGCTGCATTTTAACGTTGAAATATTCATCCACGTTAACTCTTTTGGAAGAATCTTTGGGAATGATATGGTGAAAGGAGACAGTCCATTTGATCTTCTACCAATGAATTCAAAGAGTTTCTGGGGGGTGCATGGTTTGGCACTACCGTAACAGAACTGATGCAAACGTTTCTCAAAATATGTTTTCCCAGCGAAAACTTTAGGGAAAACAACATCCTTGCACGAGTCAAAGACACCCTGCTTGACAGCTGGAGATGGATAGTAGTTGATTGCCATGATTGCCATTCTGTCGAAAAACAGTGCTTTAGGGTCCGTAAAAAGAGATTGATTAGGACTACATGTCAATTCACAAAATACGCTGATTAGATTCTGTAGACAAGCAGGACAACGACCAGCAAATTGTTTTAAAGTATTTAAAGTGGAGTCTAGAGTTTTCAGCTGTTTTGCTGAGCAACAGGTTAGTCGATCAGCTGAGTATTGAGGGCAAATTTTGTTGAGGAGTTGAAGTCCTTCAGAATCATTCATTCGTTTTGCCGGGCCGTTGAACAGGCAATTAATAGCCATATCTCCTTTCGCGGTAACATAGCATTGATCGTACCATACACAATATCCTTTTTTATGGATAAAACCATAACCATAAACCTAGAAGAGAAAAGAAAATGAATGAAGTTCGATTCTTGAAATAAAATTCAGATAAATTGATACATGGATTGATATCTTTGCTTAAACACAGAATCTCATCGTTAAAAATACTCTTACTGAGAGCCAGATTATAATATTGGTAATCGATTATCAATCCACATCGTCGCGCGATGAAATATCTTGAACCGGATAATTTTGACCTTTTCCGTCTCCGGGCCTCCGTAGAAATGAACTGAGTAATATATAAAATAAACATATCGTTGTTATATATATATATATTCAATTATATCATTGTTATTTTGTTTAACTGTGAACAATAAAATTAGTAAGGTTTTATACTGCAAAATCACTTTGAGTTTCATTTGAGTTCAATTGATTTTTTCGAGCCTTTCGAGGTTCGCTGAACCACTCATTTCGACCTTGACGCTTTTCAATTTCTTTTGGTGTGAGTCTACCGCTAATGGTTTAACTTGTGTTTGCTTGAGCGTTTCATTAGCTGATTCTTTCCAAATTTTATCCTCTACAAAAGTACTCCTCCAACTATTTACAAGTGTGCGTTTCAGCGTGGCGCGTTGTTAGCTATTTTCGATTCCGAATCAAGTCGATTCTTTTTCGGGTGTACAACGCGAGCGCTAAAGCGCCTGAACAGCAAAAATAAAAAAACTCAAACAGTTTGTTTATCGCAGTATAAAATCTGGGATATCCAGATCTTTTAAACTACATTATTTATTTATTAATAGTGGAACGATATGCCCGTCAAAAAAAAGACAAACTATAAAAAAATAATTATACTGTGTAAAATCTGGTACTACAGAACCAAAATTCAGAGTTTAGTCGATTATTGAAATAGAAAATGTGATATTCGAAATAACTGTTTCGAAATTAATAATATACTTTTTGATATACTGTTCTGATTGGTCGAGAGCAGTGCAGTTCAGGCGTAACACCAGTGCAGTAAGTTGTAACACCATTGCAGAAAGCTGTAATACCAGTGCAAAATTTATCAAAGAAACTCGTGCAAGTTAATTCCAACTTGAGCTGGAAACCATCCTTTTACTTATGAGAAACAAACATCAAAATCAAAGTTTTTTTATTGTAAAAAAAGCGCAATATAAACATCCGACAAGCATGATTTTATTATTCATTTTATTTCATTTCCTAGTTTTCGCCCTCACAAACGTTCAGCGAAACAAACAGAGAAATCACATAGGTCAAAGAGAAGCAGATATGCGTCTAGTTAAGTAGGCGTTTTCTGGAGTGTCTTTGAGAGCAAATTGTCATCGGCAAACTATCCTTTTTTGAAATGGACTGCTCGATTTTTTTTTTTTTTTTTTTTTTTTTTGAAAAATCAATGCGTTGTCGACTAGAAACTACTTGATCTTCAAGTTTGAAGAAAATAAATAATTTATTTGGGATAGAACACGACAAGTGATTTTTGCATTTTTTTGAAAGACTCATTAATAATTTATGAGCATCTAGTCCAATCCGTGGTCCAATTTTGGTCACATGCATGAGGTTTTATACCCATAAAATACTCTCATTTGTATTCAATGAATCTTTATATGAAGACTCTAGAGTCTCTATATAAGGGTACATTGAATAGTAATGAGATTACTTTGCATGCTACGAAGCAACCACTGCTCAATCATGTGAACGAAATGGTCCAAGGAATTGAACATGTTATTTAAAAAGTTTGTTCCGCTTTGAACTCCAAGGAGCAGACTCAAATGTGATACGCATATTCAACACACATCAGAAATTCTGCGCATGATCAGAATGACCACCAGTCAATTTTATAACTTGTTTTGCTTATTTTTAACAATTGTATTTGAAATATTTGAAAGAAGTGTTGGAGTTTTTGAAGTCATTTAAAAAACTCGCAGGACGTGTTTTATATAGTACATATTTTGGAAATAAATTGTATCCCATGCAGAAAATCTATGAATGATCGATTTCCAATATTAATCAAACTATTAACATCGGTTATTATCAGATTTGCATTGATATTATCGGTTTTACTGATATAAAGTTAAAGCACCACCATGGCTGACCATGGCGAAATCGTCCAATACACAAACCTTACCTGACTTAAACACAGCAACGACAACAAGGTCAAAGCAGAACCGAAAAACTTCATTATGGTTAACAATTTAAGTTGTGCTTATACAATAAATTTATGGTCTTGAATCCTTCGTGAGGACTTCAGTTGATGCTTTTTAACTCGATTTGACGACAAATTTAGCTTTAGTAGACTAAAATCCTGAAAGTGAAAGGTTAATCAGAGACATTCCGGAAGGCGGGTGAGCACGTACGTAGTATAACGCGTGTCACACAATTATATTGCTAACGGAAAAATACAAATACAAACCATGTGAAGATATTGTGTACAAAAACGCAGACAAAGCCTGCACAGGACTATTCTATTATGAGAATAGAACCAATACTGAACAATGAAATGACATGCGTTGATAGTTCTACGATAGTATAGTTTGCTTTACACACTGTTTTTTTTTTCTCTCGTTAAACGCCTCTGTGAATCAGCGCAAGAAAGCATGTTCCAGATCCCTTATGGATTATGATAACCACATGTAACAGCCAACCAGATGTGATTCTTACTTAATAATAAAATTTTATGAGTAAAGTCTACTCGTTCACAGCTTGTGAACGAGATACACCTTTAGAGTGTTAAAAATGCGGCCAAGTTATTTCACGTGAGAGGTAGGAACTTTAGTGTTTTGAAGAAGGTCGTCCGAATGTTTTTTGCCTGGTTGTGCGTTTCTGGCGGAACTGACATCACCTCCTACAACGGAGCGTGATCTACAGACTGGTCACATACGAGCGACGTACGTTTAAATAAACTACATACGGGTAACATACGACTACCGGTATCCCTTAGAGATACTTACATACCTTTAATAATTGCATGGCCAAGACAATTTGTTTTGCGTGTTAATATATTGTTAATTCCCCGGTGCTCCGTGCTGTTAAACAGTGTTAAAATTCCACCTTTGCCTCGTACAAAGCTTATTATTCCCGATTTTTTTTGTATTTAAGTTTCACACAGCTATTTTGCTTATTTAACTTTCTATATGCAGGTAGTTTTAAGATGTGTGCTAAGTATAAAGACTTGAGTGTTAAAGAATGGTCCGTTAATGTTAAAACCAGCTCATTGTCCAACAACAGCAGTATCATTAATGATGATACCTGGTACAGACTTACTGATGGAAACAAATACTTACAGGTAATAATGCAGGATTTGAACTGCATATATTGACTGCTACGCGGAACTCGCTGCATTAGAGTGCATGCCATATAAGCGTGAAACAATTTCTAACTATTTAGCGTTTAATATTATTTAGTTATCAACTATATAGTTATCAACTAACTAACAATGCGTCAAGGCATAAACTAAGACACAAAGAAATTCAAAGACACGTTACAAGGAATGTTGCACGTTTTGTTAAATTGCACATCTTTTGTTAGTTAGTTGATAACTATGTAGTTGATCACTAAATACTATTAAGCGCTAAATAGTTAGGAATTGTTTCACGCTTATATGGCATGCACTCTATTAAAAATAATGCTTTTAGCTAGAAGCATTATTTTTGATAATGCAGTTTGCTGTTTGTTGAAGTGTGACCTATGCATTCGTTGGGATAATACTGAGTAAAAAACAATGGGTTGTGATGAGAACAGTGATTATATGGAAACACTTTTCAGTGATCGAAACACATGCCGAAAGTACGATTGACAGCGACCGTGAGCGATCCTCGCATCAGTAATTTCAGCGATCCGGCGATCGTTAGCGATTATATGGAAACTATAGTTACTAAATAGCTGCTTTTTGTTCGAAGATAGTTTGTTTCTAATTCATTGATCTACTGCGTTTGCTCTAGTTTCATAATCTAAATAGTGTTTTTGTTGTTATTGTTCGTTGTTTAATAGTTGCCAGAATGGTGTGTTTCTCCAATGCATTGCTCAACACAAGCAACTGGTTGGATGCAAGGTTCTCATCCAAGAAAACAAGATCTAGTCGTAGAACGAACCGTGTGCTTCAGTTGGAATAATAACTGCTGTCGCAACAAAACTACCATACTGGTTAGACGTTGCCATGGTTACTATGTATGTAATGTAATGTGGTGCTTATATAGCGCATTTCACTCAGTCTCAATGCGCTTTACAATCTTTTTAATATTTATAGTATGTAATCCGGATTTACAAGCATGAGGTTGATTAGTAATTAGTATGTATTAGTGTAGGCCTATCACTGAGGATGGTCGTACCTGCGTCCCCAGTCGTTCTTTTACGTCCCCCCGTTAATGGTTAATGTGTAGTGTGGCGAGACGGGACCTCCAGTTTATCGTCCTTATCCGAGAAGACGCGAACCCTTACAATTATAAATCGAAGAACATTCTCCTCAATTATTTAAAGACCCTGAGTGATGGTCCGGTTGAGGGTTCGAACCCGCAGCCTCCCGGTTAACAGCCAACGCTCTCCCAACTGAGCTAACCTGTTAATCGGTATACAAGTTGAAGAAGACAGCACTTGGTATACAATCTGGCAACTGCACAGGTAAGCAACACGACAAATCACGAATAACACTGATGACGATGATGATAATGCAGTGATTATGATAATGACGATGATGATGTATTATTGATAATAATAATAAATAACAATACTTTTCATTCAACAGTTCACTCGTCTCCTGAAGATGAATCAATCATGTTCGAAAGTGGACCTTCTGGCCATGCCCTGCTGAATCACGTGATCAACACAGAAACTGGTCTGACAGTGATAGAATGTATATCTGTCTGTCTGTCACACCCATCCTGTCGGTCTGTCAACCATGACGCTACAACACAACTTTGTGAAATGAACAACGCAACACGACATTTCTCATTTGATCAAGATTGGTCGTCAAGGTCTGGAAACCAGTATCATGAAATTTCTGAATCCACAAGTGTACTTATCTTGTGATTGAGGTTTTCGTTTATGTGAGATTTTGTCCATATTATCAATAAAACAGTCTCCCATGCATGCCCACTAAAGACAAAAAACATTTACTACTTACTATGACAAAATTTAATAGAAGCTAAGGATTAAAAAGCTGTCGAGTTATGACTAAATATAGATTTAGTATTCCAGCAATCTACGATGGCGAGTAATACGATGCTTTCATGCAGGCAAAAACCCGAAGGAGTTGTCAGAAAGACTTCGAGCTAATATCATTAAGCAAGACGTCTGGTCGAATAACTATTCAGCTTTACAAACAGACTATACTTCGCCCATGGGTTAAAATACCTAGTCTGTAAATAATTATTTAAAAAAGAGAAGGAAATTTGCATTTTTCATTGAGTCTCTTGGTGGAAGACCGAAGTAGTCTGTTGGAAAAGCCGAATAATTTTTCGAACAAACTCATTCGGGTTGTCGCCTGCATGAAAGCAAATAATAGCCATGAAAACGATTTGATTGACATCCAACACAAACCTAATTCGCTGCAAAGACTTTTAGCATTTCGCTCGTGTAATTGAGAAGCGCTATATGTGCTTTACTTATGCGTTCGTTAAGTGCACCTCACGAGCGATACATGTACCATCTTTTGTTGATATGCATAATTAGTAAGAAATAGCCCGAAACTTAAATATATATAATTTAAAGTTGAAAAAGGCAAAAATTCTGAAAACTATCTAAGAAATTCACAAAAAATTCCGAAGATTATATAAAAAAATGTTTACAAAGCAAGATAAAGAAAGCAAGTGTTTTGCGGCCAGTTACAGGAGTCGAACCTGAACTTCTTGTTTCTTGCATAATTTGTTGCGCATTTCACAAATGGTCTACATTGTTCGCTTGAGTGAGCACTCGTATGTGCGGTACAAATTATCTACGTGCTTGTTCAACAGGGAATACAATTCAATACGATTTACAAAATTAAGCACTTTCATACTGTTAATTTTTCGTTTCCGAACAAACTTTTTTCTCATTACAACTTAATTTGCACTCAGTAGAGTACTGATTACGATCTATAAGTACTCCTTTCGACCAATCAGAATCGATACATGTTGCTATAACTCAGGGGTAGGTTGCACAAAACGTGAATAAAGTTATCCACTTTCTTTAGAATTTATCGCATCGTGCAACCTGGTCCCAGGGATTTAATGTGTGAGATATGTTATAATTATCAGACTTTTTTCATTGGTGTTATACACCTGCTGTCATGAAAATAGACATTCAAATACAAAACAGCGCGTGAAATTGCAATCTATCGGGTTTTCACAAATCACATTTTGAAAACAGTATTCATATTTAGAGATATGGTTCATGTAGAGTTTTAACTGTTTCAGGACTTAATCTCAAATATGCTATGAAACCTTTTCGTATAATGCCGTTTTATATAAAACCTGCGAATCATAAAGCTAGACATGACAAGCAAATCCGCATTAATGGCATTTCAAAGGCTTCTTTTTTTTTGAAACGACAGATGAAGGTAAGGGATGTCAAGTTTTGCAGTCAGTGGTAATTTTCTTTTAACAAGTGAGTGTGCGACCGTCTGTGCGAGAGGCAAAGAGTTTGACTGATTCACAGTGGTTTCACATCCTTGTTTCGACGTCTTTTCATATTTTGTAGCCTTTAGTAGCTTTAAATATCCGTAAAAAATGAAAGGAACATTGATGGGAAGGAGAGAAAGTGAGCATCGTCGGCTACCTGGGAGACCAGCTTCAAGCTGAAGGAACTACCGAAGTTAAATATAGTTGCCTTTCCTCCCCTTGCTTTTAAAAGGGTACTCAGCAAAAATCAGTAATGGCCCATTACTAGTTTTGGATTATATCTAACAACAGTCTCTATGTACTAAAAAAATATTGCTTTGTTCAAAGAGGAAAAATAGTATTTTTGTATATTCTGATAAATTTCGACCAAAAATATATTTTCATGGAGGAAATTATTAAGGGATATGTTCATTTGTGTTTTAGGATCTTTCTTTTCGGATCTTTTTTTAAAAAAAAACTTTTGAAATAAATTTCTTTCTAGGCGATAATTGTACACACGTTTTAAGAGAATAAAACCAATTAAGCCATTTCCCATCTGCAACCAAAAGATTTCCCAACAAATAGCTTTCCAATTATAGTTAAAACAATACATTTCGCAATACAAAAAAATAATTTCGTGTGAACTTTTCGATGAGTCAGTCATTTAGCCGTAAAGTTGTGGAGATTAAGCTCATTGGAATTTTTTTTTTTTTTAATCAATCAATCAATTTATTTATAACCATATGTTTACAAATACATATAAAATAAAATGTAGTACATCTGTATATCTATTTAAATATAGATATACATTGCAATTGATGATAATAATAGTAATAATATAAAAATTAGGTAAACCTAATAGCGGAGCTCCAACAATATGGCTAAAATCAATATAGTTATTCGGATAATTTTAATTGGTGCGAGCACAATGTTATATAATTTAATATGTTTTTGTGGCAAAACAAAAATGCTTCCTTTGCAGCAACTTTAATGTTAAGTGCTTTACAGAAATATGACCTGAACACCTAACCCTATTTCAGCTATTAAACCACCCTCCCCCTTCCTTTCTGCACAAAAATGAATTAATGCACCCCCTCACTTTGATAGCCTTTGCTTATCAGATACCAGCAAATATGGATGACATTTGTAGTCTTTATTGTCTACAACAATTAATACAGCTACAACAAATCAGTAAAGTAAAAATTATAATTAAATCTATGATTATAATTTAAGGACGTTCCTGGGTAAATGAAGTTCTAATGTCATTTTTATGAAACTTTGTACAAATCTATTTCATTATATGAGGATTTCAGAAATGCAATAAAAATCGGGGGTCACCGAGTTTGTTTTTGAGGTACAAGGCGTAGAAAATGGGGTATTTTGATGAAAAAACGCGCGTATTTAAACACTACCATTTTCAAAGAATAAAGTCATAAAAATGTTGTAAAACAGAAATCAACGCTCTTTAAAATTTGGAAAGAAAATTAATAAACTGATGTCTTCCATTTTCAAGAAATAATAGGATTGTTTATGCCTTTCTTTGCAAATAAAGATGCTTTTAAGTTAAGCGATGTCGCTGGATTCGTTCCAAGGTAGGGGTCGATTTATTTTACAAAAGTGTACTGTTCTTCGTTTCATGTAATGTCATTTTTTTGTGTTTCACATATGTTGTAGTCTTGATAAAAAGCTTCATTTCACGAAAGAAAAAAATAGGGGACACCGGCTTTGTTTTCGAGATATCTTGCGGCAAAGTTGGAAAAAAATCTGGCCATCTTGAATACCGCGCGGAGACTGGGTTCTAATAATTTACCGTTTACCGCATAAAACGTTTAATATTTGCTCTTTTTGTAGCAAATTGACTTTAAACTACAGAAAAATAAACTCAATTGCTTTTCAATCGAAGACAATTGGGACTTAGATGAAAAAAATGAAGGAAAAATTATCATTAATTTGACCAACGGTAATGAGCGCGCGCGCTCAATCTTGCGCAGTAACGATGCGCGCGACCAATACCCAGGAACGTCCTTAAATTATTTACAAGTGCCTGGCTGATATGAACAACCAGTCGATAAATAAATAGCCTGGAAAAACAACAACTATGTTGAAACATAGTGCCCATCCATTGTAAACACATTTTACTCTGGGATTGAGAGCAGTAAAAACATGTAACAACAAAACTCAAATTAGGTTGATCATATTATTATAGATATAGCTGTCCTTGATATGGTTGTCTTGTTGAAATACTGATTTAGTAAATAGCAAAGTCATTTGCATATTTCATGATTTTTATTTTTTAAGAAATGATGAGTCAAAATTTACAAAATAACTTCTTCACATAATTATAATAACTATGTAACTATATAATATGTGCTGCTTTGTATTAAAAACAAGAAAATTAAAAAACTTGATATATGCAAATGATATTGTTATTTACTAAATCAGTATTCAACTCGACAACCTTTTTAAGAACAGCTGTATGTTGATGTTCAATAATATTTTAAATTCAGTTAAAATTGTACATTTTTTTCAAACCTGTTTTGAGAGATCATTATTTCTTATATCTTTATAATACAATTGTATTATAAAATTAGAGATAAAAATATCAATTTGTATGTTTGTGGTCTTTAATAGTGAACAAATGCCCAGTGTGTCTTCAGGAAAATTGCCATTTCTACCTGTGAAGAATCAAACAAATAGAATGACTTAGAACACATTATTGACTATGTGAAATGCAATGAAAATTGGAAGACAACTAAATTCACTTTGTGTCAGAATGCAAAATTTATATATGAAATTCCACCATTTAACAAGAATTAATGAAACTTCCATGAACATATTTGACCATTTAGGGTTATTTCCTCTGCCTCTCTTATCAAATACAAGCAGCATTTTTTCATTTATTCTTCAATATCAAATATAACTGTTACAGTCTCTGATAACAAAATACTAAACAAACACACATAAGCTGCAAAACACTGATAAAGAGATTACAGCTAACAAATAAACAAACAAAAATCTAATTTAACATAAAAAAACTGAGCAAATAAAAAAATGAGAAAACAATTCAATGTTCAATTTAATGTCAAAAAGAGAAATGATTTTAAAACAATGCAGTAGTCAAGTGGGATTTGAGCCAAATTAGCCTCCACTGTCTAAAAACATTGGTTTTAAGCTTAAATATTGCCATATTGTATCTTTATTTTGTTGATATGCAAATCTAAAAGCTAAAAAAATTGCAAAATCTTAACTCGTAAGACTTGCAACTTGTAAAATATCTGCTCATACAATGGGAAAATCACAAACCAAATATAGCTATAATTTTAGTTAAGATAAACATTGTTGCTGTAGTGGTTGGTTATATCCATGAAATATGACAGAATTTGGATTCTTTTCATTCATTTGTTTAATTGGAATTGATGCAAATTATATTTATGTACTAAAGTTGAATTTTAGTTAAAAATATGTTTATGTAAAAACAATAATTCTGTCAAAGATTAGCAATGCTAAATAGTACAATTTTGTGCTAACTGCATTGTTTTCCATTGTTGGATCATCACTATATTGTTCTAAATAGAAAATAGTATCTATCAATGTCACTTATCCATAAATGTAATGCATTATATTTTCTTGGCGATATATATTTCAAGGCAATTCTTAAACATAATTTCTCAACTACAGAAAAACTAGAAAAGTGAGTGTTGAGCAATTTTGTTTTCAAAACTAATGAGGACATTTTGAGCATTTTAAATTGAACAGTTTGTACGTAATCAGCCGGCAAATAAATTTACATGATTTAAAAGACAGACATTTTACTCTGACTACAAGGTATTTAGGCTTATATAGTAAGGTAAGTTTAAAAACAAAACTTGGCTAAAGAAAGACTTCGAAATTCACAAAGAGAATTTCACAAATAAAAGTGTATTGTTGGAGAGAAACCACTAACCTGCACTTCTCCAGTGATAATGCTAATTTACAAAGGACAAAAGGTCATTGAAATAATTGTGCAAATACATAAAGGATTGCTTTTACAGCCAACGTTAACGACAGCCGGCCGACACTCCACACGAGTAGTCCGCCATTTTCTTCTACGACAGATTTGCGGTTGCTATGTCAACGAATCGACCACTGTCCTTGCTTGAGAAATTATTGTAAATTTTTCTTTCTTTCTTAGTGATTAAATTAAAGCAAAAATAATACTAAGTTTTCGCTTCTTACCAGAGACAGATGACTCCTGATCTCTTGCTTTTTTCTTCTTCCAAAGCCATTTGACTCAGTTGAATGAATCCTGGACCGCCTTCGGTCTTTTCGTATGTTGTCCTTTTCCTTTTTTTTCTGAGGATTCCTCCTTCTCTAAAATTGTCTTTTTATGATTCGCTAAAGTTTTCTATGATTGTCTTTGTTGTCCAGTTACTATCTGCTTAGGTAAAATTTCTTCTACACTTGTCAGTTGACGCTTTCTTTCTCGCTCAGCTCGCATTGCTTTTCTTCGTTGAAAGTCCTTCGTGTTTCTTTTCCTAGTCTTTTTTTGTTGTTGTTTTTTTACACCGTCAAAGCACTTTTAACCAGCGGCTTAGCTTTACCAGTTTCTTTCTTCTTGTCCATTGTAGAAATATTTTTTTTTTAGTTTTAAACAGTGAAAACCAGTCTTTTTAAGGTTTTAGTAAATTGAAAATAATTTTCTAAAAACTTTTTTTGTGTGCGTAGTGTGTCGAGGACAGCAAATTTCCTATGTTTGTCACGAGTCTAAAATTTGTCAAAGTTTTGGCGCGAAAACTTCGGCTCACTAAAACTGGTCAGCAAGTTTGCGCGTGAGTGTACACGGACGGACGTATGTATGTATGTATGTATGTATGTATGTATGTATGTATGTACGGACGGACGTTGTACGTATTTCCGAATTCCGGGCTTCCTGTGGTCGATTTCAAATGAGCTCGATGGTTTACCATATTTTCTTAATTATGGTGCTCCGCTTGCGCGGGCCTTCGGCCCGCGCGGAGCTCCGCTAAAAATACTAATATAAAAATTAGGTAAACCTAATAGCGGAGCTCCGATTTAATGAAATGAATTATTTATTCAATCGTTCATTCTTTCATTTGTTCATTCACTACGAATTATCAAATTCTTGATCTTTTTTTTTTTTTTTTTTTTTGCTATGTTATTTTCTTTTCATGATCAAATAATCATATAATCAATTGAAATACACAAAGCTTTATGCATGCGACAACATTTTATTATACGCAAAAATGCGAAAAATATGTTGTTATGCATGGTAAAAATAGCACTTGTCAATTAAAATTGATTGTCCAATGAGAAGTTAGAAAAGCACTATCATGGCTTCTTTGAGTTGTAAACAAATCCCCCCGCGCTTCTCGCTTTACGCTCTTTCACGTTTGAAAAAAAATGTTATAACAATCGACAAAAAATTAACTTTTCTGGTGAAATGTGTAATGAATTACGTATTGGTAATCTAGGTATCTAAAACGGTTGTGAATTTTTAATTATCAAATTTGAATACTGCGTAACTCATTAAAAAATAGCTAGTATGATGTTTTGAAATTTTAACTTGCAGATAAGTACACTGACGAATTCATACAAGCGTTTTACTTTCAATAACAAATCAAAGAATTACAAGAATCAAATTAAAAAACCCACACACATAAAGATATCAACGATGGATAAATACCTTACAAAAACAAGTAAACATAATTATTGCAAACTGCTTTCATGTGGATGGTAAAAAAGAAATTCATCAAAGATCGTCAAAAAATGTAAACATACCGGCTCCACGTTTCTTGTCCTGTCACTTTTCCACTGAACTTTTTGTCCTTAGTTCTGATTACAATGAGCTTGTTCATGTTTTTAGAATTTTAAAAGTGGCAAAACCCATTTTCACCGCCTCTAAAAAGTTTACACAGCTCAACTGAACGCGATGGCAAGTTCGTGTTACTCGGTCACACATTGTACTAAATTTGCATTTCCATCCACTACCGGAACTGGCAGTCCTACTTGGTACTTTGTTGACAAACATCTTGTGTGAAAAGTTTTTTTGTCGTGAATATTTGATAAATCTGCATTGATCCTACAGCTCTCCGTGGTATGAATATTCCGTAAAAATTGATGAATGAACAGAGTGAAATTATCTTCGTGATTCGTGTTCGTCTTGCTGTTCACCTATTTTGAATTGATGCAAATGCAGCACGTATTTGTTTTGTTTTTATAAAAGTTTTATCGCCGTCGATTTTACTTTTAAAAGTAGATTAGTCGATAAGTAATGACTGAAAAACGCCACGAAGAATCCATGAAGAATACGGCCTTTTTTACATCTGACAAACTTGTCGAAAAACTCTTCCAGAAAATACAACTTGTAAAATCTCCAGCTTTGAATGACTATTGATGAATTATGACAGCTCTGCATGACTGCATATTTGGATGGTTAAAAACAGCTCCATGAGGGACTTTTACTTATTTTGTCAGTGAAAATATTTTGAAGTAGCTTTTCATCGTTGAATCGTAGTTATCTTTCTTTTTCACGCCGCGGTCTCTGTTTCTCTTTCTCAGTTAAATCTCTTCAAGCTGTCAGCTTAGCTTTACCATTTTCATGCTCTTTTTAATTGTCAAGTGTAGAAATATATTTTGTAGAAAAATTTTAGTTAACTGCATCAAAAACTGCAAAAATAATGATTGGTTTGGCGCCCACTAAAACTGGTCAGCAAATTTTGCATGAATGTACACGGACGGACGTATGTATGTATGTGTGTACGGACGGACGTTGTACGTATTTTCGAAATCCGGGCTTCCTGTGGTCGATTTCAAATGAGCTCGATGGTTTACCATATTTTCTTAATTATGGTGCTCCTCTTGCGCGGGCCTTCGGCCCGCGCGGAGCTCCGCTATAACTAATATATATAAGTGCAAGAGTAAAGGAAACATATGGTAGACAGTATACCATATTTTTAGACTGCCTATTGCATCATTAACAGTTTTGTTGATATCACAATAGAAAATAAATTTACATATAGACAAAGGATAGGCAGCAAAAAACAGTCAAAAGAGAAGCTAATTACAAAATAACAGTAAATGCCATCATTATATAAAGTTTAGAGTCTATCAGTTGTAGCAGATTACATTATCGGTATTTTATGAAAAAAAGAAGAAAAATTAGGCAATTTTGCAACTTTATGAATTTATTAAAAAAGATTTAAATTTGAATTTAAATGATGTATTTGTAGGTAATAATTTGAATTCCGCAGGAATAGAATTCCAAAGTTTAACTCCTTCATAAGTTATGGCAAATTGTCTCATTTTTGTTCTACATTTATAAATTCTATAGTTATTCCTGTGTCTGGTATCATAGTTATGTAAATCTGAGTTTTTATGAAACATTTTTTGGAAACATTCTGGTAATAATTTGTTTTGAACTGAGAACATAAACTGTCCTATCTGGAGATCATGAATATTTTTTATGTTTAACCCTATTCTTGCCAATATTTTTTAGGGGGGTCCTCCTGACTTGCCAAGGCAAAATAGAGGAACAATTAAAAAAAAAAAAGACATTGACATTTCAAAAAATTATTTCAGAAGGGAGAGTTATCAATAACTAGAAGTTGAAATACCAATTTGAACCTTATGATGTCAGCTTCAATTAAGAATGTCTATAGTTGTCGATTTCTAGGACAAAAATTTCTCGCTGTAAAATCTAAAAGTGTCTTGTCTTCTCGCGGATAAACACGAGTCCATATCTTGGGTACAAAAACGGCCGGATTTCCGTCTTGAAAGCTCGGTTCTTCATCGGAGTCTGAATTCTCCCTTTAAATATCCATACTTTCACCATCGCTATCAAATTCTGGATCAGAAATTCTAAACACATTTAATTTCAAGTAAGAAAGACAACAACAATCATCCGTAAATCCGCCATCTTTACTTACAAATTCGCGCGAAGCCCTGGCAAACTTACCACAAAATATCAACGATTTGATTTGGATTTGGCTTAGATTTCACTTCGAAAGACACTGCCTCGCTTCCAAGATATTGTATTTATATAACAAAACTTTTGATTCGTCTACACAAGCGACTTTAGACCAATCAAATACGCCGCTGTAATAACGTGGGCCGATCAAATCGGCCCTTGGCAAGACTAGGTATGTTCCGTGGGCCGATTTAATCGGCCCTTGGCAAGAATAGGGTTAAAAGGCTATGTTTTTGAAATAGTGGAGCAGTATGTGCTTGAAAATCTGATTTGGTAATGATTCTTACAATTCTTTTTTGAAGTATATTGATTCTATGTAGATTGGTTGCATATGTTGACCCCCATACTATGTTGCCATAGTATAGGTAGGGATACACAAGTGAGTAGAAGAGTTTAAAGAGAGACGATTGAGAAAGATAGAAATTAACTTTGTTAATAATACCTATTGATCGAGAAATTTTACTGGCAACAAAGTTTATATGTTCTTTCCAATTCAGGTTTTCATCCAGAAAAACTCCAAGAAAATTTATACTTGTTTTCATAATGAGAGGAGAATTATTAATGTTAATGGAGAAGTTATGATCTAATGATAATTTCTTTTGTCTAGTTTTGAAAATTAAGTAATTTGTTTTTTTAATATTAACAGTCAGTTTATTAACAGTTAGCCAGGTAAAGACCTTAGTAATCTCTTCATTCACAGTTTTCTGTAAGACATTAATATCCTTATTTGAGTAGAATAAATTTGTATCATCTGCAAATAGGATGAAGCTAAGCAAGTTGGATGAGTGGGCCAGGTCATTTACGTACAAAATAAACAACAAAGGACCAAGGATACTTCCCTGGAGAATTCCACATTTAATTGTGAGGTGTTTTGAATTAATGTCTCTGTAGATCACAAATTGTTTACGATTAGTTAAGTAGCTTTTGAGCCAATCATGTGCTTTACCTCTAAATCCATAATGTTCAAGCTTTTTTAACAAAATATGGTGATTAACAGTATCAAAAGCTTTAGAAAGGTCTAGGAAAACTCCAACACATAGTTCCTTATTATCAATAGAAGATGATATTTGGTCAACCAGTTGCATAATGGCTAGGTTTGTTGAATGTTGTGGTCTAAAACCATATTGATGATTATAAAGTTTGTTATGTTTATTTATAAAATTCATCATTCTATCAAAGATTACTTTTTCAAAAAATTTCCCAAAGACTGGAAGAACTGATATAGGTCTATAATTTGTGAAAGATGAGTTACTGTCACTTTTATAGACAGGAAGCAGCTTAGCTATTTTTATTTCCTGGGGTACTATACCTTGAGAAATAGATAGATTAATAATATAGGTTAAAGGTTCTGCTAAGGCTGGTATATTATTTTTAATGTCATCAATATGTATTTGATCAAAGCCAGCAGCTTTTCCAGATTTAAATTTCCCTGCCAATTCAATGACTTCTTGTTTAGTGACTGGATTTAGAAAAATAGATTCACAAATATTATTATTTTTAAGAAAATAATCATACGATATATTATGGCTTGGTAATTTGCTTGCTAGATTTGGGCCTATATTTGTAAAATACTCACAAAACTTATTTGCTATTTCTTTGGGGTTTTTAATTTCTGTACCATTGTGTAAGAAAGATGAGGGCAGTTTTGTATGCTTTTTACGATGATTAATTACTTCATTAAGCAATTTCCATGTTTGTGTCATATTTCCTTTTGCGGTTTCAAATTTAGAGTCATAATATTTACGCTTAGATATTTTAAGCAAATAAATAAGTTTGTTCTTATATGTTTTGTATTTCATATTATTTATTTCAGTTGAATTTTTCAAAAATGTTTTATAGAGCTTGGATTTAGTCTTGATCGATTTTAGCAATCCTTTTGTAATCCAAGGCTTGTTTATCAGTTTTGCTTTATTAAGTGAAATTTTCTGCAGTGGAAAGCAGTCATCATATTTTTGTTTGTAAATAGTAGCAAATTGTTGGTATGCATTATTGGGATTATTTGTACAATAAACATTTTCCCAATTACAGTTATTTAATTCAAGTTTAAATTTTTCCTTGTTCATAGCGGTATATATATGTCTTGTTGTCTTAATGCTATGATTTTTATCAATATTATCTGTTTGATGTAGTAAAGTAAAAACTGGAAGGTGATCAGATATATCAGTAGCTTGTAAAGGTCGACGTAGATATTGGCGTCGCTAGAACAACGAGTACTATTGTTAGGGGATCCGCCCCCTCTACTGATAAAACTCGATTTGAGCGTCTCATGCTCGCTTTGAAGGGCTCCAATTTGCAACGACAAATTTCGAATGGCTGCCAATATGTGGCCCTGATCGCTTGGTTTTGCCTCTTTGTGAGTAGCTGTCGCAGAATTCGCTTGTTGAGAGTCGTCCTCAGAGTCTTCGGGTCGTAAACCATCACAGTTTTTGCTCGGAGGACCAAACGAATGAAATGCGGTGGATAATTTACATCCAGGACATATACTGGATCTTGCTTGACGTTTCGAGGCCTTTGAAGACATTGAAGAAGTGGTATACGTGAGTAAACTAAGCGAACGAGAAGAAACGATGTGCACACTAGGACGCAACAACTGATATGAGCCACGAGGCCGGGAACCTGATACTCACGTACTCTACCATTCCACATTAAATCCTATTAATTATTAATATTCACAAAAATACCACTTGAAAGTTCACTAGAAGTGTGATTAGTAAAAATATTATCAATAAGAGAAGCTGTGTGAGATGTTACTCTAGTAGGATGCGTTATAAGAGGTAGGAAAAGATGGGAGAACATAGTATCTATGAAATCATTGGTAAAGTTATGGTGTTGATATTTCAGCAGATCAATATTGTAGTCTCCTAATAAATAGCACGGTTTATGTTCTCTAGATATTTTTGTAAGCATTTCATGAAATTTATTTGTAGCATCTGTTAAATTTCCTCCTGGAGACCTGTAAACAATACCTATTATTATATTGTTTTGATTAGGTCTTATTATCTCTATGAAGATAGTTTCGAGAATATTTGAGTCAAAATAATCTAAGTCTTGTCTGTGTTTATATTCTAAATCATTATTTATAAAGATTCCAACTCCACCTCCTATTCTATCTTCGCGATAGTTATTTATAAAATCATATCCGTTAATGTGAATATCATTATTGCTATTTTTAATCCATGTTTCACTGATACCTATTATAGAGAAATTTGATTCGATAGTATTCAGAAAATCGGTAACTTTGTCATCGAAGTTTTGATTAATACTTCGAGCATTTAGATGCAAAAGTGATAAGTCAACGTTTGTTTTTAAGTACAATTGATTAAATTCTTCAGATATAAAGTATTTACTATCAGGAAGATTTAGAAATTGCTGATCTGGATCTAAATCTGTCGTTTGTGGGGTTAACTGAGCATTTCGAATAGGATTGAAATGCTAAGATTCCAAACGATTAGTATCGAAATTTACAACACCGTGATTCATTTCAAAAATAGCCAAATTGAAATCGTCATCATTTAGATGACAAAAAGGCATATTCAATAAATCACTTGTCATGGTTTGAGAGTTAAATAGCTATACAGTATAGTGTTAGTACTAAACATGTTCGTGTCATGTAGCCATAAGCTCAAACCTCAGGAGCATGGTTGCATACTAGCGGTAATTCAACAAATAATTTACCTATCTATAGTAGGTTAGGCTTGCTGATCTTGTTCAGGATCCTGTTGCACGGCATCTTCATTACTTTCTGTGTCAAATATTTGATTTTGAGGTAGTCTATAGCCCATTCATTGGTTGCATCCATGGTGGACCATATCCAGCCATTTGAACCGCCATTAATGGTGGATTTCCGTTTAGGCCTGGACCTGATCTTTGTAATTTTGTTGCCATAGGAACACCATTTATTTCTGCAAAACATCATTTAATGGATCAACTTGGTTCCAAGCCCCCTGAAGTGAAATGATGATGAGATTTCGATAAAACAATTAATAAAAACCATTCATTTCTTATTAAACGCATCCCAGTATATCTCGATGCTTTTTATAAAAAAATAATTACAAATAGTTTAAAAATGAGAATAACTAAGAGTTAGAACAACTACTCGATATATATTAAAAAAAAACGTAACAACAGCATTCTTCATGATCAGAAGAGAACTTTAGCTAAGATTTGAGACCTTCAAGGATGGCGATGTACGTATTATTTCAAGTAGTATTTGCTCAATTTCCCAAAGTTGTTCCAAACAGAAATATTTTTGTCTAAATACTACAATTTTCCAAAATATTTAGTTTTAGGGTGTATTTTGTCTTTGAATCAAGTTGTAATTTGCACTAGTATTACTGTTTGTAGATGCACTGGTCAGGTGTAACCGATTTCTGCACTGGTGTTGAATTGAATTGCATTGCTCTCGGCGAATCAGAATCACATGTTAGTAGTAAGACACTGACAGTTCAACATCAAGGGCAGCCATGGGTGCGAGGGGATTTCCCGATCGGAACGATGACGTCATTACGCGCGTTTTTTTTTTCCAAAAGGAGAGTTCTTCGCCAAATGAATAGATCTATTGTTTGATTAATCCCCCTTTTCAATAGATCTATTGTTTCGGCTTATTCCCCCTTTTCAAATTGTGCGATGACATCATGCCTATTTTTAGATAAAATCAATGCCAATTAAATAGATATATTGTTTAATGTCAACGCCAATTGAATAGATGTATTGTTGTGTTAAATCCCCCTTTTCAAATCGTGAGATGAGATCATTATTCTTAGATAAAAGGGAAATATTGCGGGACAAATCCAATATGGCTGATGATTTGTCATTTAGTGTAATTTCAATTGAATAGATCTATTGTTTTGTTAAATCCCCAATGTCATTTGGAAACTAAGATGACATCATTTTTGTTTTAGATAGAAGGGAAATATGTCGGGGAAAAATCCAACACGACTGATTATTTCTCGTTTATTGTATTTGACGCCAATTGAATAGGTGTATTATTTAATTTCAACGCCAATTGAATAGATGTATTGTTTTCAGCGGGTTGTAGTGTTCTTACATATCAATGAGTTACATGAAATGGTAGAGAAAATGTAGGAAAAAACAGATGTTATTCTAAATTCTCAGTAGTAACTTATGTCTGCTAGTAAGTCTATGTTGACTGACCAGCAGGTAACCTATTCTTTAGAATAGAGACGTGATGGCCTAGTGGTTAGGGCATTGGACTTTGGGTCCAGTGGCCCGGGTTCGATTCCCGATCACGTTGTGTCCTTAGGCAAGATACTTTACTCTCTCAGTGCCTTGTCTTCTCCGATAAGGACGTAAAGCCGAAGGTCCAGTCTGCCTTCACTCTGACTATGTTATAAGGTGGACGTAAAAGAACCGCTGAGGACGTAAACAAATCTCTGGCAGTGACCACCCTCAGTGTCTGTCTCGCGCATTTGATCATCACGACATGAAAAATGCGCGTTATAAGTCATTAATTTTTTTTTAATTTTTTATTTTTAGACAATCCTTTATTTACTTAAAAGATGACCAGATTTTTGACTTTTAATTAGTTTATCAGGAACTTTGATTTTACTAAAATACTAATGTTTTCGAACTTTATGCCACTTCAAAACGATAAAACAAATCATGAAGTAAAAAAATATCTATGAGAATATCCCCTCTTCTCTTTCCTGTAACTTATGAAAAGAATAGAAGCAACAAGTGTAACTAACTTTATTTACTAAAAAAATTATCCCGCTATACATATTTCACTGCTTATGAAAATAAATAAAAATAATGATTATAGTATCATAGAGTTAAATCAATTGTTACTCCATCTGTAGTAGATTTCGTAATTCCTTCCTTATAACTGGAAGAACTTTATCGTTAGCAATCTTTCTAACGTCTTCGTCCGTTTTGCCATCAGATATTAGATTTTCAATTTTTTCTTGTCTTTCTTTTTCATGTCGGTTAGCTGCAGCTTCCACTAAGACT
Organism: Diadumene lineata; assembly: GCA_918843875.1. Taxonomy (NCBI): domain Eukaryota; kingdom Metazoa; phylum Cnidaria; class Anthozoa; order Actiniaria; family Diadumenidae; genus Diadumene; species Diadumene lineata. Next base: position 7,287,223 of record OU974076.1, on the reverse strand, counting down.
TGCCAACACCATGACAATTCAGATTTATCAACTTGATGTTGACCTGTCAGTGTCCTACTACTCATGTTTTGCAAGTTTATAATTATTGCATTAACCAAGTCTCATTGTTTTTCATATAATGAAAATGAAATGTGAAACGTATTATTACCCTCGAGACTGCTTCATTTTGGAATTCAATTAAATTTATTAATTTTTTATTTTATTTTGCTCAATCTCGTACCCAGAGCCCGCGTAATTTATATATGTCCTGCGTCAAAGAAGGAGGGCTCTGCCATAATCCAATACAGGAAATCATGTTTGATGGCTTCCGAGTTTAGTCGCTTATTCGAATATGCCCAGTAGGTCTTCAAAATGACGAGCGAAAAGATATTAAATTTTCGTCTCGCAATAGATGAAAAACAGAATATGTGCATAAGCAATTATGAACGAAACTAGAAAACATGGTTTCCAATATTTGATTATGTCAGAGCTCTCGCTCTTTACCGCAGGCCAAAGAAAACGTGGGCTTCGGGTACGCGATAGGATTTTGGTGCGAGCGTAGCGCGGAGTCCCGGTTGTGATGGAGAATTTATTCAGTTTTAGCGAAAAAAATCTATATTTTTTTTCGAGAGGCGTACATCGACTACTGGTATGTAGTTAGCTGTCTTGGTAACTTGGTCACATCAAAGGATAAGCACTATATTTGGTATATCGTGTTTGCGTCTCGCTCACCTCGTGATTTTCCAGCAGTAAGTTGTAGAAAGTCGAAACTTCGTTCTTATACCTCAAATTAGGTTTGAGGTGCAATTGATAAATAATGATGTTGAAAGCTAATTTATTTTTAAGAATAGGTAGTATCATGCGGTCCTTAAGGATGTATCAAATCCCAATAGCCAATTCGAAAAAAAAACAATCTAAGTGGTGCAAACAAAATATCACATTCACAACGGCTATTTTCAATTTAAATACTTATTGTGCATATATGAACTAGTCCTATAAATTGTCATTATTTAACTTTCCTATCTTCTGTAAAGATAAAACAAATAAACTATAACACAAAATACATAAAAGCTCTCGTTGTGCACCTTTTTGTAAATTTCTCGAGGCGGTTGTTTTAGGAATAACATAAATTACGAGCTCCGTAAAGTGATAAATACTTTGTTACTCCATGACTAAAATTTCTAAATTGACGCCACGAAAGCCATCATGGTTACCTTGAATCATCCCACAAAAGTTGATATCGTCCTAGATTTCTTGTTCTTCAAACCACTAGTAAGCATAAACTCACGTAATTTTTCGTTTTAGATTTTCTTCTTCTTTCTGCTTGCTGTTGAATCAGGAGAAGGTGGTATGTATTTATTAGTAATTATGTTTATCACTAGCGATTATGCGTCGAGATTTCAGAAAATGAGGGACAAGTGATCATAGCTACGGACAGGAAAGCATAGCTAGGTACAGGGGAGCATAGCTAGGGACAGGTGATTAAAGCATGGGACAGGCGATCATAGCTAGGGACAGATGATCAAAGTCAATGGTGCACTCGAGCTCAAATCTTCGAAATGTGCCTCGCCATTAAGAGGACGATATGTTACCATGCGCAATCCCCGGAGAAAACCAAATTATTGCTCTACATACGAGGTCATGGTCAACGGAAATCCTACAGGTTGGGACGGGAGTTTTGTCTATATTATCTAAGTAGCGTTACCTCTTGTTTTCTATTTCGACTCTTTCCACTTTCGACCCTTTAAAAGTCATCCCTCAAACTATCAATCCCCATAAATCCCTATCCAACAGAAACTTCTAAGGAAATTCTATAGGGTGGATAGCTTAATTCAAATGTTTATGATATCACCGGCCCTGATTCAAAGAATTTAATATTTACAAATAACTGAAAAAGTTGTCGAAGAATATTTCGCGTACTAGGATTACAATGGACAATAATGGACGTGCGGTTGGCCTAAATAACTAATTGATTGGCATTGTCAGGAAATATAGCATTGTACCAGCCTGCAGTGTCAAGCTCAACCTGGGTCGAAAATCCATCCCCAAAGGCAAGTAGAGCAGTAGATGGCGATCCAAGATCAGACCATCCTTATGGTGCAGTAACGCGGTGGTCCTCAAACCCATGGTGGCGCGTAGACCTAGGCACAAGTTACGTCATTGATGACGTGTACGTTATTGGTAGATCTGAATGCTGCTGGGATAGACTGAATGGCTCTGTTATAACTGTTGGTATAATACAATACTTATAATAAACAATTTTAGATATTTTTGAGTATGATTTTACAATTAAGTTTATCAACAGTTCTATGTTAGTGTCAAATGAATGTTGCTAGGGGATGTTGAAATCGTAATTGATTTTTTGGCTAGGGAATAACAATAGGGGATGTCGCATCTCACTTAGAAACGCTTGGTATTTAGTATAACAAACATTCATTTGAAATGGTTGAAATAAAAAACCGCTCAACTGATTGTTCGCACTAATCAATAAATCGCTTTTACCTGTAAGAGTATCTTTTCTCACGCTGTTATCGCGAGCCACCAGGGCAAGAAAGAGAAACTTTTGAAACGTTAAAACACGTTGAAAACAATGCTTCTTGAAAGAGTTTGAGAAGAAGATATGTTAATTTTAAAGAGTATCAGTCTCAGGTAACAACGCTTAGACGTTTATCTTTCCGAGTTTTCAAAGTTAGTGTTGGCTTGCTCGTTCGTTTGTTTGTTCGTTTTAAAGTAATGTGCAGATCTTTTCTAATTACAGGTGAAAATATCAGTGGTTCGCTCAACGCTAAGTGCACAACTATCGAGGGAGTTAATGCTCCTTTGAAGAAATCTTTCAAATGTGCCTCGCCGTTAATAGGACGATATGTTACCATCCGCAATCCCGGAGAAAGCCAGATTATTGCTGTGTACGAGGTGATGGTCAACGAAAACCCTACAGGTTGGTGCAAGACTTGATGGTTTTGTAAAGATTGTCTTTAGACTGGTTTTCATATAATCGCAAACTATGGAGAACGGTCGTAACCGATCGAAAAAAATCGATTTTGGGGGAACCAAAGTTTTTCGATCATACGACCGTTTTAAAACGATTTCAATTGTGATCGTATATGGATCAAAACGGTCGTACGATCTAAAAACGTTTGTTTCCCTATAATCGATTTTTTTTTCGATCGCCGCTTGCGACCGTTCTCGATCCTTCTCGATTAGATGGAAACACCAGACTTTAGTAGCGATACATTGCGTTTCCTATCTAACAAGATGTTATACTAAAGTTCCAGCTAGCATAATATTTATCAATTAATGGATGAGGCTGAGCATGATGTAAAGAATTATGCAAACAGAGGAGGCAGTTATCCGCGGAAACATGGCCACACAAACTGAGGCGGGTGACCGACTCCGAAGGGTTTACATATTTCCTCTCATCAAGTTAAAGCTGAATTCAACAATTGGCTTATTATTCATTCAAAATATTCACACACAAAAACCGCAAAATAATGAAATGAAACGTTTATGTACTTTATTCTATCTGTTTGAATTTTACAAAGAAACCACATGACAAAGGTCTTTCTCAGCGTCATTGGCCCAATAAGTTTTGAATTATTAGAACGTTATTCAAATATGGCGAGATTTTGACCAATCAGAATAGAGGAAAAATTCTGAATTGTAAGCTAATACAGGTCGTTCGACCCTTTCCACTGTAAGGTATTCCCTCAAACTATCCACCTGTTAATTTGACCACTTATTTTGTATGAAAAAAATCATCAAGAAGGAATTTAACAACGCCAGTCTAAACGACCTGGTACTATGTTAAGCTTCAACACCAGTTTCATATATTTCTTATTAAATTCAACACTGAGTATAACCTATGCAATATCTTTATGTATAGTCCAGAAAACCATTTATGTAGACGTTTTTCTTGCCCAAAAATGCATATTTGCTAAAATAGCTGCTGTCCTGTAAAATAAAGATGTTAGTAAGAGCGGATCCAAAATTTTCAACAAAAATAAACAAATTTCTACTACTGCAGTAAATAGCAGATCATTGATGTCGATACACCTGCGTTTTAAACCTAGAACAATACAAATTTTTAAAGGTCTCACAAAAACAAATATTGCAAAAAATTGTTTATTAAATTATAACTCGTGAGATTTTCTAGGTTGAGAGGGGTCCTCTTGAACTCACCCCTCGTTAGATGATTGAATGGAGCGTCCTTTATGGTGTTATATATTTACCGCCATGTCGTATGCTATAGTCCTATAATTTTGTATTTTGTTGTTGTTCAACAGCAAATCTGGCCAAAGGGAAACCAACAGAACAGTCCTCAACTCATCATTCGTATGGCATTGCATCACACGCAGTAGATGGAAACAGAAATGCTGATTATAATGCCGGTAGTTGTACACATACATCAACCTCATATTATCCTTGGTGGAGAGTGGACCTAGGATCTAGTGCTCCTGTATCGGAAATATTCATAGTGAATCGTGTTGGCTTCACTTCGCTGCTTATTAACATGGAAATTCGTGTTGGTGAGAATCAGAATCTTCTATGGAGCCCCTCCCTATGTAAAGTTGTATATAAATTCATTTGGAGGAAAAAAGTCGGTACCTTGTGCTAACGTTTCGAAATAACTATGAATATGTATATTGCTGAATCCAGTATAAAGCCGATCATTACAAACCATAAACATTTGAAACCAATTATGCTATTATGTAGCCAGAATCAATCATAATGCTTTGCTTCAATTTACGCTTAGTTCTCAGTGTTATTCAAAATTCCATTCATGTTTCTTTTTGGATGACTTATGGCCTACTGCATTTTGCCCTTCAACACTCTCCTCAACAAAGTTAAAATAAGCTAAATACAATTTTAGTGATGTACCTGAGCTTGGAACTACCTAATTTGTAGAATTAACGCATGCTGATAATGACAATAACGTTTATATAATCACTAATCAAATAAGCCATTTGTCTAATTTTCAGGGGACAGTTTAACAGACAACGGTAATGTTAACCCTCGATGTGGAGAAACTTACTCAATGGTTAGTATAATCAAGGCCTCGTTTTACTGTAAGCCGAGAAAAACTGGACGCTACGTTAACATTCGTCTTGCAGCAAGTGGCATGATATTAACGCTATGTGAAGTTGAGGTTTACTCTGAGAGCAAAGGTATACAGGTGCAATATTATGTATAATCAAGAGAGTATGAGATAAGAGAGCTTTTGCCCGAAACCCATCAGGGGTTCTACTCGTTGTACTATTTTCAGAAACTTTTTACTAATCTCCGCACTTTTGTCTTGAGTTTTGACGGTGCGACCGCACCTCTGTCAATCTGACCAATCACGTTCCTGTCCCGAAATAACTTCAGTTTAAAATAATAGAATGATAAGATCCCCTGAAGAGTGTAAATCTCAATACAGGGGAAAAGGTCGATTATCTAACACTCTCTTGGTATAATCAATGTTACTCCTCACTTTTTATTACCATAAGCATTAGAGTGCAGGCCACATATGCGTACAGCACTTCCCGACTATTTAAGGCTAAATAAGATTTAGTTGTGCACATACATACAGACATACTGATTTATGTCAATTCTTTTGTGGTACTGCGTTTATGCCTCGGTGAATTCTTAGTTAGTAGCTAAATAAATTTTATCTTGCACTAAACATTAAGACCTATTTTTGCGCTTATGTGGAGTGCTCTTTATAATCAGTGGAATATTTTTAATTTGTCTTGGTGCATGATCAACTAGCATACAGAATGGTAGCCTTATTATATTCTTCACGGCTAACATTCACCGTCACACATTATTTTCTTGATCATAGCCGTTTTACGAAACAAGCCATTAACTCCAACAAAGTTGAATCTAATTGATTGGTTACCAGCCAGAATGAAATGTCCTGAATCATTTGGTTATCCAGTTCCATACATTGCTTGGTTTAAGGATGGTGTCATGGTGCAGAACGACACCAGCGATGAATTGATATTAAACAAGACATTAATCAACAAACGAAATGACTCAATTTGGGAGTGTGTGGTTACTAATAAATATGGATCAGATTTTCACCATTTTATTGTTCAGGGTAAGGAAATGTCAAATAAACGGTCAAGCGATGAGATACCAAGCATATATAGTGAAGAAACCTCTTCTGGTAGCTTGGATATCGGCTCATAATGACCTAAGGTTTACAAAAAAATATTTTGAAATATAGGACATATGAAATATTTTGATGACTATTAAATTCTCATCCGAGCCGATATGCCAGTGAGCCAAGAAGGGGCAAATTTGATTTATTTTTACTTATCTTTTACTTATAAAAATGATGGAGGACAACGTGTTTTGCATGCATCGTTTCAGTTAAGCTTATGTTTCTCTCTTGCCTCAAGGTTAAGTAATAGAATCAAAAATATTGTTTGTGTATTTTACATTTGTGTGAACTTCCTAAAATGATGGTTGTTACAGTAAATAACAAGCATTTCGAAGAGACATAAGACATTATTTTATTCCCTAGTTAAAAAGTAGTTTATGACATTAACGTCCCTCCCAATGAACCTTTGAAATCTCACTAGCCTTCCGCAAGTTTTAAGTGCCCTAAGAAACAATCATATTCTTTGCATTAAACACTCTAACGATTTTAGCTATATTGAATATGTTTTGCGTGTGTTTTTGTAACGTTTCTATTTCATATTTGCATTTCTAACTAGCGAGCAATTGCATAAGCAAATTGACGGTAAACAAATTTACTACAGCAAAACATCCTCACTACTTATTTATTTGAATGGTTTTTATTTCTCTTTGAAGGCTATGTGACTAATTACTAAATTTTGTACATGTTTTCAGAAAGACATTTTGATTGTTGCTCATATTCTTCTATTTACTTAACTTTCAACGGAAAAATTATTGCTTTGGGAGGACGGATAACCATCCGCTGAAAATGTTCCACGTTTATCACTTTTGACCAATGATAGCATGCGTTACAGTCGTTTTTAGTAGAACACAGTGCTGCGTCATATCATAACCGTAATTTCTAAGAAAACATTCGAATCATATTTCGCAGCCGTACCGTAATCGGGTCGTTTCCAAGTGTGTCGATCAATGTTCTTGAAACGGTCGATGACCACTGTTGTCTCAACTGGGATTGGATAAAAGAAAGACAGTTTGGATTACATTAAACAATGTGTATTGGGAGACCCATGCTTTAATTACCTTCTTTGTATATTTTTTCTAACTAATCATTGTTATTTTGTCCAAGCATAGGCCATCTTCTACCAGTAGTGGTTTACCGTGATATATAGCTGATATATAGGGCTCAATATCTTAAGACTCACCAATAACTCAAATAATCACCAACTCCTCTTTATTCATAAGCTAATTCCTACAGCTGGTTCAGAACAGTTTTTATTAGATGCAATAATACGCCTCACGAAGATCAATGTATTAAAATAATCGTTACATGTTTTTCTGTTCGCACGCAGGTAGTTTTAAGATGTGTGCAAAGTATACAGATCTGGAAGTGAAAGACTGGTCTGTTAATATCAAATCCAGCTCATTGTCCAACAACAGAGGTATCATTAATGATGATACCTGGTACAGACTTACCGATGGAAACAAATACTTAGAGGTAAGAGTTGTTACGTTTATATGACTTATTTATTGATTAAAAAAAAGAAATCAAAACGACGTGACTAGTTGGCACTAATTTTTCGTCATCAGATTATTCTTAAAAGCGTCACAATAGCAAACTACATTATGCTGGCGGAGATATAAATGGTGTACTGAAAAAATTGGAAAAAATACTTATCAAACAGAGCGCGCTCATGTCAACGTCGTTTGCTAGGCGTTATTCTTAAAGTGCGCGCCCGAGTGCATGCGCAAAAGTGATGTGCACGAGCAATGTCTGCGAACATCCTCATGCAAGGTATTTACTAGAATCACGTATGTATGGGTAATGAGTGTGAGTGTCTCAGGGAAAAAATATACGTAAAAAAACATCTATTATTTAATGAACTATAATTAATATTCCTGCAACTAATTTACAACGAGAATAAGATCTCCTACTATGCTAGTTCATGCCGAGATTTTTAAATTGTTTGTTATTTATTCATTATACTAAGTTGCGTATTCTTTTTTTGTGAACGGCTATTTGCTGTTTATTACAATAGTTGTTTAAATTGTGTGTTAAACAGTTGTTCGTTGTTTACTAGTTGCCAGAAAGGTGTGTTTCTCCAATGCATTGTTCAACACAAGCAACTGGTTGGATGCAAGGTTCTCATCCAAGTAAACAACATCTAGTCGTAGAACGAACCGTGTGCTTCAGTTGGAATAATAACTGCTGCCGAAACAAAACAACCGTACTGGTTAGACGTTGCCATGGCTACTATGTATACAAGTTGAAGAAAACAGCATTTAATATACCAGCTGGCTACTGCACAGGTAACATCAAAATATAGTTGGTTATATTTAAAATAATTATGACGGAATGTCTATAAACTGACCCTTATATTTTATGACTTACTAAACCAAACTACGAATCTCCATTTCAACAGTGCAACCTACCAAGTTTGACCGAGATTTAATTCTTCAAAGTGGACCATTTGATCACGCACTGGTGAATCACGTGACCAACACAGAAACTAGTCTTACAATGTTAGAATGCATATCTGCCTGCCTTGCACACTCATCCTGCCAGTCAGTCAACCATGACACTACTACACAAGTTTGTGAAATGAACAACGCAACTCGACACGACTCATTTGTCCAAGATTGGACCATGAGGCCTGGGAATCAATATAATGAACTTTTGGAAAGTGTGACGCCGTGAATTGATTTTTTTACGAAATTTAGAGAATCGCTTTAGCTTCAATAAAATATAAACCTAATCTCGAGATATTTATGCCATGAATAAGGGCTCAGTGTCAGTAGTAGTCATGATGAGTTACAAGCATTTGTCGGTTGTTTGATAAAAACATGCATGTATATAGCAAGCTCATAAGCTGTTGACATGGCAGCCTTAAACCACGATCGCGCAATACTATGCGTGCTTTTGGTATACTATTGTTTGTATAAATTATATACAGGTGGCTAGAAAATGGCGGAGCCTTACTACTCGGGTGACGAATTCGAAGGACAACATATATCAATTTGAAGCTATGGTCGGTAGACTAAAGGTATAATTGAGTTAGTGTTTTCTTGTTGATTTTAATGCTGTGACAGCTTTTACGCAGCCAAGAAAAGGAATAATTTTAAAAATTGATAAAGCATATTTTTTTCTTCGTTATAAGTTAAAAATCAATTAAAATATTACTTTTTCATCTATCTGTCAAGGCATTTAATTCCTTAATTCATTATTTATGCATAAAATTGCAATTATGTTGTAATCATCCAACTAATTTTTTCTTTATTTTAGATTAGTGTTATTTCTTTAATTGATTTTCTAACTCGATTGACCGTTATTTTCAGTTGTCTAAGTTTGATTTCGCAATTTTAGTATTTGGAGCCTGCGCGAGTGTAGCTGTAGGAAAAGGTGCTCGCGTGCAAAACGCACATTGGTGATGATAAAGAAAACATTTTTTTTTTAAATATTGGCGAAATATAGACTGATGAAATAGAAGGTCTCGCGCCCGGTTTGAAGCGTGAAGAACAGACACATCCAAATCGAACTTATGCATCTGTTCGAAGAAAATGGACAATAGAATTATAGCGGAGCAACATAATTTATAAAATATAACCATCGAGTTGATTTTTTCGATGATTCGACCCAGATCACTCCGGGCGTCCGTAATCAGTCGTGCCCATCGAGATTGCATTTTGGCGCTTAAAATGAGAAAATTTTGAGGCGTGCGGACACATAATAACTGTATCATTATCAGAAGTTGTTAGAGTTTTACTGAAAAAAACTCGTATAGTATCCAGTGTTAAATTTCACAAAACCCGAAAAAGGTCTTTTTCAACAAAGATGAAGATATTACAACTTGAAAAAACAAAGTGAAAACTTGATCAGCATGAACTAACAGCTCAAGGAGTTTACTTTTACAAGTTGCTAAAAGGCTCAGTGGATTTTCGTGGATTCTTCGTGGCGTTTTCCAATTATTGCTTAACGACTAATCTACTTGATGTAAAAAGATCGACGGTGAACAAAAGCGCATTAACACATTTTCTATCGAAAAGAGGTGAGCATAATTTGAACACACAAAAAAGTCATGATCATTGATGAAATAAGCCATGCTGTCACTCAGTATGTTCATTCATCAATTCATTGTATGGAAATTCAAGATAAATAATAACACAAGGAGCTGTAGGATCATTGTACACTTATCAACTATGCACAAAAAAGCTAACTTTTCATACATAATGCTTGTCAACTCAAAGTACTGCCACAATGTACAATCGAGCAACACGAGCTATGCTACGCCATTCGTTTGGACATTGTGAGCTTTTTTGTGTTAGAAAAAAAAATACTTTTTCACTTTAAATTATCTTGATATGAACGGAGGACCAAAATGTCAACGGAAAAGTGACAGTATAGAAGATAATCGCGACGTTGATTCATCGAGTGATCAATTTGGTTGATTGTTGACATGTAAAAATTGGTTAGCTTTTTGGCGATGAACGATGAACAGTTCAATGAAAATCACTCAGTTATCCTGCTCAACCTATACCTAAGGTTTACATTATTTTTGCCGATCTTCCTTTAATTTCTTTGTTTTCTTAGCTAGCTACTACCATTAGCATGAAAGCAGTTATTCCTACATTTTTTTTTTTACTTTTTTAGGTTGTTATGTTTTTCTCCGTCGACTTATATTTCATAACTATTTTCTTTAATTTGATTCTTGTAATTGGTTTTTATTTACATTGTAATAAAGCGCTTGTAGACTGGGTATTCCTCAAGTTTTTCAAAATTTCTTATTGAAATAAACGTTCCGGAAGTAAATAAAATGTCACATGCACAAAGATTTGAATATTTCAATAGGGTGGTCTTTTAAATCTTTTACTCATTCATTATTTGTTTGCTATGTTATTTTCTGTTGTTGGAGTACTTATACGTATTTGTTTATTCATTCATTCATTTCTTTGTTTACATTTTTGCCATAATTATTTTTGATTAATTGGTCGACCAATGATTTAATAATTGATAGTGAACGAATGAATAGATGGATGGATAGATGGATGAATTATTAATTCATTGTCTTAAACAAGGCTCTTAATCGGAGGTCCGCCATTAGGTTTACCTAATTTTTATATTATAGAACTGTTATGGAATGCTACTTTGCAAGCAAACCAGGAACAAGAGGATATAGGAAAAGAATGCTAGCTATATGGAATGACAAAGGATTACTTGTGGTTTCTGAACAACATCTTGCTGATCAAGCTAGAGCTATCAGAGTGAACCAATGGTGATCTGATATTGAACTAGAATCAATAAAAAATAAAGTATTGCAACCAAGCGATGAAGAAAGACTTCAAGAGATAAATGGAAATGAACATCCTGAAGGAGAAAATATACCTGATGAGAGAAAGGGTGATCAAATGCATGGAAACAACGGTGAATTTAACATTAATACGATCAAGAGTGCAAATCTCACCAATGATCAGATTGTTATTATTAATGAGATCAAGGAAATAATCCGAGAGCAAAGTAATGAACAGTTAATATCACTTAAGAAATTTGATCAAAGAAGACTGAAGGAATTTGTAAGTAATATCAATGAAGTGCTTGGTCATATCCAAACAGATAACATCACAGAAACGAACACTCGTATACATGCAGCAGCTGTGTTAGTAACTAGAAGGATGGGAGTTAGGAAAAGACAGGATCGTACTCGAATTCAAGAACCAATGTGGAAAAGACGACTTACCAATTAAATATTTCAATTGAGAAAAGACATAAAAAACTTGAACAGGCGGCGAAAATTAAAGGTAATAACATCAAAGGTATTCAGTACATCCTGAAGAGGTATCATGTACAGACGAAAGGTATCAAAACGGTGATTGAGGAGTTAAAGCAAAGGGTAACAGCAAAGGCGGCAAAAGTGCGTAGATATGAAGATAGAATTAAATTTTAAATGATCAACGAAAACTATTTCAAGAGCTTAATGGAAAAGAAGAGAGGAATAACATCGTTCCTGATGCTGAATAAAGTTGTCAGTTTTGGAATAACATCTGGGGTGTTCCTGTTCAGCAAAATGATAGCGCAGAGTGTTTAGATGACATTAAAGAGCAACTGCATGGAACTACACAGCAAACAAATGTCACCATTAATGTACCAGATGTAAAGATCAGATTGAGGAAAGTTGCAAACTGGAAAGCAGCTGGTCCAGATGGTGTACAAGGCTACTGGAACAAGTATTTTGTGCCTCTACATAGCCGTATCGCCAAACAACTTAATGACATGTTGAAGTCTGGTTCTACTTCAGAATGGATGAATAAGGGTCGTACAACATTATGCATTAAGGATATTGCACGTGGAAACGCTGTCAATAATTACAGACCAATAACCTGTCTTCCCATCATGTGGAAATTATTTAGCGGAATATTGGCTGATAAAGTATATGGACATCTAGAGGATCAACAAGTATTTCCTGAAGAACAGAAGTGCTGTAAGAAAGGAGCGCGAGGAACAAAACATCAATTGTCATAGATAAGATGGTAATTAAGAACAGTAAAAGAAGGAAGGCAAACCTTGCTATGGCATGGATTGACTACAAGAAAGCGTACGACATCTTTCCGCACTCATGGATAATGGAAAGTTTGAAGATGGTCGGAGTAGCGCCAATAAAAATTGACATCACTTTCATCTAGAATGAAATAGTGGAATACGGTGTTAACAAGTGGATCAAATGAACTTAGGACGGTTAATATTCAAAGGGTATATTTCAAGGTGACAGTTTATTAACGCTATTGTTTGTCACTAAAAACGAACGCCATTAAAGCAAAGATTGACAAACAAAACGTATCGTCACTTTGTAGATTGTGCGGTGAAAAAGACGAGACGGTTAATCATGTAATATGTGAATGTTCGAAACTGAACGACTACAAAAAACCTCACGATAACGTAGCACGAGTGATTCATTGGGAGTTATCTCAAATGAATGGTATACCAAACGATGACAAATGGTACGAGCATAGTCATAGAGACAGAAGAGGTGTAACTATTATGGGACTTTAATATCCAAACTGACAAAGAAATAAAACATCGCAGACCTGACATCGTGTTGTTAAATTACAAGGAAAAGCAATGCTATGTTATTGACATAGCATGCCCAGCAGATGCTCGTGTCAAAGAAAAAGAATTGGAAAAGATAACTAAATATCAAGATCTAAAAAGAGAAATTTCAAGAGTTTGGAAGACAAGGTGATAGAGGTCCCTATTGTGATTGGATTGTTAGGGATTGTGCCTACAAACCTCAAGAGATATCTTGAAATTAAAAACTGGGTTTGAAAGTGAAAGTTGCTCCATTACAGAAAGCTACGTTACTTGGGACTGCAAGAATACTAAGGAAAGTTCTTGAACTGAAAGATTGAACACTATATTTGTTTAGTTTTGATGAGAATAAGGGGACAGTTCATCTTCGTCTATGTACAAAGCTCATAAAAACCATTCTATTTGAAGTTAAACTACAATATAAGGTTTAAAGATGATTTGTATGTGGGCATAATGTTCAAATGATAAACCGTTTATTCCACATAAATATTTAATTATATAGCCGAGCTTTCGGACCTTTGGTCCATCCTCAGGGCAAAAACAAGTGAAGTATTATTTACAAACGTCAAGATTTAAAAACTAATACACAATGCGCGCGCTACTAAATAACTGAAAAAACTATAGCGCGTGCATGTGATCTATCTAAAATAAGAATAAAAATAATAAATAAATAATTAAACAAACAAACAATCAAACATTTAGACGGACAGACAAACAGACAGACGAAAAAACAAACAAACAATAAATAAAGTAAATTAGATAATATAAAATAATTATGATAATGAATAGATCAAAATGATAATAATGTTAATTAATTCTTTGTAACTAGTGTTCTATAATTGTCAGGTAGTTTTCTACCACAGTCTCTGTTAGTTAAAGCATTCTTATCTGCTGCAATGCACCACGCCTCAGTCAATTTTCGTTTTAGCCATTGATTTTGTTTAAATAGGATGACAGTTTCATCCCATTCAACGTCATGTCCTTCTGAGTTTGCATGATCAGCCAGGGCTGACACATCGCTCTTCCCAAGGCGCACGCTAGCCTTATGTTCTTTGAGTCTGGTTTCAAGTGAACGGCCTGTCTCTCCGATGTATTTCGCATTGCAATCTTTGTTATCTTTCATGGGAAGAGCGATGTGTCAGCCCTGGCTGATCATGCAAACTCAGAAGGACATGACGTTGAATGGGATGAAACTGTCATCCTATTTAAACAAAATCAATGGCTAAAACGAAAATTGACTGAGGCGTGGTGCATTGCAGCAGATAAGAATGCTTTAACTAACAGAGACTGTGGTAGAAAACTACCTGACAATTATAGAACACTAGTTACAAAGAATTAATTAACATTATTATCATTTTGATCTATTCATTATCATAATTATTTTATATTATCTAATTTACTTTATTTATTGTTTGTTTGTTTTTTCGTCTGTCTGTTTGTCTGTCCGTCTAAATGTTTGATTGTTTGTTTGTTTAATTATTTATTTATTATTTTTATTCTTATTTTAGATAGATCACATGCACGCGCTATAGTTTTTTCAGTTATTTAGTAGCGCGCGCATTGTGTATTAGTTTTTAAATCTTGACGTTTGTAAATAATACTTCACTTGTTTTTGCCCTGAGGATGGACCAAAGGTCCGAAAGCTCGGCTATATAATTAAATATTTATGTGGAAGAAACGGTTTATTATTTGTACAATATAAGGATCAACACAAAACACGATCGATGTGCGATGACTGACTAGCCTCCTTTCTGTGATATCGCTCCAGTACATCACCGCGCCGTCCGCCATATTTCGATTCGGTGTATATGTATACTGCTTGCTAGCAAGACATTTATATACATTAGTAAGTGTTTTTCCGTATACATTCTCGAGTGAATTTAATTGAAAATCTATGTCATGGTTTGCATCTTTTCGCATATCTATCGATGTTGCTGACTCGCACATAAAACATTTGGATCAGTAAAGGACAAAAAAAACTATTAAAAGTATAGCCGATTTTCATACATGAAACATTTGATGGATAAAACACATATCAAGGCCATCAAGGGCACGAGTAAACACTCCATCAGTGTCTAGTTTCAAAAGATGTTTTTTATGTACTATTCCAAACGGGGAAAAAACCCGTGCGGGATCCCTGTGGCGCCCTTTTATATTCGATTGGCGATTCGAGTTATTCAACAATATTTGTTGCGATGTCCATTACCCACACGCCATCTCTTTCGTACTTAACAGCCACTGCAATATCGTAAACTACGCAATCAGCGGTCAAAACACAGTGATATATGTGTATAAACTACATGGTTTGTGTATTTGTGTCTTTTGAAGTGTAAAGAGAAGCTATATATAAACATTTATCATGTTTAATACTACTTTTTTCGCTCGTGGAAGTATTCATTAGGGTCATAATCGTTTTAGCGATATTTCTAAAGCCAGATTATGTGCTTTTATGAGTCTTTCAGCTATTTTATGTGCCAATTCGTACGTTATTTTGACGTGGACAGCCGATACTTCCGATGGAATTCTTATCGAAGGAGACATAATGTACCAAAAAGCTTTTAAAGGAAGCTCTATACCTGATGCAGAGATCTCCTTGAACTATTTGCCGAACATTGAGTCTACCATTTATGTACTGTTTAAAAACCCAAGGGGATATGGCTCAAGTTTAAGAAACGCTACGAGTAAACATAAGGTGTCAATTGTGTATTGTTTAAATGTCGATTTGATTTTTTAAAACAACAAAATTGGCCTTTTCTCAAACATTTGGGGTATTTTTCCTTTATTTTACTTAAAATCTCATTTCAATTTTATTAAAACTATCTTATCTTTTTCTATGAGAAAATTTTATCGTGGGACTCGCTATAAAAAGCAAGTGTCTCTTAGCCATTATGATTGGTCAAGACATTTTCACACAAAAGGAACACTGTCTAGTAAACAGCACTTTTTTTAGATGTGTAACCCATTGCTTTGATATATCAAAATCGTGAAAATCAAAGAACAATAGAAACCTCCCTAGGTCTAAAGTGCATTGTTACTTAACGATCTCGTTTTGTTCTACATAAAAGCATAATCTGTGCCAATTCGAAATTTCAGATGATATAATGAGCAATGTAGAAATCCCGCCGAGGAAAGTCAGTTCAGAATTATCAGAATACGAATGTGACGTATCTGTTGAAGTATTGAGTAAGATTCCAATGCCAAATACAGCACCTAAGTCGTTTTTAGATTTAAGTAAGGCGGTATTCAATAATTGTACTATTAATTTTAATTAGAAATAAAATAAATTGGTGTGTCTGGTGTGTTATTTATTGGTCCTTTATTACCTAGGTACATAGGAACAAATGTTAGGTCCTTTATCCGGTAGAATGAAGCTTTATAATAAAAAAATTAGGTAAACCTAATAGCCCAGCTCCGATTTAATGAAATGAACCTTTTATTCAATCATTCATTCTTTCATTTGTTTATTCACTACAAATTATCAAACTCTTGATCTTTTTTTTTTTTTTTTTTTTTTTTTTTTTTTGGTGTTATTTTCTTTTCATGATCAAATAATCATATAATCAATTGAAATACCCAAAGCTTTATGCATTCGACAACAATTTAGTATACGCAAAAATGCGAAAAATATGTTGTTATGCATGGTAAAAATAGCACTTGTCAATTAAAATTGATTGTCCAATGAGAAGTTAGAAAACCACTAAGATGGCTTCTTTGAGTTGTAAGCAAATCCCCGCGCGCTTCTCGCTTTACGCTCTTTCACGTTTGAAAAAAATGTTATAACAATACCGACAAAAATTTCACTTTTCTTGTAAAATTTGAAATGAATTACTTATTGGTAATCTAGCTATCTAAAACGGTTGTGAATTTTTAATTATCAAATGTGAATACTGCGTTATTAAAAATAGCTAGTATGAAGTTTTGAAATTTTAACTTGCTGATGAGTACATTGACGAATTCATACAAGCGTTTTATTTTCAATAACAAATCAAAGAATTACAAGAATCAAATTTAAAAAACCCACACACATAAACATATCAACGATGGATAAATATCTTACAAAAACAAGTGAATATAATTATTGCAAACTGCTTTCATGTGGATGGTAAAAAAGAAATTCATTAAAGATCGTCAAAAAATGTAAACATACCGGCGCCACGTTTCTTGTCCTGTACTGTCACTTTTCTACTGAACTCAGTTCTGATTACAATAAGTAAGCTTAATAAGATTATTAAGTTATTAATTAGTTATTAATTATTAATTAATAATAATTATTAATTATTAATTACTTATTATTAAGTTATTAATTAGCTCAATAAGCTTGATCATGTTTTTAGAATTTTAAAAGTGGCAAAAACCATTTTCACCGCCTCTAAAAAGTTTACACAGTTCAACTGAACGGCGATGGCAAGCTCGTGTTGCTCGATCACACATTGTACTAAATTTGCATTTCCATCCACTCCCTGAACTGGCAGTCCTACTTTGTTGACAAACATCTTGTGTGAAAAGTTTTTTGTCGCAAATAGTTGATAAATCTGCATTGATCCTACAGCACTCCGTGGTATGAATATTCCGTAAAAATTGATAAATGAACAGAGCGAAATTATCTTTGTGAGTCGTGTTCGTCTTGCTGTTCACCTCTTTTGAATTGCTGCAAATGCAGCGCGTATTTGTTTCGTTTTTGTTTTTATAAAAGTTTTATCACAGTCGATTTTACTTTTAAAAGTAGATTAGTCGATAAGTAAGGACTGAAAAACGCCACGAAGAATCCATGAAGAATACCGCCTTTTTTACCATCTGACAAACTTGTCAAATAAACTCTTCCAGAAAATACAACTTGTAAAATCTCCATCTTTGAATGACTATTGAAGGAATTATGACAGCTCTGCATGACTGCACATTTGGATGGTTAGAAAAACGCCATGAGCGACTTTTAACCATTTTGTCAGTGAAAATATTTTGAAGTAGCTTTTCATCGTTGAATCGTAGTTATTTTTCTTTTTCGCGCCGCGGTCTTTGTTTCTCTTTCTCAGTCAAATCTCTTCAAGCCGTCAGGTTAGCTTTACCAGTTTCGTGCTCTTTGTCCAGTGTAGAAATACATTTTGTAGAAAAATTTCAGTAAACTGCATCAAACAGCAAAAATAATGATTGTTTTTGCGCCCACTATAACTGGTCAGCAAATTTTGCGTGAATGTACACGGACGGACGGACGTATTCCTGAAATCAGGGTTTCCTGTGGTCGATTTCAAATGAGCTCGATGGTTTACCATATTTTCTTAATTATGATGCTCCGCTTGCGCGGGCCTTCGGCCCGCGCGGAGCTCCGCTATAAAGATTCATCCTACCCGATAAAGGACCAATTCCTTTCATAAATATACCATGTTTTTCATTGTTCTTATTCATTAACCCCATTTTTCCCCTGAGACCGCAATCAAATCCCTCCCGGGCTTTTAAGATTGCAGTGCTTTATTGGATATAAAAGTCTATCCACGTGATGAAATAGAGTAATTTGATAGGTCAAGTGGCTCATTATTTATTCATGAGTTTTTGAATACAATGTTTAAACATCCGTCCAAAAGTTTAAAATTATATTTCAATTTAACATTAATTTGTTGATTTAATACTTGGGCATTCTTATTTATAGCTTGATTATTGATATCAATTTGTAATTATATTTTTTATAGCGGAGCTCCGCGCGGGCCGAAGGCCCGAGCAAGCGGAGCACCATAATTAAGAAAATATGGTAAACCATCGAGCTCATTTGAAATCGACCACAGGAAGCCCGGATTTCGAAAATACGTACAACGTCCGTCCGTACATACATACATACGTCCGTCCGTGTACTTTCATGCAAAATTTGCTGACCAGTTTTAGTGGGCGCCAAACCAATCATTATTTCTGCAGTTTTTGATGCAGTTAACTAAAATTTTTCTACAAAATATATTTCTACAATTGACAATTAAAAAGAGCATGAAAATGGTAAATCTAAGCTGACAGCTTGAAGACATTTAACTGAGAAAGAGAAACAAAGTCCGCGGCGTGAAAAAGAAAGATAACTACGATTCAACGATGAAAAGCTACTTCAAAATATTCTCACTGACAAAATAAGTAAAAGTCCATCAAGGAGCTGTTTTTAACCTTCCAAATGTGCAGTCATGCAGAGCTGTCATAATTCATCAATAGTCATTCAAAGCTGGAGATTTTGCAAGTTGTATTTGCTGGAAGAGTTTATTTGACAAGTTTGTCAGATGGTAAAAAAGGCCGTATTCTTCATGGATTCTTCGTGGCGTTTTTCAGTCATTACTTATCGACTAATCTACTTTTAAAAGTAAAATCGACGGCGACAAATTTTTATAAAAACAAAACAAATATGCGCTGCATTTGCAGCAATTCAAAAGAGGTGAACAGCAAGACGAACACGACTCACGAAGATATATAATTTCACTCTGTTCATTCATCAATTTTTACGGAATATTCATACCACGGAGAGCTGTAGGATCAATGCAGATTGATCAGCTATTCACGACAAAAAAACTTTTCACACAAGATGTTTGTCAACAAAGATGGACTTGCAATTCATGGAGTGGATGTAAATGCAAATTTAGTACAATGTGTGATCGAGCAACACGAGCTTGCCATTGCCGTTCAGTTGAACTGTGTAGACTTTTTAGAGGCGGTGAAAATGTTTTTTTCTACTTTTAAAAAAGTTCTAAAACATGAACAAGCTTATTGTAATCAGAACTGAGTTCAGTGAAAAAGTGACAGTACAGGACAAGAAACGTGGCACCGGTATGTTTACATTTTTTGACAATCTTTAATGAATTTTTTTTACCATCCACATGAAAGCAGTTTGCAATAATCATATTCACTTGTTTTTGTAAGATATTTATCCGTCGTTGATATCTTTATTTGTGTGGGTTTTTTTAATTTGATTCTTGTAATTCTTTGATTTGTTATTGAAAATAAAACGATTGTATGAATTCGTCAGTGTACTCATCTGCAAGTTAAAATTTCAAAACTTCATACTAGCTATTCTTTTTAATTACGCAGTATTCACATTTGATAATTAAAAATTCACAACCGTTTTAGATAGCTAGATTACCAATAAGTAATTCATTTCAAATTTCGCCAGAAAAGTGAAATTTTTGTCGATATTGTTATAACATTTTTTTTAAACGTGAAAGAGCGTAAAGCGAGAAGCGCGCGGGGAAGAAGCTATCTCAGTGCTTTTCTAACTTCTCATTGGACAATCAATTTTAATTGACAAGTGCTATTTTTACCATGCATAACAACATATTTTTCGCATTTTTGCGTATAATAAAATGTTGTCGCATGCATAAAGCTTTGTGTATTTCAATTGATTATATGATTATTTGATCATGAAAAGAAAATAACAGCAAAAAAAAAAAAAAAAAAAAAAAAAAAAAAAAAGATCAAGAATTTGATAATTCGTAGTGAATGAACAAATGAAAGAATGAATGATTGAATAAAAAGTTCATTTCATTAAATCGGAGCTCCGCTATTAGGTTTACCTAATTTTTATATTACTTCATTTATATGGTTTCTATTTATGTTAATTGTAGATATAAAATAATTATTATTGATTGATAAGATTTTGGTATTTATCGGTTTATATTGAAAAGAGAGAATATTATATTTTGACTTCTTAATTGTCACTTTATGATTGTTCTTAAAATGATAACAAATTAATAGAGAAGTTCTCCATCAACAATAAAAGGTAATATTTAATAATATTTGTGGTAGTAAATTGTAATAAACGAAAGCTAATAGTCTAATACAAACCAGGCATATGTCCCATTAAAAAATGGTTATATTATCGAAAAACGGTAGATTTTTAATTATATAACCGAAATTGTTATCGTAACTATTACACATAAGTACGTTTGATTTGTTCAGACTATTCTCTGCAATGACTTCAATGCTACGAATATATATATATAAGTAGAATAAGTAAATCAAGGCCACACAACTCACAGTGACTAATTGAGAATCATACCTTTAATCAACTATCTTACATCTAACTTGCACGTGTTGTATTTATATGGTCACATGACCGTGACGTTACGATACTAGGATACTACATCCCTCCTAACCTGGATATGAAATACAAATATAATAAACGAAATCTTATTCCACTAATGCACATTGCTCATTAAATCAAAATTAAGTGTTTTTTTTTTCTTCCTTGCTTACGAACTCCAACAAAATTTACAGTTTCCACAAGTCTTTATCTGGAATGTTTGTAACTAATATTCCACAAAGTCCCTTACATATGCAGGGGGCGTCTTTGTCTCACTGGTATCTCTTGTCGAGCTGTTTCAACTGGCATTTGTTTGTTCTTGCCATTTACTTCTTGTTTTGGAATCTTTTTAAAATAGGATGTATTTCTAGTAACGTCCTTACCATTTGAAGAGGCTGTTATCATTGTTCCCTTTTTCTCTTTAACAAAGTAAGATTTAGGTCTGTATGGCGTTCTTTATTAGGACTTGATCTCCTACTTCAAATTCTCTGTGTTTAGTTGTATTTCTTAACTCTGCATATTGCTTAGCTTTTGCTTTAGCTAGTTCATTATTTAGTTTTGCCTGTGCAATTATGGTAGATTCTGGTTTTGTTGGAGCTAGTTGTGGTAGCTTGGTTCTAGGATCTCGTCCAAATAGTAGTTGATGTGGAATGTACTTTGTTGTAGTATGCAGAGTGCTTCTGTACTGTCTCAAAAAATGTGTACAAAGTTTGCTTCCATTGTTTACCATCAGCATGAGCAGAGCGTATTGCTTTCATGAGTGGAGTATTGAAAGTCTCTACTTGGCCATTAGCTTGAGGCCATCTGGGTGTAATCTTGCAATTTTTGAAACCCATATACTGTGAATACTGTGGAAATTTAGCAGAATTAAATGGTGGTCTATTGTCAGTTTTGAGTTGTATGGGACATCCAAATTGTGATGAGATCTTGTCAAGTACAGGAATAACAGTGTTCGTTGAAGTGGATCGTACAATTTCAACAACTGGATATCTAGAGTGTTCGTCTGTTACAGTAAATAAATATTCTCCTGATGGGAGTGGCCCTAAGAAATCTGCGCTCAGATACTCCCATGCAGTGATTCCTTTTGAGATGTGGTGTTATATGTTACTGCTTGGCACGCAATACATGCTTTAATAGTGTTTTCGACAGTTTCGTTAAATCCAGGAAACCATACCTTGGATCTGATGAATGCTTTCGCTCTGGTGATGCCTGCAATTTGTTGCTGATTGAATAAACATTTACGTTTGTTTACAGTGAGTCCTCTTTCTTTTAGGCGCTTGAATACTGCATCTAAGCTTTGTCATGTTTAGCTTGTGTTTTACCGTAAACAATTATGTCATCGCTGATATTTCTTGAGTTTGGAATGTTTCTTGGAATACTTCTGATGCGGACGATATCCCAAAGTTCAAACGTTTGTATGGAAATAGTCCGATATATGTGCTAAATGTTGTGATGGATCTTGATTCGTTGTCTAATTCGAGCTGGTCATAACCTGAAGTTAAATCAATCTTGCTAAATACGGTTGCTCCATTTTGGTCGGCTGTTAATTCATCAACTGTAGGCATTTGGTGTCGTTCACGTACAATAGCTTTATTTGCTTCACGCATATCTACACATAGACGTACTTCGTCGTTTTGCTTCGGTACAACGACAATCGGGGATACCCATAGTGTTGGTACGCCTTCAATTCGTTCGATGATCGATATCTTGATTTTGTAGTTTTTCGATTTCTTCTTCGACTCTAGTGCGTACATGAAACGGAATACGTTGAGGTTTTTGTGCGATCGGTGTTACGTGTTCATAATTGTGGAGTTTGACGGACTTGTCGTTTAATTTTCCGATGCCTTTGAACAGTCTAGGATACTTTACTTCAGGACTGTTGATGTTCTTTACGTGGACTCTTACTAGGTCAAGTTCTGTTGCTGTGGTATATCCGATCAGAGATCCATGGTTTCCTTTGATTATAAAGAATACGTGACATTGCATCTTGTTGTTTGTTTCAATCAAAAGTTCACACTATCCAACTATCGTCGGGTGTTGGATTGTTGATTGCTTGAACTTGTGTTTTCCTCTTTAGCTTGCTACACATTGACTTGATATGATTTGGTTTCTTACAGTAATTACACGTTCGTCCTTTAGCAGGGCAGGTAATTGTGTGAGGAAATGGAGTGTGTTTGTGCGGCTTGTTGGTTGTTGCGACTTTGTGTAGAACTTGGCACCGACGGCGTGTCGTGCATTTTTGGGTTTCTGTGTGATTGTTTCTTTCTTAAAATGCTTACTGACTCGTCTTCGATGGTTGCTGCGTGTTGACCTGCAATTTCTAACAATCTTCCAAGTTCCAATATTTCTTTGAGTGTTTTTTCGGGTTCACGGAGTGCTCTCTTGCGAAATCGGTTCGATCTGCAGTGTTGGATCACCTGGGATAAGATTTCGGCGTCAACGTTGGTGAATTCACAATCTTTAGATAGTTGCCAAAGTTCTGTAATGTATTCGTCAAGTGACTGGTTTGGCTTTTGTTTACAACTTCTGAAATTGAAGATCTCAATTTGTACATTCTTTTTCGGTGTAAAGTAGGTTGTGAGAACTTCTTTAGTTGCGGTGTAAGTTGAGGCGCTTGTGCTCTTTTCGGCTTCGTAGATATCAAATACTGTCTCTCCAGCATAATGAAGAAGCAACGCGCGTCGTTTCTAGTCGATTTACCCATTTAATACAGCGATGACCGGCGTTCCGTTTGACAACCTTGTAATCGAACGGAGGAAAAGGAGTTAGGTTTTGCATGTTTCCAAATGATCAATAAACGAATGAGTGTACTAAACCATCTTGTTGTCCAATATTGTTTTCCTCCTCGCCAAATGTAATGGCTCATTGCTATAAAAATTAGGTAAACCTAACAGCAGAGCTCCGATTTAGTGAAATGAGCTATTCATTCAATCATTCATTCATCCTTTAATTTATTTATTCGTTCACTACCAATAAATCAATCAATAAAAAATGATTATAGATAAAAAAGCAAACAAATACATTAATGAATGAATGAATGAATCCATTTAAATAATTATACATGCAACAAAATTTTATTATACGCAAGAAATATGCACAAAAATGCGAAAAATATCCGACCATATTTCGTTAGTAACAGTCAATTGGCTTCATTAATGTTGTTATGCATGGTAAAAATCGCCCTTGTCAATTAAAATTGATTATCCAATGAGAAGATAGAAAAGCAAACAAATCTCCGCGCGCTTTACGCTCTTTTAGGTTTGAAAAAAATATTAAAAAATCGAAAAAAACTTCACTTTTCTGGTGAAATGTGTAACGAATAACTTATTGCTAATCTGGCCATCTAATACGGCTGTGCATTTTTAATTATCAACGTAACTCGTTAAACAAGTTGCTATGAACATATGAACATATGAACATATGAACTTATGGACTTTTATTTCAAAAGAAACTTTTGAAATTTCAACTTGCAGATGACTCTGACGAACACAAGCGTTTTAATGCCATTCAATAACAAATCTAAGAAACAAATAAAAAACATAAAGATCTCAGCGATGGGGAAATATCTCACAAAAAGAAGTAAATAGCTTGCAGGAATTATTGCAAACTGCTTATATGTGGATGATAAAGAAATTCATTAAAGTAAGATCGGCAAAAAATGTAAACATACCGGCGCCACCGTTCTTGTTCTGTACTGTTACTTTTCCACTAAAAGTGATCACCGCCTCTAAAAAGTTCACACAGTTTAAAAGAACGGCGATGGCTTGCTCGTGTTGCTCGATCACACATTGTGCTAAATTTGCATTTCCATCCACTCCCTGATCTGGCAGTCCTACCTTGTTGACAAACATTTTGTGTGAAAAGTTTTTTTGTTGTGAATACTAGTAAATCGGCATTGATCCTAAAGCTCTCCATGTTATGAATTGCCCGTAAAAATTGATGAATGAACAGAGTGAAATTATCTTCGTGAGTCGTGTTCGTCTTGCTTTTTTCACCTCTTTTGAATTGCTGTAAATGCAGCGCATATTTGTTTTGTTTTTGTTTTTATGAACTTGTTGTCGGCGTCAATTTTACTTTTAAAAGTAGATTAGTCGATAAGAAATGCTTGAAAAACGCCACGAAGAATCCATGAAGAATACGGCCTTTTTACCATTAGTGACAAACGTGTCAAATAAACTCTTCCAGAAAATACACTTGTGAAATCTCCAGCTTTGAATGACTACTGAATGAAGAATTAAATAAAATGTTAACAGCTCTGCATGACGTGACTGCACAGTTAATTAGTTAAGAACAGCACCACAATCGACCCATTTTGTCAGTGAAAACATTTTGAAGCTTTTCATCGTTGAATCGTAGTTAACATAAAAAAAAGATAGTGATCCTCATTCTGGGTGAAAGAAATTGTTATTGGAAAACTTTTTCAATTTAAATGATTTAGCTCAAAATATGCAAAGTTTTTGATACTTTGAAATTTAGTATGAATTAAAATCGTTGCATCTTGTTGCTGTTTTATTTAAATGCCCAAACATCTATGATATGTTTTAGTTACCCAGTTATTCCAACTTTCTATTGACGGAGTTTTGTGTTCTAATTGTGAGTACTTTTGGAGAAATCGTACATAGAATCGATTGTGTTTTTGTCATTTCTAAAAGTGCCGACAGGGAGACTTGATAAGCGGGGGTTCTATGGCAACCATGACGTTCTGAGATGAAATATGTCTCGATTTGTTCATTTCCCCAGAGGACCTGCCAGCACACAAAGTTTCAGTTGGGGCTTTGAGTTTTCATTTCCAATTTTGTTTGACTTTCTCATGCAGCACCTCTTAACAATCAAGAACTTTTGGGAAGCACATTATTGAAATTGTTTCTCTCGATTATCACCAAATTCACAGTCTCTCGAATTTCGTTTTCATGGTGCCTCTTCAGTACAGCAAACAGTTATTTCTTGATCGTTACGAAGAATAACTTTTCGGTAAAATTGCGACATCACAGTTGAGTAGAGACTCAACGGAAGTCATTTTCCAGACATTTCAAGCTAGTACGTTATCTGTGATTGGTCAATGTTCTGTGAAAAATATAACAAGCGCTACAATTGGTCCATTTCCATTTTTCAGAATGCGGATCAGTTTGACATAGTAAATTGCATAAGTCGGACACCGAGAGCAAAAAAAAAAACTTTTCAACAGAGAGCGAACTGGCACCGACATATGGAATTAGTCTACATGCCACCTTTAGGAACATTAGAGACTTACAGAAATTCAAAAAAGAGCTTAAAACACACTTATTTAGATGAGTATTCAAATAGAGAATTAACAGAGACTAAAACTTATTCTGTTTATTTTATTATTATTTTTTAGTGTATAACATTAAGTTTTTATTTATTGTATTTTTTTTATATATAGATTGTTCTAAATAATTGTAAATAGCGCCCGAGAATATCTTTAGTTTAGAGGATTTAAAAATTGATTTATTATTATCATTATTTTTGATGAGCATAAAGTAATCCAATGGATGATCAATTCATTAACCGCACCTTCACCTGCTGAACAAACAAAGTACTTTACAATTACTGGAAGATAAATGCATTGCTCTGTATAGGTTTAACAACTCTGTATAGGTTTAATAATTTAGACATATAAATGTCTTTCAACAAAGTTGGTACAGTAAACTGAATTTCTAGTTTATACAAATGGTGTGAAATAACAGATTAAAGTTAAATAATGCACAATTCAGTGAAAAAAACTAAGTACTTGCGGATGGTTCGTTTTTCGTTTCCGAACAAACTTTTTACTCACTACAATTAAATTTGCACTCTGTAGAGTACAGATTACGATTTATAAGTACTCCTTTCGACCAATCAGAATCGATACATGTTTCTACAACCCAGAGGCTGTTTGCACAAAACCTAAAAAAATCTATCCACTGGATAAAGTTATCCACTCCATAGAATTTCTTTAGAATTAATCCGCTGGATAGTGCTTTTCGCGCTTCGTGCAAACGTTCCCAGTGCTTTAACGTGTAAAATGTGTTAATAATTATCAGATTTTGCTCATTAGTGTTGTACACCTGCTATCATGAAAATAAACATTAAAAATACAAAACAGCGCGTGAAATGCAATCGATCAGGTTTTCACAAATCTCATTTTGCAAACCGTAGTCACATCTTAGGATTTGGTTTATTTAGCTTTTTCAGGGCGTAATCTCAATTATGTCATCAAACTTTTCTTATAATGCGGTTTTTTCTAAAACCTGCGAATCATAAAGCTTGAAATGACAACCAAATCAGCATTGATGAAATTTCAAAGGTTTCTCTTTCTGAAACGGCAGATGAAGGTAAGAGCTGTCAAGTTTTGCACTCAGTGTAATTTTCTTTTAACAAGTAAGTGTGCGACCGTCTGTGCGACTCGAAAGGCAAAGAGTTTGATTCACAGTGGCTTCACATCCTTGTTTCGACTTCTTTCTATACTGTGTAGCTTGTATAGCTTTAAATACCCGTAAAAAGGAGCATTATTGGGAAGAAGTAGGGAAAGTGCCATCGTCGGCTACCTGCACGGGAGACCAGCTTCAAGCTGATGGAACTACCAACGTCAAATATAGTTACATTTCGTTTCCTTGTTTCAAACGGGTACTCAGCAAAATTCATTAATGGCCCAATACAAGTTTTGGATAATATTTTAACCATAGGTAGGCCTTATTCTAACAACAGTCTCTATGTACTAAGTAGGGCAAAATATTGCTTTTTTTCATAGAAGAAAAATAGGACTTTTGTAAATTCTGCAAAATTTTTGACCAATATAGAGGAAATTATCAAGGAACATGTTCATTTGTGTTTAATTTCACACACGTTTTTTCCATGTGCAACCGATAGATTTCCAACAAATTCCTTTCCAACTATAGTTAAGACTATACATAATTTTGGGTGAACTATTTGATGAGTCAGTCATATAGCCGTAAAGTTGTGGAGATTAAGCTAAGGCACGACTGCACGACTAATTGGAAAATTTGTAATTTTGTTTCCATAGGAACACCATTTACCTGCATTTTTCTGCCAAACATAATTTAATAGATCAACTTTGTTCCAAGCCCCCTAAACTGAAATGATGACGAGATGTTGATAAAGCATAATGAAAAAAAAATATTTATTTCTCATTAAACGCATCCCAGTATGTCTCGATGCTCTTTACAAAATATTTACCAATAGTTTACAAATGAGAATAACTGAGAGTAAAAGAACTACTCAATATTACTCAAAACTACTCAAAATTTGAAGACGTAAATCCATCAGTCTTCATGATAAAAAGCGATAAGCCCAGACTTTAAAACGTCCAAGGATGGCGATGTGCGTAGTTCAGGTGGTATTTGCTTAATTCTCCAGTTGTTTAGTTATAGGGTGTATTTTGTCCTTTGAATCAAGTTGTAATTTGCACTAATATTATTGATTTCTAGATGCACTGGTCAGGTGTAACCAAGCATTGCATTACCTTACATTATACTTACACTACGGGCACATCATAAATTTTTATTTATTTGTTATGATTTGTAGCTTATTCATGTTATAGCGCATCAAGCTTTTATTTGGATTAGCTCTAAAAGAAACACACTTTTCTAGTATCATAATCACATTCAACGATGTTTGCGTAACAGATCATCTCTGTATCGTTAAAATTCCCTTGCCCTCTACATGTACAACCATATTTATTACTATCGAAGAAGCGGAGTGACGTTTGTGCAGCGATGTTTGAAGAACAATGGAAATCTATAATATTTTTACCCTGAAACAAACACACAAACAGATAATTATTATATGTAATATTATGGCTCTGAGGGATATTAGGGATTAAATTAAGTCCCGACGGTCGCACTAATAATGCCTCATCCATAATGAATTCGGGCTGATTAGAAAACTAATCGTCCCTCATGTTATTCATGAGGGAGGGATGTTAGCCATTAAACGTCCCTCTCAAATACCCTCGAGGTGATCATGGTATTATGAATCAAATAAAGCACAAGGAACTCAAAAGGCACATTATAATTTTGCAGTACTGGGTCGGATAATCTGAAGTTTAATCAAGGGAGTTAGGATACTCCTTGATTTGTCTCGACCGTATGAAACAATTGTAATTAATGCCAAGATAACATAAATTAAATAGGAGCAAGAAATTTTATCTCACAAAATTCGACATAAAAGTCTTTTTCTACAAAGATGGAAATATTACAACTAATATTTTCTCGTCAAAACTTGATCAGCATTAACAACTAGAGGAGTTGATTTGACAAGTTTGCGAGCTGGTAAAAACAGTTTTGAAAATGATTTTCATTTTAAAAATTCTAAAACGCATTTGAATAAGCTTATTCTAAACTTAGTTAAAAAGTTCATTAATAATTCATGACCATTTAGTCCAATCCGATGCTCCTCTCTGGTCACGAGGAAAGCACTCTTTTCAACATAAAGTACGCTTGAAACTATAAAGCCCGGGGAGGGTTTTGAATGTGGCCCAGGGGAATAATGGGGTTTAATAGAAAAACAATGGAATACAAATGAACATGAAGCATTATATAATTGCACATGTGGCATTATCTATGAATATTAATGTATAATGTTACGTTTGGTGTTATATAGTGCTTCAAGTTTGAAGATAGTAGGAATAAAATAGAAAAACCATTAATCCGAACATTTATTTTGTGATAGCTTACAAACGGAAAGTACAATTATTGAATACTTAGCCCGATATTTCCAATGTCAGCTTCAAAAGAACGGTGCTCTATCGAAGGATCTCTGTTGACTTGACCTATTTTCCGTTCGGAAAAAAACTTTGTAGACGAACGTGGACTTTGGCATGCACTGTTCCAATGCGTTTTTCTCTTCTTCTTTAGACTTTGGTGACCTAAACGCTCGTTTCGCAAGCATGTTTTCACCCATGCAAGCGAAGTATCAAAACACCACAGTCGACTGAATAAGATACTGACAAAGTTTTGCATATTTAAATTTGACCTTTGCTATTGTTGTGCAATTCCCAAATGCAAACAACCTATAATTCGATTTCGTTTTGTTTAGTTTCATCGATATTGGACAAAATAGTCATGAATTATTAATTCCTTTTTTAAGCCATTCAATAAACTCGCCGCACGTGTTTATCAGGTATAAAATCCCTCAGGGCTTCGCTCTCGGGATTTTATACCTGATAAAACACTGCTGTTCGTTTATTAAATAGTACAAAGAAAGTTTCAGTACGACGTTGATTCACGGACTGATCGACCGATAGCCTCGGTTGTTTACACGTGATTGATTATTCAGTGAGCTTTTATACGGTTATGAAAAGTAATATGAAAATCACTTAGTTGTCCTATACATGAAAAATAAATCTCAGCGATGGGGAGAACAAGACTTACCAAGAAAAGTAACTGTGTTTTGTATATTTGATTAATATTTGTGCTTCTTTGATTTTTTTTTTCAATTGCAATGAGTTGGTTATAGAAGTAATCGTTAGTATATATACTCGTCCAAACCTGCTATCAACACAAATGTTCATAAGTAAAATGTAAGTTCTGATATAATTGATCAACGGCAAATTGTGTGCTAATTAGATAGAAATAAATACAGTACGATTATATATATAGCGCGCAATGAAAAAGCGAAGAGGAATTTAGAATAACGCATTGTGAGTCATACAGAAAATGCGTCCCTTAATTGCGTTTTGTGACTGACGAAGAGCAGTACAAAAATTATACCTTGCGCATCTTTGGAGACCCAAGTAATAAATCTTACATTTAAGATGAAGTTTTCAGACTGTTTCCCATCTCAAAAATTGTTTGTTTATGCATTTCTCAGTCGTTTTGATGCACGAAAACTTTTAACTTTTGTTGTTGTCGATGATTCAATTAATAACTGATAGGACTCCATGCTAATTAAAGTCGAAAAATTTCTCTTGTTGCCAATTTGTAGCCAGTGCTCGGAATTTTTCTCGTTCAAATATTTCCAAATTGGACAGCATAGAATCCCGGGGGGATCGGGGAATCGGGGTTGCTCATTGGGATTGAGGTAATCGCACCGGCTAATTTTAGGTCTTAATTTTCAAACTTTTGTCCCACAAATCATAAACGTGAACCAAATGAAGGTCATAAATGTAACTTGTACACATTTTTATCAAGATTCACAGCCAAAAATCTACCCCTAAAAGATACCGGACGTTTTTCGAAAAGTCGTGGCTTCAGTGGGTTGCAACCTAGAAATACGGAAAAGCGAGAATTTGGTAAATTTCATACTTTTGAACCCTAAAAGAGACCAAATCTCTGATTTTTACCCCTAAAAGATATTACGAGCATCCTTGATCGTTTACCCCCGGTGTCCCCCTTCCGGGCAGGGAATCCTGTAACATATATCAACTTACTGGTGTCATTGTCACATTTACAGCTGCAGAAGAATTTCCAGGTACTGGAGTACTTTCATTCACTTTTATAGAACATTGTGCAAAATTTGTAACGCAGAAGACCTAAAAAAGACATACAGTACAATCAATCATAATCAATATACAAGCTATTTATAAGGTTACCTTCATTTATCTTTTACTAATTTATTTTAGAAAATCCAATGAAACAGTAAACTAATTTGTAAGGTGGCTCCAAATAGTTTTTTGAAAAATCTAGGACCTTAATCCAGGCGGATCCAAGGTTAGGGCATTGAAGGGTCCAGTACCCCTCCCCCCCCCCCCCCCCCCCCCCTCTTTTATTTTTTTTTATAGAAATTCTCTTAATTTTTCATTGATAATCAGTATTTTTTTATTTGTGACCCCGCCCTTTTGGATACGCCCCCGCTCTTAATCGCGATCGTTTTCATGTCAATTGTTCTGAGTAACTTACACTGAAGCACAATATGAGTTGAAGGTTATTTCTGATTTACCCCGGAAAGCTTTACCGTGTTGATCCAACGCAACTACTGAATCAATAAAACAAGCATAAAGTATGAACAGATAATATCAATGCATTACCCTACTTAACACAGCGTTCATGTTTGTAATTGTCTTGTTGAAGCTTTTTCCATCATTTTGATGTATTGTTTGCAGTGCATCAAATTTCAAAGTCAGATTTCTGTTAAAATTCGTACATTTGTCAATGGCGTCAGTGATCTTTTGCTGCAGTGTGTCTACGTCTTTTTGTTCTGTTAAGTCACTGATAATGCCTCTTGTCGTGGCGTTTGCATCTTCCAGCTCTTTCACTCTTTTTTGAAGAGCAACAACAGCATCAAAGAGCTGTTGGTTTGAAAGTCCAAAGCCAGCTTGTGGATCTGTAAGTAATGACTATGTAAATTAGAATTAGAAAGATGGTGATTCTGCATTAATGTAATGGAATGAGGAATTAATTCATAATGTGCCTAACTCTTTTTCATGTTTCATTTGTGCAATTTGTATTTTCTCTTTTTCTTTTTCTTTGTTTAATCTTTACCGATCAGCGCATTATTGATGCAAGCGTAGCGAGCAGCGGTACTAATCTTGACATGGAGTTCCTGTGGCAGCTAGAATATATATCGAACAGCATCTCCATTTTATAACGGTTTCACACTCTGATCAGCGGGTTTCCACTCTGATATCAGAGATAAAGTTCGAGTCGTACACGTGATATCAGGAAATAAACTGGTTTAATGTTCTCGTCTCGTTGCTCATCGTGGTTGGTTTACCTACATATAACTAGAGCGTAAGGATCACTATTTACTGCGTGTTTGTGAAATATTTGAGAGAATGTACTTTTATAAGTCTTTTAGCTCTGTTATGTGCTAACTCGTGCAATCCTTCGGAATGGACGACTCCGATGGTCGATTACATCTTGCTCCAGGGAGATTCTATGTATCTAAAAGCTGTCGAAGAATATACTATTCCAGATACGGAAAAGGCTTTAACTGTAATGAAAAATATTGTGTTGCCCAGTACTTCACAAACGAGCTATGCCCATAACATTTATTTACATTTAGTTCCTGTTCACCAGTGTTTAAATCAACACATTTTAATATATCAACAATGTTCATGATCTTTCAAAATAATAAATGGCAATTCTTTTACAAATTATTTTAAAGGTCTTAGCTTTATATACATTTACACTATTAATCTATCATATGACTATAACATCCTCCGACTACAAAATTCATTAAAACTTCTCAAAGTTTCGAATTTCATTATTATTTTTTTATACCACGACAATCAAACTTTTGCATGACCGCACCAACCAATTGCAGCACTCAACTTTTGATAAAAATCGCTAGTTTATGTATTTATTTACAAAGTTTTTATGCTTCTTGCATCAGGTTCGTTTGAATATGATAGTGCCAATGTCAATATTCAATGTCTATATATATACAACTTAGTTAACCAAACGCAGTTCAATCAATAATGTACAACTAATCACAAAACTGATATCCAAAACATTTTCACACAATCATTTTGTTGTTGCTTTCTTAAGCTCAAAAAAAAAAAAAAGAGTTGCGCGAAAACATGATCCCACTTGCACACTTTTATAACACAAGTTTTATTTATCTCTCGCTAACTGGGTTGTTTACCTTTCTAGACAATAACACAGGGGGAGTTATAGTAGGAGGTATCATCAGTGTGGGTCAGGAAGCTCTCGAAAAGCGAACTGAACCATAAACACATTGATTATTTTAACTGTGTACAGCTTATATATTTCAACCATGAAAACAGAACTACATTGCTATTCCATTAATAGACTCGAAGAATTATACAAAGCCTTCACTATTTAAATTCAAATATGAGCAAGCAAAGGAATCTTTACGCTTCAACTACAACCAATGCCTGACATCGAGACATGAAAAACAATATGTCGAGGTGAAGGAAAAAGATTATTAAATTTAGATAAAAAAGAATATAATTTTGTTTGCTGAAGAAATACCCAAGGCCCACGATTTTAGACAGGCTAGACTAGATTTTTTAAATCAGTTTATCTTACAGTTTCGTTTTCTTAGTTTTTGTATTGTATTACAGGACCGCAGCGTTGTATACACATATACGCATGTGCGTACTTGAAGTTACCGAAAATGTTGAAATTTTAACCAATTGTTTCTAATTTTAAAATTCTATTTGTACGCAACCAAGGATTTGTGATGAAAAAAAAAACACTTTGATCAAATTGTCAAATAAAATCTAAAACAAAAGCTAACGATGTTCTAAATTAGTTTTGCAGTACACTGTAGCTTTTTTTAGATCATATGTACTTGTGTGTAACGGAAAAAGGGACCCCGCTGCGCGACGGTATTGTATTGTATTGTTAACTTAATTTGTTTTGTATTGGAGAGCGGCTAGGAATGCAATAAAGAGTTGAAAAAGTACAAGAAGTGTTTTTGAACTCGCAATTTTAAAAATGATTTCGGATTTTGATTTCGGACAGTTTAAGATGAGAAGGTGTCATTTAAAATGCACAAAACAGGTAGAATCGTAATCATGGGGTTTTCTAAAAGAACATGCATACATTAAAGTTAAAGATATTGAATAGAGCGAGAAAGATAACTGCATTGATAGTAGATATCTAATTTCACGTTTACCAAAATTTAAAAAACGTAAATAGGCGTACCTTGTTTTGGTCGCACATTGGTAGATTCGGGAACAACTTCGCCAGTATAAAAAAGCAATGAGCACACCAATGCGATCACAGCAATAGCAGCTACTAGAAGTAGTAATAGCCTGAACACCAATGGCACCTTCGTCACGGGTTTTTCTTTCTTCAGCTTATTTTCTTCCAAGACTTTACCTGCTACAATACGAACTGGATCTTCTGAGTCATCGCTTAAGTACGCTGGATTGATTTGATATTTTCGTGAAGAGTTGTTCATGATTGCAATTCAGTCAATTGATCAGTACCAGACGGTGTGGCAGGTTGAAAGAAACGTGTGTTTTAACTTACTTCTATGAATGTCTAGAAACTTGCACAGATCTAGAGTTCAATAGAACCGCTAAGATCACTGATTGTTTAGAACAGCTCCTTATCATCGTGGCGGGACGACTTCCGTACAGCCGCGGGGAGTTGGAACTTCAGATCTCACAATTAATGATTATCAACACAGTACTCGCCAAGACGAGAAAAACATCATCAATACACCTTATTAATAATTCCCGCCGCCATTTTGAATTTGTAATCGATGACGTCGAGTTGTGGCCGGATCAGTAATTTACAAGGGGATATGAGAAATTTTGCCGACTTTTCGATGGACGAAAAAGGTATGCCAATATTATTTTTAATTCTCAAACAAGTCCTAACTTATATATTTATAGCAGCTGGATAGGCCGTTGGACGGCTGTGAAGGTCAGGCGGTGTGAATTTATAGTAGAAACTCGGAGTATTTTCGCCTCATTGAAGCGCATCACAATTTGTTATTTAATTTCAATTACTTAAGATTCAAATCTTTTTCAAAGCAAAAAAAAAACTTAAACAATTTACGTATTGGGAACAATATGATCAACAGTGCATGGTTTAATTTACGTTCTATGCAATTTTATTGAGGCTAGGGAATCACATCGCTTTATCATTTGATATACATCCAAAGAGACAGCTACAAATCGTAGCTTGGATCGCCTTTAGTATTCCAGAACTCAAATAAAGAAAAACAAACAAGCTATTTAGCCAATGTAGAAAGCCAGTCTGATATAAAAGAAAACGAACCACTGGATCGGCGCTACCTTTTGCATTTGAAACTTTGCGATCAATCGATTGTAGTCGCTAGTTGTTGCACAACACTTGTTGCACAATGAAATTTCAGCGACGGTCGCCGTTTGCAAATTGTATGTACATTTAATGAAAATAAAGACTGCAATATATCATATATTAAATAGTTGAAAACTATGAATGTATCAGTAACGACATTTTTGAATATAAAAAAAATACTATTGGCATATTTTTTTCATCCATTGAAATGTAGGCAAAATCGACTATATCGCCTTGGAAATTACGAAGTCGGCCACCACTTGACGTCATCAATTATAAATTCAAAATGGCGACGTGAATTATTAATAAGGTGTATATTGTTGAAAACATTGACACATCAGAGTCTTTCTCAAGGCAACACCCATTGTCTTAATATAATTGAGGAGAAGTAGCTGTCTTTGTAATCACATCTTCAAATGGTCAGAAATTCATATCTTGAAATTCATATCTAGTCACAAACATTGTTCATGCAAGAGTTAGTGACGATGAAAAACCCACACCATTATTCGAATAAGAGTAGACCAATAAGAGTAGATTTTATTTGTTTTCCTCGACAGGCGATTCTTTTTGTTTGTTTGCCTCGAGAGTTCTATAAATTTGAATATCCCAAGAACTTAGTCGATGCTGTAATGATG
This sequence comes from Diadumene lineata, assembly GCA_918843875.1. Taxonomy (NCBI): domain Eukaryota; kingdom Metazoa; phylum Cnidaria; class Anthozoa; order Actiniaria; family Diadumenidae; genus Diadumene; species Diadumene lineata. Next base: position 7,250,674 of record OU974076.1, on the reverse strand, counting down.
GACTATGAAATCAAAAAATAAAAAAAGAGAAAGGATGATACTGGAAAAATGCCTTTGTTTTGGAATATCAATTGAAATTAAATTTCCATTGCCATATACCCCTGTCTTAATTATCATGAAATCACATAAGTAATTATAGATGTGTTGTATAATACATGGTCATCACAAACGTGGCGTATATTAAAAGTATTATTAACTCATCATGAATTTTGAAAAGTATTTTTCGCAAAACATTTTCCATTACCGTGTGACTACTCCAACCAAAGCCACCCTGACAAATTTTTCATGAATTGTCCAGTCACGTTCGAGCATTTGAACAATAGATTTCCCATAAATTTGAAATATTGCAACAACTGATAGATTGCGAGCAAGAATGCATTGTGTAAATAATTTTGGCAAATATTTTTTCAAATGCTCGAACGTGACTGGACAATTTGTGAAAAATTTGTCAGGGTGGCTTTGGTTGGAGTAGTCGCACTGTAAAAGCGCCCAGTATATAATAGCAAAAACACAAAAATCTATTTGGTTTGGCTATAGAAACCGTTGCATTCGTAAATTTCAAAACTATTGAGTTTACGAAGCTATTTGTTGTCACTTGAAAAAAAAAAAGGCAAAACAGCCACTTTTATAGTGCGTAGGAATATTCGTTTTCCAGTCTAAACAACAAGTAAGGAAGGTTCAAGAGGAATAACGTCTTGGAGCCGAATTGAAATGTTCATGTTTCAAGGGAGACAGCCTCTTAATGTTACAGGGAAAGTTAACAATGTCTCTTCGAAAAAAATCTTCAGCGCGTCGGATCTTTTGTTATTTGGATATATAACATATCCTTTTAAAGCTGAATAACTGAAAATATGATTATTTTGTTTTTATTTCGAAAGTTTATTAAAAGTTTAAAGTACATTGTTCAAAGGTAAGTTCACGTTCACGAGTGCCGATGTATCCATGACGTCATTTGGAAGTAAATTCACACGAAAACTGTTCTAAATATTTAAAGAACAAAACAAAACTGGCTTATTATTAAAAGTTTAGTTTCAGACATGCAATAGGTTTAAACAAACGGCATATATTACTTCTAGACACATACCAGATTTTATGTAACCCGGCATGATCAAAACATCTTCAGGCTGCATTGCCCGGAGAATTTTCTGATTTTAACAATTTGTTTATTTTGGATTGTCGTTGGCAAAATGCATGATATACCTAGACTAGATTTTCAAAGTTTCTTTTGCGCAGTCCACTTTGAGAAATGCATTCGTAAGCCTGGTTCCCATGCAATCGCTCACTATCGCCGAGATAGAAATAGTTCTAGAAGCTATGGAATTGAGATAGAAAAGGTTCTGAAAATATGGAATGCCTGTATCACAGGAACAGCAAGTAATATCAAATAGAAGGGCTTTTTAACATATTTCTATTTGATTTGTATTTTTTTTGCTGTTGTTTTGTCAAAGATTTCTTTTAGACTTGTTCAATATCACTACCGTAGCGTTTTCAGGATGACTTCCGCACAAGTGGTTCGAACGTCAGTTCTCACCGTGAGATCTGACATTCGAAACACTTGTGCAGAAGTCATCCTGAAAGCGCTACTGCAATGAATGATTTTCAAGCCATTACTCGCCCAAACGATATAAAAAAATTAAACTATATCGCTTGAAAACATTCACACACCAACCACTTAAATTAACAATCTTTCTCGAGTAGACATTCTGAAAAAAGGCTGTCTCAAATCAGTCACGCCAGATAGGATATTACAACAGTATTTTTCGAAGCAACACATTCAACTAGATTACAAGCAATTCACAACCAAAGGTCAATCATTTAAGCTTTTATTTTGCCTGAATCCTGAGAAAAACACTGATAAGTGAAGTGTGTTCTTCTCTGTGTAATTTAATTCTAAAATTACATTTTTGATAAAGGAGCACATGCAAATTAAGGTTTCACTTTTTCACACATTTTTTCAGAAACAGTTTTATAACGCAATCATATAGCAAAAATAGGCATCTAATAGGCGCATGTGTCTACTGCCTAGCGAGAAAAGGTCGTGTTATTGTGAATGGTATTTTTTGAAAAAAAAAAAACAATTTTCCAGAAAACTGATAACTTTTTTTTCCGATATGGTCTAAAATATGTGTTGGACGTAAGTCATATGTATGTTATAAAAATGAGCTACATAACTTCCAAAATATATACCGTGAATTTTGTTTCCAGTACGTCTTTAAAATGACGACCAAAATATATATTAAAGCAAGAGATGAAAAACAGAATATGTGAATAAGCAATTAAAAACGAAACCAGAAAACATGGTTTCCGATTTTGGATTATGTCTGAGCCCTCGTTGTTTACCGCAGGCCACAAGAAAACGTGGCCTTTGGGCACGAGATTGGATTTTGCTGCGAGCGTAGCGAGGAATCCCGGTTGTGATGGATAATTTATTCAGTTTTAGCGAAAAAAGAATTTTTTTCGAGAGGTGTATATGGACTACTGGTATGCAGTTAGCTGTCTTGGTAACTTGGTCACAACATAGCATGATGAGCATTGTTAGCTGTCGTATTCACGTCTCTCTCACCTCGTGATTTTCCAGTAGTAAGTTGTAGAAAGTCAGTGGAAACTTTGTTCTCATACCTCAAATTAGTTACATTTATATAGCGCCTATATTCCATGAAATGTTCATATGCGCTGTTAATAATTCTATACTCTAAAAAGGAAAATTATAAAAATGAGTAAGTGAGAAAAAAAATAAATAAAAAATAGATAGAATCTTAAAATAAAAATTTGCAACTATATATAATAAATATTTGATCTATATGTAAAAATCAACTTAATGAAATTAAAACTTTCGATTCTATGAGTAATAAATGTTCACTATTTATAGGCCTGTGTAAACAGGTAAGTTTTTAGATGATTTTTGAATTTGTCAAGTGTAGAAATGTTACGTAATCGTGTTGGTAGTTTGTTCCATTCAGTCGGTGCAGCGTAGGTGAATGATCTGGCACCCAGTGTTGGTTTTAGTTTCTTAGGCGGGTGTGTTAACAGCAGTTCGTTGTTAGATCTTAGATTGTAGCAACTGTGACTCTTGATGTTTATTAGGTCAGTCATATATTTAGGCGCCAGTCCATGTATAGCCTTGAATGTTAAAGTTAGTGTCTTGAAAATTATTCTGGATTTAACTGGCAACCAATGAAGGTCGAATAGCACAGGAGTTATGTGTGCAAACCGTGGAGCTAAGCATACTAGTCGAGCAGCTGCGTTTTGAATTCGTTGCAGGAATAACATAAATTACGAGCTTTAAAGTGATTAATACTTTGTTACTCCATGACTAAGTTTTAAATTGACGCCACGAAAGTCATTGTTACATTCAACCCATAGACATTGATATCGCCCTAGCTTACCGGTTCTTCAATACAGAAAGCATAAATTCAAATAATCTTTCGTTTCAGATTTTCTTCATCTTCCTGCTTGCTGTTGAATCAGGAGACGGCGGTATGTATTTATTAGTAATTATGTTTTTTTCATTAGTGATTATGCTTCGAGATTTCAGAAAATGAGGGACAGGCGATCATAGCTAAGGACCGGTGATCATAGCAAGGGACAGGTGATCAAAGCTATAAATAGGGGATCATAGCTAGGGACAGGTGATCATAGCTAGGGACAGGTGATCATAGCTAGTTACAGGTGATCATAGCTACGGACACGAGAACATAGCTAGGGACAGGTTATCAAAGCAAGGGACAGGTGGTGATCATAGCTAAGGACATGTGATCATAACTAGGGACAGGTAATCATAGAAACGGACAGGTGATCATGGCTAGGGACAGGTGATTATAGCTAGGGACAGGTGATCATAGCTGGGGACAGATGATCAAAGCTCTGGACAGGTGATCATAGCTAGGAATAGGTGATCATAGCTAGGGACAGGTGATCATAGCTACGGACAGGAGAGCATAGCTAGGGAAAGGTGATCAAATCAAGGGACAGCTGGTGATCATAGCTAGCGACAGGTGATCAAAGTCAACTTTAAATTCAGTTTCATATATTTCTATTAAGTAAATTCAATAAGTACAATAATCTATGCAATATCTTTATGTATATTCCAGAAATCCATTTATGTAAAAGTTTTTCTCGCCCGAAATTTATATTTGCTAAACTAGCTAGTGTCCTGTTATGAAGAGCGGATCCAAACTTTTCAACAAAAATAAACACATTTCTACTACTGCAATAAATAACAGATCATTGAGGTCGATACAGCTACGTACCAATCCAGAATAATGAATTCTTAAAGGTTTCAAACAAAACACTGCAAAAATTGCCAATCGAATTACATGACATGACAGCACGAGCCGTTCTGGATGAAGTTGGAGTCACCCGATTCACACCTCTCGGATCAATCCATTGTTAAGGCCGGCACACACTAGGCGACAAGTCGCAGCGACTTGTCCCCGCGACATGTCGCCTCAGTGTGCACTGGTTCAGCAATCCCAACCGCTTGGATTTCATGCGGCAAGTCGCAGCAACATTCTGTCGCGGCGACAACAATTTTCGCCAAAAAATGTTAGTACACACGGGATGAAATTGTCGCTGCGACATGTCGCCTAGTGTGTGCCGACCTTTAGATCAGTGAATGGAGCGTTTTTATGCTACTGCTATATTTACAATCAGTTAGTACCCTTTAGTCCTATACTTTTTATTTGCCATTCAACAGCAAACCTGGCCAAAGGCAAACCAACTGCACAGTCTTCAACTTATTCAAAAGGCATTGCATCACACGCAGTAGATGGAATCAGAAATGCTGATTATTATAGAGGAAGTTGTACGCATACACAACAGTCAGCTTTTCCTTGGTGGAGAGTGGATCTAGGATCTAGTGTTCCTGTATCGGAAGTATTCATAGTGAACCGTGTTGGCCTTACGTCGCGGCTTGTTAACATGGAAATTCGTGTTGGTGAGATTCGGGTTCTTCTTTATTGGGCGGTGGAGCCAATGGGCGTGGAAATGCTACAGGATTTCGACACCCTCCTATAAAATTATATATAAATTCATTTGGAGGACAAAAATTCGGTACTTTGTGCATGACGAGCTAGAGAGCCCTTTTTACGGTAAACAGCAGGGATTCCTGGTTACTACGGATTAAATCTTATATCTTTAAGCTCAGCACTTTAATGTTATTTGTGAGAGACGTGGTGGCCTAGTGGTTAAGGCATCGGACTTCGGGTCCGTGTATTGACTATTCATTGACTATTCATTGCATGAAGATCGTTTTGCCTCTGAACTAACCGTTCTGGTCAAGGCAAACTTCCTGCTGCGTTAATTCTTACGCTGACATACGTTACTCAAGTATTCCTTATACATTGAATAGAACCGAACTTTGAGACGGGTACTTTGAAAGTACTCGCTCACACCGGTAACTAGGCTCTCTAGCTCCTCATGTAACGTTTCAAAATAATTATGAATATATATTGTTGCACTGAATCCAGTATAAACCCGATCATTACAAACCATAAACATGTAGCCAGAACCATAGCTTTGCTTCAATTTACGCTTAGTTCTCAATGTTATTCAAAGTTCCATTTATGTTTCTTTTTGAATGACTTATGGCATTTTGCCCATCAATACTCTCCTCAACAAGTTAAAATAAGCTTAATACAATTTAAGCTTAATACAAAGGCGCAGTATCATGTATAATCAAGAGAGTATGAGATAAGAGGGCTTTTCCCGAAACCCCATCAGGGGCTTTACTCGTTGTACTATTTTCAGAAACTTGTTACTAATTTCCGCACTTTTGTCTTGAGTTTTGACGGTGCGACCGAACCTCCGGCGATCTGGCCAATCACGTTCCGTTCCCGAAATAACTTTAGTTTAAAAAAAAATAGAACGAAAAGATCCCCTAATGACTGAAAAGCTCAATACAGGGGATAAGCTCTCTTATCTCACACTCTCTTGGTATAATCAATGTTAATCCTAACTTTTTTATTACCATAAGCATTAGAGTGCAGGACACATGCTGCACATCACTTCTAAACTATTTAAGGCTATATAAGATTTAGTTATGCACTGGCTAAGAATTGATCGAGGAACAAAAAAGACATGTTTTTATTTCAATTCTTTTGTGATAATACGTTTTTTCCTCGGTAAATTCTTAGTTAGTACCTAAATAAATTTTATCTTGAACTAAATGCGAAGACAATTTTTTCGCTTATGTGGAGTGTACTGTATAATCAGTGTAATATTTTTAATTGGTCTTGGTGCATGATCAACTAGCATACATAATGGTAACCTTATTATATTCTTCACAGCCAACATTAACCGCCACACATTATTTTCTTGATCATAGCCGTTTTACGGAACAAGCCATTAACTCCAACAAATTTGAATCTAATTGAATGGTTACCAGCGAGAATGCAATGTCCTGAATCATTTGGTTATCCAGTTCCATACATTGCTTGGTTTAAGGATGGTGTAATGGTGCAGAACGACACCAGCGATGAATTGATATTCAACAAGACATTGATCAACAAACGAAATGACTCAGTTTGGGAGTGTGTGGTTACTAATAAATATGGATCAGATTTTCACCAATTTATTGTTCAAGGTAAGGAAATGACAAATAAACGGTCAAGCGATGAGATACCAAGCATATATAGTGAAGCTAAGAAACCTCTTCTGGTAGCTTGGCCCATAATGAGGTTTACAAGAAATGATTTGAAATACAGGACATATGAAATATTTTGATGACAATTAAATTCTCATCCGAGCCGATATGCCAGTCAGCCAAGAAGGGACAAATTTGATTTATTTTTACTTATGTTTTACTTATACAAATGATGGAGGACATTGTGTTTTGCATGCATCGTTTCAGTTAAGCTATGTTTCTCTCTTGCTCAAAGTTAGGTAATAGAATCAAAAATATTGCTTGTGTATTTTACAAAGGTTTTGTGTGAACCTCTTAAAATGATGGTTGTTACAGTAAATAACAAGCATTTCGAAGAGACATAAGACATTATTTTATTCCCTAGTTAAAAAGTCTGTGATTACATTAACGTCCCTCCCAAGGAACCTTTGAAATCTCACTAGCCTTCCGCAAGTTTTAACTGCCTAAAGAAACAATAATATTCTTTGCATTAAACACTCTAACGATTTTAGCTATATTGAATATGTTTTGCGTGTGTTTTTGTAACGTTTCTATTTCATATTTGCGTTTCTAACTAGCGAGCAATTGCATAAGCAAATTGACGGTAAACAAATTTACTACAGCAAAACATCCTCACTACTTATTTATTTGAATGGTTTTTATTTCTCTTTGAAGGCTATGTGACTAATTACTAAATTTTGTACATGTTTCCAGAAAGACATTTTGATTGTTGCTCATATTCTTCTATTTACTTAATTTTCAACGGAAAAATTATTGCTTTGGGAGGACGGATAACCATCCGCTGAAAATGTTCCACGTTTATTCCTTTTGACCAATGATAGCATGCGTTACAGTCGTTTTTAGTAGAACACTGTGCTGCATCATATCATAACCGTAATTTGTAAGAAAACATTCGAAACATATTTCGCAGCCGTACCGTAATCGGGTCGTTTCCAAGTGTGTCGATCAATGTTCTTGAAACGGTCGATCACTACTGTTGTCTCGACTGGGATTGGATAAAAGACAGTTTCGATATTAGTAAACAATGTGTATTGGTAGATCCATGAATTGATTACCTTCTTTGTATATTTTTCTCCACAGTCATTGTTATTTTGTCCAAGCATAGGCCACCTTCTACCAGTAGTGGTTTACCGTGATATATAGCTGATATATAGGGCTCAATATCTTAAGACTCACCAATAACTCAAATAATCACCAACTCCTCTTTATTCATAAGCTAATTCCTACAGCTGGTTCAGAACAGATTTTACTAGATGCAATAATATGCCTCGCGAAGATCACTGTAGTAAAATAATCGGTACATGTTTTTCTGTTCGCACGCAGGTAGTTTTAAGATGTGTGCAAAGTATACAGATCTGGAAGTGAAAGACTGGTCTGTTAATATCAAATCCAGCTCATTGTCCAACAACAGCAGTATCATTAATGATGATACCTGGTACAGACTTACTGATGGAAACAAATACTTAGAGGTAAAAGTTGTTACGTTTATATGACTTATTTATTGATTAAAAAGAATCGAAACGACGTGACTAGTTGGCACTAATTTTGGACGTCCGGCAACGAAAGAGCCGATCGTCATCAGATTATTCTTAAAAACGTCACAATAGCAAACTACATTATGCTGGCGGACATATAATTGGTGTGCTGAAGAAAAAAATACTTATCAAACAGAGCGCGCTCATGTTAACGTCGTTTGCTAGGCGTTATTCTTAGGGTGCGCGCTCGAGTGCATGCGCAATAGTGATGTGCACGAGCAATCCCCGCGAACATCTTCATGCAAGGTATTTACTAGAATCACGTATGTATGGGTAATGAGTGTGAGTGTCTCAGGGAAAAAAAATATATGTAAAAACATCTATTATTTAATGAACTACAATTAATATTTCTGCAGCTAATTTAGAACGAGAATAAGATCTCCTACTATGCTAGTTCATGCCGAGATTTTTAAATTGTTTTGTTATTTATTCATTATACTAAGTTGCGTATTCTTTTTTTGTGAACAGCTATTTGCTGTTTATTACAATAGTTGTTTAAATTGTGTGTTAAACAGTTGTTCGTTGTTTACTAGTTGCCAGAAAGGTGTGTTTCTCCAATGCATTGCTCAGCACAAGCAACTGGTTGGATGCAAGGTTCTCATCCAAGTAAACAAGATCTAGTCGTAGAACGAACCGTGTGCTTCAGTTGGGATAATAACTGCTGTCGAAACAAAACAACCGTACTGGTTAGACGTTGCCATGGTTACTATGTATACAAATTGAAGAAGACAGCATTTGATAAACCAGCTGGCTACTGCACAGGTAACATCAAAATATATAGTTGATTATATTTAAAATAATAATGACAGAATTTTTATAAACTGGCCCTTATATTTTATGACTTACTAAACCCAACTGCAAATCTCCATTTTAACAGTGCAAGCTACCAAGTTTGACCAAGATTTCATGCTTCAAAGTGGACCATTCGATCACGCCCTGATGAATCACGTGACCAACACAGAAGCTAGTCTTACAATGTTAGAATGCATATCTGCCTGTCTTGCACACTCATCCTGCCAGTCAGTCAACCATGACACTACTACACAAGTTTGTGAAATGAACAACTCAACTCGACACGAATCATTTGATCAAGATTGGGCCATGAGGCCTGGGAATCAATATTATGAACTTTTGGAAAGTATGACGCCGTGAATTGATTTTTTCCTAAATATAGAGAATCGCATTAGCTTCAATAAAATATAAACCTAATCTCGAGATATTTATGACATGAATAAGGGCTCACTTTCCGTAGTAGTCATGACAAGCATTTGTCGGTTGTTTGATAAAAACATGCATGTATATAGCAAGCTCATAAGCTGTTGACATGGCAGTCTTAAACCACGATCGTGCGATACTATACGTGCTTTTGGTATTGTTTGTATACAGGTATATACAAGTGGATAGAAAATGGCGGAATCTTACCGCTCGGGGAATGAAGGACAACATGTATCAATTTGAAGCTATGGTCGATAGACTTAAGAAATATATGATGCAGTGCTCTCAGATCAGCATTTGAAATTTGTAGAATGTGTATAGAAACCAATAATATACTGAATGATAATAATAATAATAATAATAATAATAATAACAATAATAATAATAATAATAGTAATAGTGAAATAGTGAAGAACTTTTATACTTATAGGAAATACACACACTCAAAGGAACATTGAACGGAATAAGCAAACTGAATGGACATTCATAATTGAAAATACTATATAGTATAGCTTAGGACTGGTCCCGCTATACTATTTATCATGTGAAACCAAATTAAATAAAAGTGTTATTAATAATAATAAAAATAACAATAATAATAATGGTTTATTCCATAGAATCCAGAAATGGCTCTTCTACCATTGAAGGACTACATTACATATGTGAAAAATAAATTTGCATAAAAAATAAAATATTATTTAACAATTCAAAAAATTTTTCCATGTTTAATATTCTGATCAAAACACGCGGGATGTTGAGATTACACGAGAGGAGCGTACGTAGGAAATATTTGTAAGTTTTCACTTTTTTTCGGTATTTATCTCAGATGATAACACTTTATAAGTATCGACGTTTTTAAAGCAGTTTAATAAACTCACAGATTAGAGATCAAAGACAGCAGACCAAAGACATGAGGGAGAAGACAATGGAATCCTTTTATTAAAAAGAGGGAAATTTAGTAAAAGACAAAATCTTTCTTTCTGTTTCAAATTTCTTTGAAATTTTGTCTCGTTCTTCTTCTAAATTCATTCGAAGTTCGGGATTCTAAATATCGCGGAAGACAAAAGAATCCGAAGTGATCATGGTATTAACTAGATTATATACAGTTCTTAGAAGTAGCTAATAACAACAACAATAATCATTTCATTTAGCACTCTTAAATTCGCAAGACTGAATTCTTCAATAAGAAGAAATTCATTAATAACAAGAAACAAACTGCATTAAAGCAACAGTTGACTCAATACACTAATGAAAAGGGCTTCAGACGTGGAACTTTTGCCACGTCGAATGTAATTATTGAATTTTGTAAATTAAAAGTTCAACACTTGAACAAAATAAAATCAAAATGTGATTCCTACAGCTGTTTTTGACTATTCCTTGATGACAAAAATTAAAATAAAAGAAGCTGAAAGCTACATTCTTCATTTATAAAACTCGACTATTAGATTTGATGCTGCAAAAGATCCACGTCTGAAGCGGGCATTACTTTCACTACTTATACAAAACAACTTAATGAAATTAAACAAGAGAGTATGAGATGAGAGATCTTTTCCCCTATATTGGGCTGTAAACTCATCAGGGGATCTTTTCATTCTATTTTTAAAAAGTTATTTCGGGAACGGAACGTGATTGGCCAGATTGCAGGAGGCTCGGTCGCATCGTCAAACCATCTCAAGACAACAGTGCGGAGATTGGTAACAAGTTTCTAAAAATAGCACATTGAGTAGAGCCCCTGATGGGGCCCGGGGATAAGCTCTCTTATCTCATACTCTCTTGTTAATTAATATGTAATTAATTGGTCGTCTTTGTCTCATTTATTCAAAATCCTATTTCATGAATAACAATGGAGGCTTACCTTGAGCAATGATGAGGTTGAGTGGTCTAATGACGAGTTTTATAAGAAGTCCAAATTCAACTGTTCAATTTAGCTTTCAAAACAAAAATCTAGCTTAAATAAAATTTAAGCTAATTGGAATACTTGCTACTGCGCATCCTGCTTGCGTATGTGAAATCAAAACAAAATTTTTCGTGCGACCTCAAAAAATTATGAAAAAATTATGTTGTTAACGAACAACACCATTGCATTACATACGGGACTCAAAAGTAGTTAGTACCCATTCCTCTTGAAATAGCAGGGCGAAACTCAAGTATTTTTTAACCTTTATACTTGGCATAAAAAAATGTGTTTTTCGAGAGCATGACATTGTAGTTTTGACTTGTGTATAAGTGCATAAAAAATAATGAAGCTCTTCATTTAAATCTCCGTAAATATCGATCAGTCAATAAATTCATGAAAAGTATAGCAAAGGAAGCAATTTCAAAGGCTCTGAATACAGATTTGTAAAAATATTTTAGGTTCTTAAAGGGCCCTACAATAAATAAAAAATGCGCGTTTTTTTACCTTCTGTCAAATACTGAGTAGATGCCAGTTAACGTTATTGACAGCAAATGGCTTCATCCTAGAACCAAGTTCATATCCGCAACACAACGAGGAAACATTCATAGTTATATGGTCCTTGTTAACTGTTTTGTTCTCCGATTCTTACTCGGAGTAATTTGAAATGTCTGTTTGTTCTTCATCTGAACGTTCTGGCTCAAATTGGAAAGATAAAGCTATTTTTCGTGTGTTTTCATGTCCGAAATTGAACTAGTATCTGGTTTTGTTTTTGTATTGAATCTAGGACGGTTCCACGAGATGACGTCATCGCTACCACAGGGAACCCAACAACAAAATTTTTCGCACATAAAAATCGCCTTTTTTCCGTTGGTTAACGTTTTTTTAAAGATTTGAGTATTTCTTGTGAATTCAGAATGATCGATTACTCAATATTCCGAGTCAGTGGAAAGAGTATCGCTGGCACACGAACCCCTGACGACTGGAGACTGAGCCTAAACTAAAGGAAGCACTATCAAATTTGTTGAAAGTAATACTTAAAGGGACCCTACACCCTCTGAACAACCCGAAGTTATATTAAGTAATCGACCATTTACCTTTAGTTGGACTAGGACAAAAATGAGACAGTTGCCACCCGCATAGATCCAAAGCAAGCACGGTGACCTTTATTTTTTATTCCATTTTTGTTTTTCATATGTGTCAGTGTTTATGTAGGAAATGTGGGAAATGTGAGTGCCAAACTACCTTAAGCACAATCAAAACTAAAAGGGTCCACATCCTTTAATTTGAATTAAAAGCATGAAATTCTATTTTACGCACATTTACGCGTTTGTATATTTCGTAATAGAACACTTAACATAGTATAATGCGTACATTTTTGAAAATGTCGTAAAGATGCGTAAAAGCGTCCCATCGTGAATTAATATACACATACGTGTAAATGTTGTGTAAAGCACGTATTTATGCAGTTTTTTTAGTAGCCTCTATGGATCCGTAAATTTCATACAGTAAAAACCCGTGTATAAGTATCTATCAGTCTGGAATGTCAAAGTAAGTTCCTAATTTCCAAAGTAATAAAATTACTTTAATTGTTTTTCTTGTCATAATGAAATATAGCATTCTGTGTATCAACCATAAATGTAATACCAACCATAAATGTAATACTAACCATAAATGAAATAATTGTTAGCCATAATTGTAATACTAACCGTAAATGTAATAACTGACTCAATGGTTTTCTTAATATGTTTTGAAAATAAAACAACAATATATTAATACTACTATGCATTAATATCATAATTCGACGGTTTCATATTGAAAAAAGTTCTAGTTGAGGAAACTGGGTTCTAGTTGAGGAAAATGCAAATTATTAAAATCATTCCTTATGTTTTAAAATCATCAAAAATTTGAGAGCATACTTCAAGAGAACATGTAAAAATGAATAAATGATGAAGGTTTTGTTAAGATCGGATAAACACAGATAAATTTATTGGGACTTGAATGTTACAAGAAATGTATGTAATGGAGGGACAGTGTCCTTCCAAAATATTTTTCCCTCGTGAATTCAATATAACTAAAAATATCTAGCAAATAAACTAAAGTAGCATAATAATGATATTTATCTTTGTGTTTTTGTTATGTAAAGATGTTTTTTAAATGAATTATGCTTTGTTTTTGAAGACTAGAACCCAGTCCCTTTTTCAATATGAAACCGGCTAATTAACAACAAGTTCGCAACATTTTTTTTACGCATGATTGATCGTTGGTACAGTATTCATTATTTTTTTCATTTCTACACCCCCACAAGTAAAATTGGGTCATGTCTATGGAATTTTGCTTAACCTGATATCTAATAAATTTCAATTGCAAAAAATACTTATTTGGTTTGTTATGATATTTGGCTTAGTTCGAAAACTCAGCCATCAAGCGTCCACATGTCGTCTACAATCAAACAATTTAGTCTAGACAAAAACTACAATACAAACTTACAAAAATGTTTCATCACGGCTGCGTTGAATTTCTTGATGTATTTTTCTATCGAAAAGCCTTGCATTTGCATTAAGGGTCCTGACCACTTAAGAGAACAAACGCTTGAAACGTGTGCCCGCGAGCAATTTACCTCTGAAAACGCCGCGCGCGCCAAATCCCGCCAAAAGGCAACATAAGAAGAACACAGTGAGTCTTCAAAAATTATGCTTCATCCAGCCAAAACCTTCATTTTTTTGCGCGGGACTCCATATTTTTCTTAATTTTTTCTCAAAGATTTTGTAAAAATCTTTCTGTTGGCAAGATTTGAAAAAATCCTGATGACTTTTCAACATAACACGCGATGGTAAGTGGTTAAGGGTTTCACTATTCGCAATACTCCTAATGATATGCAAAGTGGATTAAGTTACAACAACACTTCACGAATGCACGTGCCGGACTGGAAACACGGGATTTACGCAATATAGAGGGTATAAAAGGATTTGGTCCACAAATCAATCATTCTTGCTCAGTTTTGCAGCGGAACGTAGGAGCGGTGAAACGTTTTTGTTAGTCTTCTCCACGACCCACGCAAAATTCTCAACTAGCTAAACTATGGCAGAAGTCCAATACCCAGAGGACGAACCGGCAGAGAATATGAATGTAGAAGCACCTGAACCGGTACCTGAACCAGTTGCTCAAGCCCACGTTGAACCTGTTCAACAAGCCGAAGTCGCCGCGGAAGAAGCTCGACCTCAAGAGGGCGAGTTAGAGGTAATTAAGACCTTTTTTTATGAACCATTTCTTGTATGTTGCGGGACTTTGTGTGTAGAATGAATTCTTTGGCGGGTTGGTTCGAAGAACGACTACAACAAGGGTTGAAAATGCATGTTCAGTGAGTGGTTTAATACCACGAGGATATTTCTTGTCTGTAGAAAGAACTCTTTGGCGGGTTGGTTCAAAGAACGACTACAACAAGGGTTTAAAAATGCATGTGAAAGTGGTTTGACTCCACGGGAATATTTCTTGTTTGTAGAATGAATTCTTTGGCGGGTTGGTCCAAAGAACGACTACAACAAGGGTTTAGAATGCATGTGAAAGTGGTTTGACTTCACGGGAATATTTCTTGTTTGTAGAATGAATTCTTTGGCGGGTTGGTCCAAAGAACGACTACAACAAGGGTTTAAAATGCATGTGAAAGTGGTTTGACTTCACGGGAATATTTCTTGCTTGTAGAATGAATTCTTTGGCGGGTTGGTCCAAAGAACGACTACAACAAGGGTTTAAAATGCATGTGAAAGTGGTTTGACTTCACGGGAATATTTCTTGCTTGTAGAATGAATTCTTTGGCAGGTTAGTTCAAAGAACGACTACAACAAGGGTTTTAAAATGCATGTTAAAAGTGGTTTAATTCCACGGCAATACTTTCTTGTTTGTAGAAGGAATTCTTTGGCGGGCTGGTTCAAAGAACGACTACAACAAAGGGTTTAGGGAATGCATGTTTAATTAAGTTGGTTGAATACCACGGGAATACTTCTTGTTTGTAGTATGAATTCTTTGGCGGATTAGTTTAAAGAACGACTACAACAACGGTTTTAAAGTGCATGTTAAAAGTGGTTAAATTCTACGGCAATACTTTCTTGTTTGTAGAAGGAATTCTTTGGCGGGCTGGTTCAAAGAACGACTACAACAAAAGGTTTAAGGAATGCATGTTTAATTAAGTTGGTTGAATACCACGGGAATACTTCTTGTTTGTAGAATAAATTCTCCGGCGGTTTTGTTTGAATGCATAGTCTACCTCATGAGAATACTGTTCTAACGTTAAAAAAAAAATAATAATAATATTGATATAATGAAATTGCATGTTGTTTGATATAACTAATGCGGAATTATTTGTGTATTTAGCGCATGAAAAGAGAGATTGCCGAGTTGAAGCAATCGATCAAAGGCCTAACTACAAAGTACGAGACTAAAGGGGGGTCGTATCAAGTGCATGTCAGACAGGCCATATATATATATATATATATATATATATATATATATACACACACAGAAAATATCAGCTTATTTAGACGATTTTTTAAAACCTTTAGCTCAAGAACTACCATCATTCGTTAAAGACACAACAGAATTCATCAAATTTACAACACAACAATTAAGTCTCCCAGATAACACAATACTTGTAACCATGGATGTCTCCAGTTTATATACAAACATTCCCCACGAAGAAGGTATCAAAGCTACTAAAGAGGCCTTAATGAAAAAACAGCAAGTACGGCCATCACACAACGCTTTGTGCACTCTATTAGAAAAAGTTTTAACACTGAACAATTTCTCTTTCAACGGAGAAAATTATCTCCAAATTAAAGGAACAGCAATGGGAACTAGAGTTGCACCCAATTATGCGAATCTATTTATGGGTTACTTCGAAAAAAAGTTTGTTTATGAAACACACTGGATGACATCTATCAATTGCTGGAAGAGATACATTGATGATATTTTCATTATTTGGAAAGATACAAAAAACCATCTTCTCGAATTTTTTGAATATATAAATTCGGTTCACCCCACCATTAAATTTGAACACGAATACTCGAAAAGGGCTATCAATTTCTTAGATGTTAATATCTTTATCAACGATGCTAAAAAGCTTGAAACAGATGTTTATCAAAAACCTACAGATACACATACCTATATGCACTGGACATCTGCACACCCTTCCCACCTAAAACGCAGCATTCCATACAGCCAAGCACTGCGTCTAAGAAGGATTATTAGCAATAATACTACTTTGCAGAAAAGACTAGAAGAATATAAGACCTACTTCTTAGCATCAGGATACAAGAAGAAATATCTTGACAAAACGATGAACAAAGTAATGAAGCTATCACAAAATGATGCTTTAATAAGCAAACCAAGAAAGAAATTTGATAGAGTTACTTTCACCACAACCTATAATCCAAAGCTTGCAAACGTTGGTAACATTCTTAATAACAGATGGGATTTACTACAGAGTAAAGAACATTTAAAAAGAATTTTCTACAACCCACCGCTAATAGCATATAGGCGCCCTTCGAACCTTAAAGATCTTTTAGTGAGTGCCAAAATTAAGAACATAACCAGAGAGGAACAAACAACATTAAACACAACATTTAGCTTTAAGCCTTGCAAAAGACCTAGATGCTTGTGGTGTTCATCCATTCAAGAAGACAATACATTCTGTAGTGTAAAAAATGGCAGAACATTTGAAATTATACATCATCTAAATTGTCAATCTTCCTGGGTAATATATTCAATCACATGTACAAAGTGTAATTTACAATATGTTGGCAAAAGCGAAACGCCTTTCAACATACGCCTTAACAACCATAAGAGCCATATTAAGAACAAAAATAGATCTTGCGAATTGGCAGAACATTTCATCGATAATACCGCTGACCATATCTTTACAAGAGACGCAAAAATCACGGCGATCGAAACCATCAAAAAAGATGATATGGATGTTGAAAGAAAAAAACAACTGCTACGAAATAGAGAAAGGTTTTGGATCTTGAAACTACAATCGTCCCAACCATTTGGGCTCAATAAAAGGATTGGCTGATTTATCAAAATTCTAACTTTTGTACATTTCATTGGTATTTTATATACATTATTGTTTTGATATTTCCCGCCATTCTTTGTAACATTAATATGTAACTAAGCAACAATTTAAGTAATCATTAGCTTTGCTGGTTCACGCTAACAATAGCTAATTGAATATAATTATAAATCACAAACCTGTAGACCCTGAAGAAGGCAAGCGTGCCGAAACGTTGGTCTAATAAAAGAAGCTCATTTGCCATATCATTCCACTTTCATATATATATATATATATATATATACAGCCAACTGCAATAATTCTGTCGTCGAGAAAAACAATATATATACATATATATGGGTGCATTGTGGGAAGTCCCGCGCGAATCCTGTCACCCGAAACACGCGGGCTCTCATTAGAACACAAACATGCGAACGGCTGTCTGCGATGGTTAGTTTACAGAAGTTAGACTGTGTAAACTCTGAATATTTACGGAATACGGAAGGAAAACGTTTCCAAAAGAATACTATGATAATAAGGTTGCGATGCATCGGTCAAAATGCAGCTAAACTTCAGCTGGGTACTTGGATTTTATAGATCCTAAAAGGTACCGGATTTCCGATCGACCCCTAAATTATAAGGCACAAGACATAAGAGTCCCCCCAGGTGTTGTCTCTGGTATGTATCATTGTATTATATGAATCGATGGTTTTCAACCATTCCTAGGAGAGTGAGTGGAACAAAAGGGTCCACCATTCACGGTGGTGATTTTCTTTTGAAAAGTCCACCAGCTTAGCTTTCTTGTCTTTTGTTTAAATTGTCTCCTTCATGGGAATAGTTGAAAATCAAAAATAGAGCTGCAGTGAAATTACTCAAAAGAATATTTCAAATTCACTTTTTATTGACAGATAAGCAGGCTTTATTCTAATCTTATAGAAGAGTATAGAAATCAACTTTAATTGCAAACAATTAATCCGTGAAACATTAGTAATACTAAATAGTGCTATTTTATGCAAATTCTATTGTTTTCTTTTGTTTACTTAGCACTATTTTGTACTATTTAGTAATTAGTGTTTCAGGGATATATTGTTTGCACTCTAATATGCTGTATCAAGATTTAAACCCTCCGTTTATCAACTAAAAAGTAGGACTTTTTTTTTTCGCATTTTACTTTGTTACATTTGCACATTTTATTTGTTTGCTCTCAAGACGTTAAAGTGAGTCATGTGACCGTGAAAGTAAATAGACCATTTAATTTGTAGTAGACTGTAGTTAATAAACAACAAAAGAAAACAATGGCTTTAATTTGGTATTCACTACTAAGGGCTGTTTATATTAGGCGAGCAAGCCCGGCGGACTGGTTTCTTTTGTTTTTGCGCTCTGATAGCTTGAACACAAAAGAAACCAGCTGCCCGCAAAACCGGGCTGGATCACTTCTTATAAACAGCCCCTAACTATTACGGGTGCGTCCACACTAAACCCGGATACATTTAAAAACGCAACTTTATTCATGCGGTTTGGCCTTCCGTCCACACTAAAACGTATGAATCCGAAACAATTTTATCTAATTCTATTGTTGGACGAGCTATTTTTGTCACGGTATCAGAACAAAAGTTGCGTTTATCTTGTACAGTGTAGCCAGGGTCTAAGTTTCCTATATTCTTTAACTGGCATGTGAAAATCATTCTATTCTAACGATCAAGGTTAATTTACACAAATATTGCCTACAAATTGCACGCGCGAGAGTCGACTCAATAACACCGAAAATTTACGTGCAATCTTGAGCAATCACGATCACATTTTAAAGATCTACTTGCAAAAGTGCTTAAAACTTTCATATCACGTCTCCGTATATAACTAAAATGTAAAACGATACCTTTTTTAGTATTTCCGTACGTTTCTTTTCACTGCCGCCAATTTTTTTTGATTAAATTGAAGTAAATTCTTGTATTTCATTTTCCTATTTAAAAGTTCATTCTGTTTTCTACGTCTTTCAGCCTTAATGTCTGCAATATCGCATACATCAGTAAAGGGAAACGCTCAAAGTTATGCATATGAAAAGGACAAGTTGTAGGCAAAAGCTCTAACGTGTAGATTGTAATTTAAAGTGCGGCATTTTTCTCTAGGTCAGCCACAATCTCCCTTTTCTGTCTAGTGTATTCGTCATGGCTCAGTACGTCTTTTAATAGGTGTAGTTGCTGTAGCTGGCTATACAGCTTTCCTCTCTCTTCCATCTAAAATAATCAAATAAAAAGCAATCAAATACGAAGGTTACATTCTGTGAACCGTTGAAATATATTTTACATCATGTTCACAGATCACGCGAGATAAGAATCCCTGCACTGTTAGAGCAAGTTAAGGCGGGTCTCGTTTTCAAGGGAAATGGTAAAAATTCAACTACACCAACAATTTTCAAAAATTCGCATTTTCGATCTGTTTATCGGCAGTGGTAATTTGTAATTTGACAAATACGATAATATAAGGATCGTTATTGTAGCTATGTTAGCTGGAAATACATACCCTCTATTGTTGTGCTGGCTCTGTCGATCCGCCAGATTTCCCTCCAGCCGTTTTCTTTCCAGTGAAAAACGGTACCTCTGGCGGAGCATCTAAGGAGAAATGTGTACCACGCACCTGTAAAATTTGACAGAAAAAGTGCAACTAAGTTATGACATGAAAGTTATGCAATAGACCCTTGACATGATATTTAGTCCTGGCCTGAAGGAAGACGTCTTTGTGTACCATTGGCGATTGCAATACGGTGGTATTACGTGCAATTATAACTATCTTTGGGCTTCTTTTACCTACCAGCATAGATGCCCAGCAATGAAGCTTAAACACTGGCCACTTATTGCCGTGCTTCTCTTGAAGTTGCTTTACGAATTGGGCCTTTGTGGGACCTTTATCTTGGTCGTCTTCATCTACATCGATGCTTGTGGCTGCTGTTCCTATCCATAATATAAAAAAGCAGGTTAAATAATTAACTACACGTGGAGTAATTCGTTTTGTTGGAAATATTCTTTAAACACTTGAAAGCAAATGACTATACGTATTCGATAACAATCAGATGTTGACTCTATGCGATAATCCGACAAAATATAAGGTAAAACGGCAAAGCCAACGAAAGTATTGCAGATGTTTTTATATGCACTTTGTGTTTAATATATTTGCCTTCTAGCCAAGTCAGGCTCGCTTACAGATATATACACGTATGTGAAAATGAGAACGAACAATTTGTGTTTACTTACCAGTTTTTTGTTTTTTCCGCGGTTGGGATGTCCTGTGGGGATGCGGGTCCACCCACAAGCAAACCCTCTCACAATCGTACGCCTGCTGCAGTGTTGTGCTATCTATTATTGAAAATTTCTTGTTGCCTTGGCCCTCTACTAGGTATCCTAGCGAAAATGCATCTATCGCAGTTGCAGGTGCAATTTTCGCTGGATGTTGTTCGACAAGATATTGCTTGAGTTCATCCGGCGTAGTGAACATTGGCACATCGTCCAAATGGAAATGATTGAATTTCGACTTCTTGTCACCTAGTACGCGAAGATGAATCCCAACCGTATCCATGGCAGAGTTGTGTGTTCGTCTGAAGCTTTCACAGCAGTGAACAAGCAATAAGCTCAGATCAGTTTATATAGGGTATCGAAATGCTTGACTGGCTGCACAATTTCAATGCAGGTGCTGCAATATAGCCTTTTTTGGTTATGTTAAAGGAAAATGCTATTTTTGTATGTCTATTTTCTATTTTTGTAAGAAAGAATTAATCCGCAAGAGTTTGCATTATTCCCTTATTTGGAAATTTTGAAGCTAACACTAATCCGCTTGCACGCCCAGCAATCATTGTGTTCTATTCTGTACCTAATCTCCTCGATAATTAGTAAAGAGCTTGTGCATGGCTACAATATTTTTTCTAGTACTTTAATAAACATTGTTATGTTCCAACACTATAACTTATTTGTGTATGTCATTATTTGTTTTTTATTATAAGCGCAAACAATACAGTAAAACCAACGATAATTGAGTGAAAAAAATCAAAAAAACGCCAAACAGCATACATCGAAACCCGCCACAAAATATAAAATAGCGCACCTTTTGTGAATTATGCTGCGTCCACACTAACCCGGAAAAAAATTGAAAACGCAACTTTATCTATCCGGTTAGGCCTTCCGTCAACACTAAAACGCATGAATCCGATTCTAATTCTATTGTTTGACGAGTAATTGTTGTCACGGTATTGGAACGAAAGTTGAGTTTTCAAATTTATCCGGCATAGTATAGCCAGAGTCTTAGTAGAGTCCAACATGTGATATACACTTTGTTATAAATATAACACTTCATAACGCTTTGTTTTGCGCATTTTCTTTATGTTTTATCGAGTGCAAACAATAAATCCATAAATGTCATTTTGAGATTAACCCATTGACGCTGCACGCTTTTCGTGTTCATTTGAACAACAAAAATAGCTATTATATCGTTGTTTAGAAATAACATACACGAGTGCGCCATTGTTTGAATGAGAGCTCTTCCTGTATTGATTTTACAACAAAATCCGATGCAAACTGTAAAATGGCGAAATTGCTCTAAAATGTTTTTCATAACAACATTGCAATTAGCTTGCAACTTTTTGTTTTAATGAGAACTATAGCGAAGGGAGCATTTTGTCAGACTCTTGTAGCAGATTTGTGAAAAAAGTTCAAATTTGATCGCAAGAATATTTCTTTCAAAATATTTGATGCTGCTTCTTTTTATAGTTCCAAAACACAGTTTCAAAACAAGCACTGTGACCCATATGTTTTATTTCATTTTTGTGTTTCAAATGTGTCAGTTTTTATGTGGAAAAAGTATTGAAAAATTATGAGACATTAGAATATACATCAAAAGGATGTTTTGCGTTAAAAGTGATTTTTTGCGAGTCGTAGTATTTTATCAGACGTCGTAGTGAAGTAAAAGAAATCAAAAAAACAATTTTTTTTTTAAATTTCCATAAGACAGCTAGTGAAAATGTGTACAGTGCAATGTAATAAGGTGTAATTAACGTTTTTTTCTCAAAGTGACTCCGAACTAATATTGATGTCTTATTGTCACTATGACGCTTTGATAGAGACGGGTCACGGGCAACACTCCCCTATGCTTGTAGTGCAATTAGCACAAATTGTTTTAATAATCTCCAAAGGGATTAAGAATTTGAGAATGAACGGATATATAAAATGCAGATTTCCTATTGAAAAGTACTACTATTGCCCGGTGTTTTCAAGACCTCGTGCAGCACCATGTATACTACAGATCTTCGCCATAGAGTAATTTGGCTTAAATTTGCCTTCGGAATGCATACGTATGAAATTGCAGGCTATCTAAACATGTCTAGTCGAACAGTGCAACGCATCATCGAAAAGTTCACCCGAACAGGATTACTAACGTGTGAAGCTGTTGGACGACCGGTGGGATGTTCGTTACATGACCACGAACAGCTGGTTCTGATGGAATCAATACTTGAGAACCCTACATTAACAATGATCGACATTCAATATGAAATTGAAAGAGAAACTGGCAGTGTATATCACTGCACAACACTTTTACGGAACCTGGTAAAATTTGGAATATCAAGGAAACTGGTAAGCACTTTTTGGACATGTATTTTCCTATATTATGTTGGGCATCATAGAAAATATCATTCCAAAGCAGTATATCAGAACGAAGACGTCCAAAACGTCATTGATATAAGTTTGATGATTGAAATGTTGAGAATTAGAATGTTGGCCTCGATTTAGTGTTTTTGTACATTTCAAATTAAGCTCACAGCTCTGCAGTCGTTCAATGCAAAATTAAAACTCTATCAAATAGCTACAATAGATATTTCAGTCTATCTGTTAAATATCAGAAAAAAAACATTAATTTAATACGCCGCTCAACCTAGTTACTGGCTATTTTTTTCTGATAGCGTGAATAGACCTTCCTCGCATTCGCTTAACTGGCCACAAATCAATAGATTTACAACGAAGCTGGAGTGTATTAAACACAGAGAATGTACACTCAAGCCTCGGTGAGTCTCTATGGTTTTGTGGCCAATCAAGCGAATGCGGTAAGGTCTATAAAGCCAGATAACGAGTTCGTGCTCTTGTCGAACTCATTGCATTTTTTCCTTTTCCTTATAGCGTATCTTTTGAGAAGGATGCGTCCGGGCGGATACGGGTCGTGTGATAACTACGTTTTGATCTATGTTTTACCTTCAGCTCACTAATATCGCCTTGCAAAGACAAGAACCACTAAGAGTGGAATATAGAGCTAGGACCTGCCTCTATCAACCAGGAATGTTGATTTTTATTGACGAGACTGGATGTGTAAGTAATGTATGCCACAATTTTGGGATGGAAAAAATTATGCATGGTCACAATATTTAATTGATCTCCATAGGATAACCGTTTGCAAGCAAGATATGGGTACTCGTTCCGAGGTACGCGTGCGACCATACGACGTTATTTTGGTCGCTCGCCAAGACTATCTGCAATTGCAGCAATCGGTATAGATGGTTGTCTTGGTGTGAAAGTGGTCGAGGGAAGTGTCAATGGCCCAACATTTGCGCAGTTCCTTCGTGATGAACTAGCGCCACTTTTACAGCCGTATAATGGAATAAATGATAACTCTGTAGTAATTATGGGTAAGTTTTATTGTGTTTTTAGTGGATGAAGATCTCTCTAAATATCTGATCAAGAACACTCAGGGTGAAATGTTGCTCAAACAATAACTATATGAATATGAAACAATCGGCTTGAAAAATTAAAAAAAAAGTGTCTACGTACACTTTCAGCCGGTTGGTCATCATCAGAACTGCTGACTTGCCCCCCATGTGTATTATAAAGTGTTTCACTCCTTATAGATAAAAACATAATATTTAATTGTGCTTGCACAACGATTTCATCTATTTTTTGGTATATGTACTTCCTATTTTAAGATCTTGTCAAGCAAACAATATAACCGTAAAACTTCCTTATTCCTATTAACTTAAATTTTAATTAATTTAATCTTTTTTTCTGGTGAAGCCCAGGAAATACAAACCGGACTAGATACCACTTGAATATGTATTCCCCGTACATACCGGAGGACGCGGAGAAAAACACTCGTAGCATTAGAGAGAACAACACATTAAACAACCCCATTGGAATCGATTCCTAATACTAACGATTTCTTTTTTGAGCACTAACAGATAATGCTGCAATACATCACATCCAAGATGTTGGGAATGTCATCCAGCCAACTGGTGCAAGAATAGAGTACCTTCCCCCGTACAGCCCAGATTACAATCCAATCGAGGAAGCTTTTAGTAAAGTGAAAGAGTGGATTAAGTCTAATGGTGCTGTATGGTCATCACTTGATTTGGGAGAGCAACACGAGATGCTATATGAGGCCTTCTTGCAGCTAACTGCCAGTGATTGCCATGGATATTTTCGTCATGGGGAATATACATAGATAATTTTTGAAGTAGCCAATAACCCCGAGGTGTGATGACGTTTTACTCCCGTCTCTATACCATAATAGTTTTTAAAATCCTTTCATATTCAAATTTTATATTCCCTCGAGAATACAGAAACAATAGTCATAATTAGTGAACAAAAGCAAGTGAAAAGGATTCTGGTCTAGATACGGGGGTAAAACGTCATCATGCTTCAGGCTTATTCTAACAGTAATTGTGCAATAGCTCACTTTCGATATTCTGATTGAGCGGCCATGCACAAAACAACTGAAGACTCCAGGAAAATAAAAGAAAGCTCGTCTTCAGTTGTTTTGTGCATGGTCGCTCAATCAGAATGTGGAAAGTGAGCTATTTAATTCCCTATATGTCTAGCTCATCCCATATTGTTATTGGGGAAAGACAAACAACTTACGCATTTTGATCAGCATTTTTTGATATAATGATCTGTTGCAAATTCCGGATTGCTTGCATGTAATTAAAAAAAAACGTATTAATAATTCATGAGCATCTAGTCCAACACGTGGTCCAATTTTGGTCACATTCATGAGGTTTTATACCCATAAAGTACTCTCATTTGAATTCAATGTATCTTTATATACAAGACATATATGAAACAAGACTAAGAATTCACTGAGTCATAAAGACAGCTTTTATTTAAATTCCTTTGTAGTATTGTGTTTATTCTTAGTTTGGGCATAGTTAAATCTTGAATTACATGATGCTGATGCAAAATTCAATCAAACTCGAATGACTCTTGATTGAAAAATGTTGAAAACCTGTGAAAATGAACAGTTTGTTTGATTTGCAGTGTCAGTGACCATTTTGAATCAAGCTCTGAGTATCAAAAATTGGCCAAATGTGTAAAAATTATGCCAATTAGTTAATACGTGTTTCAGTCGCTGATTACACTCTCTATACTCATTTTATTTTATGTAGATGTATATAAACTATTTATGCAATGGAATATAATAAGGCTACAATGGTCAGCCACCATACAATTTAAGGTAATTCCGTAGAAACAAAACTGCCTGATGAAATTTTTTAATACTTTTTCTAACAAACAATATTGAGAAACGCTTTCAGATACACTACATATGTGTACACTAATAATTAGTGTATTACCACCAATATTTTCTGGATCATCAAAGCAATTCATAGGGCTGACCTTGCTCTCACATTTTCTACCAATCATTATTGGCCAATATGAAATCAAGTCCAATCGATTTATCTCCTTTTTTAACTCGACATCTCCATGGTTAATTCAATGTTTTTAACACAAGTTAACTGTTGCAACTCTCCATAGCCATATACCAGCAAAGATGCTCAGCCTACAAATAAATAATTATAATTAATATATTTATAAATAGATGATAAATAAACAAGTAGTAAACCAGTGTGCAAAGTCTAAAGTAGTAGAGTACACACACTAAAAGTGTGCAACATATATAAATAGCACTAAATAGTGTCATTTCATGCTAATGCTATTGTGTTCGTAGTGCTATTTACACATTTTGCACTGCCACTCTATCAAGGACATCAACACAAGCAATATCCTTGTCTTCTACTCGTAGGCTGTTAGTGATGTTGATGTGAATAGCAAAATCTAGTGTTCTTTTTTTTTCTCTTTGACATTTTCAGCATAACATGTAAGACAATTACAAAAGCAATTAACCAAGGATGAAATGAATAGTAAAAACAATACAATGGAAGTGTACTGTTTGAAAACATTTTCAATTTATTGTCAATCATTTATCATGAAATTTATATTACACACATAATTTCATGCCACGAGAGAAAGATAGCTCAATTTTTTTCAACGCAAAACGACTTTTTCAGTAACTTTGAAGTTTGTCCAGGTGGATTCTATCTCTTCTTTGTTGCAATTACAAGTTAGTGTAAGTGTTGATTGTATTTATTTCCATGTAAAAAAGCTTTTATTAACAACAAAGACGCGTGAAATCAAGTGCTGGTAGAACCGATTGTTATCCGTAAGGCTAACACGATCTAAAAGCCGTTTCTGTGGTTATGAATTCGAAGATAAACAAGATAATAAAACACCCGACTTTGCAAAGTGTTGTCCTTCACTGGAATGACGTCGACAACACGAAAAAAACAAAAACAAAACGGTGAACGTTTTCAGATTTCCATTTACTCTCGATTTTTATGCAATTATAATGTCCGTGTAAGTCAGTATTTACGAGCTAGCTTGAATTAGCGTTTATAGTGTGTGCAAATTCCATGCATCTAGTCATAATTTACTTACCTGGCAAAGACGACTGGTGTCAGTGTTCAACTATGTCGTGTCGAGTTTGTGCTATAAAATCCAAGTACCCAGCTGAAGTTTAGCTGCATTTTGACCGATGCATCGCAACCTTTTGGAAACGTTTTCATTCCGTATTCCGTAAATATTCAGAGTTTACACAGTCTAACTTCTGTAAACTAACCATCGCAGACAGCCGTTCGCATGTTTGTGTTCTAATGAGAGCCCGCGTGTTTCGGGTGACAGGATTCGCGCGGGACTTCCCACAATGCACCCATATATATGTATATATATTGTTTTTCTCGGCGACAGAATTATTGCAGTTGGCTGTATATATATATATATATATATATATATATATATATATATATATATATATATATATATATATATATATATATATATATATATATATATATATAAATGGCGGTCTGTCGAGAAGTATTTTTTTTTCGCTGCAACTTCTTTAAGTTTTGGACGAATCAAGCGAAGGTTTTCATAAGGACAACAGTTTTTCTATAAGGAATTGTTTGACAGGCAATGCATCAATAAAGCTAGAAACTTACATTTTGTAATATGCTTAAACTTGTCATTTTGAAAGTGTCTTGTTTCTCGTTTTTATATGTCATAAGTCGTCTAGAGTGGCAATAGTCTCGAAAACAGGGTCCCTAAATAACCCTCCCGGTCATACTGGGTCAGGGCTGTCGCCTCACTGTCGACTACGCGGGGTTTCTTTTTGGTTCCTAATGATATTTTGTTTCATAGGAGAACGAATATTGGTCTTGGGAATGTAATCCAGCATTTGACAAGAAAGTGATATCCGCAACGGGTAACTCAAAAGAAGTTAGGTGGATTGATGTCCATGGAAACCCCGTTGTAGTTGACAGGGGAGTGGCAGCCAACCAAAATATGAGCGATTTGATCGAAAAGGTGAAATCTGGGGAAGCCTTGGGACATATTGAAGATCTGTTGTTCCGTGACCCAAGCTCGTTCTGTGCAGGCGAAATCCATAATCACGTAAACGAATGGGAGGAAATCTTACAGCACCGCTGGTCACCCAAACTAGAGGAGATATCAGGCTGGATAAAGGATAAAGTTTCAATTTTTCCTTACTTCCAGCCGTTCAAGGGGAGCTTTAAGGGAAAACACTACGACCACGCTAGGCCGCCGTCTAGGACTTTCCGGAATAATATATCGTGTAAAGTTTTTCGTGAGTTCGTTGAAACAACCTTGATCGATCGTTTAGCAACAGGTGCGATATCTTTGGTAGGGAGAGTAGGCACTGTTCAGCATCCTTACCTTGTCCTTCCTTTGACGGTGGAGCCTACTAAACCACGTCTTTGCCATGATGGGAGATACCTCAATTTGTGGATGCAGGATAAACCGTTCACCTTGGACAAGGTCGGAGATCTACCTCGTTATGTCGGCAAAGACCACTACCAAACAGTTATTGATGACAAGTCTGGATATGACCACATCCTGCTAGATGTAAAGAGCAGGACCTTCTTCGGTATCCAATGGGGTGGCTGGTTTTTCACCTATAATTCGTTACCCTTTGGGTGGAAGCTATCCCCATACATCTACCACAGTACTGGCCTAGTAGCAACCAACTTCTTTCGGTCACTGGGCATCCCATGTCTGCTCTATATTGATGATAGGCATAATGGGCAATTACAAGTGCCCCACGACCGAGGGGCCTATGGTCCTCTCTCTTCTTATATCAGAAGAACCTGGCAGCGGCTCAAGCAGCGGTATTTATTGTGTGCTTTTATCTTGTACGCTTGGGCTACTTTCTGGGACTCACGAAGTCTATTTTGATGCCAAGAAAGACTGTGCCATACCTCGGGTTCCTGGCTGACTCAGTCAACGGAGTTTTCCGTTTAATACCTGCAAAGAAGGAAAAATTCACACTGCTGGTGGGCCAGATTTTAAAGGGGAAATTTGTTAATGTTAAAACGCTACAGCGCCTGGTTGGAAAGTGTATTTCATTCTCGTTGGCTGTACCTGCAGCTAGATTATTTATCAGAGAGATGAACTTGGCAATTTCCTGGGGCCTACGCAACCAGAAACGTATTTCAATCAAGGGTCAATTGCGCGAGGAAATCGCCCATTGGCTTTCCGTTGAGTCTCTTGATTCACCTCTCCCATGGCGGGATGAACGGCACATCCGAGTGACAATGGCAACAGACGCATCCGACTATGGTTGGGGCTTCACAAGCATGACGGGGGTTGCCGCACAACAGGCTTCTGATTACTGGTCCCTAGAAGAACAAGGGCTGGACATTGCCACCAAGGAGGCATTAGCTATCGAGAAAATGCTATTGGCCTGCCAAGAACAAGTCAGAGATGCCCGAGTTGATGTGCTGTTTGATAACCAGGCGGTTGTGTGCTCGTGGAATAACCAAAGTGGGAAAAGCCCAACTTTAAACAAGGCACTAAAAAGGTTGTTTTTCGCGACAGCAAAACTTAACGTGTTGCTGCAACTGGAATACATTTCGTCGAAAGAAAATCCCGCTGATTCTCCCTCTCGTCGACTCTCTGCACTTGATTGCAAATTGACACAAGAGGTTTGGGCTACTGTGCAGCGCCTTTTTGGTGGACAGGATGGCCACACGTGCGACCTCATGGCTCTTGATTCGAATGTTATGAGAAATAGCCAAGGCGAGCCTTTACCACACTTCACGCCGTACGCTTCACCAGGATCCTCGGGTGTTAACGTTTTCTCACAGGACCTGAACCGGCACCCGGAAATCCTTGAAAGGCCCTATGCGTTTCCTCCATTTGCTCTAGTTGGGCCACTGTTACGTTTCCTAGAGGGATACAAACAGTCGTGCACTATCCTAGTAGTTGATACCTATCCAAGAAAATATTGGTGGCCGATCTTACAATACCGAGCCCAGGAGTCCTATAAACTAGCCGTAAAGGGAAGTTCCAGTGCGCTGCTCTCACCATCTAAGAAAGGATGGCTTCCCCACCCTGGTATCCCAGGAGACCTCTGGGCTTTCCGAGTAGTATTCTAGTAGAGAAATGCCATACGTGTATATGAAAATGAAATTATGTAAACCGCTTTGTGTGAATAACAAATAAGTAAAAAAAAAAAAACCTCACGAGAATACTTGTTTTTTTCTTTCTTTATTTTCTTCGTTTCTGTAGGAACTTCCTGTTATGGCTAAGCTATTTGTGCCGTCGGTAAGATGCCCGACTTGCTCTCGGGCAAACGACATCGACTTCAGGTTTTGTCAACAATGCGGCTATAAAAGGAAGTTAATACAGTCCAGCCAAAAGCCAAAAATAGCACAAAAGATTGACCTTGATGGCATTGATGCGCGTCTGCTGGAGCTAAGTAACTATGACCAGGCAACAAGTTACGCTAAACAGAAAGATTCACTCCAGAACGAGCTTGAATCCTTTCTGGCAGCACTTCCAGGCTCGGTAACTACTGCAACAGTAACGCCACGCGACCTGTGTCGTTTTCTTATCTTTAAGGATAAAGCGGGTAAAACGAAAGTTCATAGAAATGGCTGCCGATACTTAGGCCAGAGGGGACGTCACCCATGTGATTGTCCTACAAGATTATCATACAAAACTGTAGACTCTTACATAGGCAAACTCCGCTCCATTTTTCACGCACTGGGGAGGGACGGAGAATGGGATCGACGCCTAGGATTGGGTAATCCAGCGGCAGATAAGTCAGTCAAAGATTACTTGCGCTTAGTGACGGCTGAACAATTAAAAGCGAGAGTAACCCCCAAGCAAGCAACTCCATTCTTTGTGAATAAGCTGACTCAACTTTCGAGCTACCTTGATCAAGAACTACAGAGGGCTAAGTCGCCGATTCAGCGCTTTATTGTGGCAAGGGATCAGGCATATTTTAAAACAGCCTTTTTTAGTGGGGATCGTCCTGGTGACCTAGGGCAAGTTAAAGTCCCTGAGATCCTGCGATTTCCAAACGATGATGGATTCCTTTTTAATCATGTCTGGGGAAAGACCCTAAGGGACAATAATGTCTTTGGTATACATCGTAACCAACAATTGACCATCTGTCCTATTCGCGGCATCGAACGTTATATGGAGGTGGCAAGCGAAATGAAGATTGATCTAACGCACGGCTATCTGTTCCGACCAACAACACCTAAAGGTGGTATTGAGGATGCCCCTTTGAGTTCATCGACCGCAGAGGCCAGACTAAAAGTTTACTTGAAAGATATGGGAGTGGATGAGGGCGAGACGCTACACGGTTTCCAATCAGGTTGCGCGATTACTCTGGCTTTAAAGGGTGCAGAGCTGTCAGAAATAATGGATCATGTTGGTTGGTCGCGTCGCCATACTGCCTTATACTACCTCCAGCTAGCAAAGGTCTTGCAACCAAGTGGTGCGTCTGCAAAACTAGCATCCGAGGAACCACTGAATTTCACCAGTCCATGGGAAGATATGAACCAACTTAAGCAATTTGTGTGTGCATTCCCGAGGGAAAAGCCCCATAAGAGGGCCGCTGAGGACCTTGCTTGAGTCTTTTGTTTTGGGGATTTTTAGTTTAAAGTTTTGGAAAGGAATGGGGAATAAAATGTATATTATTGTTATAACCAAGCTCGGAAAATGTAATTGATGAAATGGTGGACGTATTCTATTAAAGTTGCACTTAGTTTGGTGACAGGGCTCTGACTAAATATTTTATTCCATTACTTAATTCAACTGAGCATGAATGGGAGTGTTGCTGAATAGATTACTATTCGCAATACTCCTAATGATATGCAAAGTGGATTAAGTTACAACAACACTTCACGAATGCACGTGCCGGACTGGAAACACGGGATTTACGCAATATAGAGGGTATAAAAGGATTTGGTCCACAAATCAATCATTCTTGCTCAGTTTTGCAGCGGAACGTAGGAGCGGTGAAACGACCCACCCACCCACCCATCGGATTTTGCGTGGGTCGTTACGCTGCTTTCCCCTAAGCCAAGCTGTACCAGCTCGGCTTAGACCGCTGACTAAATATTTTATTCCATTACTTAATTCAACTGAGCATGAATGGGAGTGTTGCTGAATAGATTACTTTTCAAAGCAATTTTTAAAAACAATTTTAAAAGTCAAAGACGAAAACAAAACTTTCAATTTTGACAAAATATGAAAAACATATACAATTTATTTTCCCATATTTGTGTAAATTAACGTCTGGTTGAGATTGCCTGTAAAAACTACGTCAATAGCTTTGTTAGTTTTTGAGTAATATATTTTTTTTGTGAAAAATGCATTTTTCGCCATTTCTTCTCCAAAAATGTCAAAACATGGTTCCGTTCAGAAATGTTTATCTCTGAAACGGGCGCGGGACCATATAGCTTTCTATCCATTTTTCCATTAATCAATAATTACTCGGGGTACCCCCCCTAGGGGGGCCCGAGTCATAGTTTACCTTTCGGTCGGTAAGTACTTCATGTATGCCCAGATTATAATTTCCTCACATATATGTCTTATTGCTATTCAGAGTTTTTGTGAAGTAGTCCTTCGTTTTTTTTTGTTTTTTTGTTTTTTTTTGTACTATATTTATTTATATTATTTATACATGATATTATTGGTTTTCTCTTTTCATATTTTCTTTTGTAGATTTGTTTATATGCATGTTTTTATAATCAAGGGATACATGAAGTACTTACCTGTGTATCATGCAGAGTTTTGGATATTTGCCTCGTACTGCGCAAGTCACTCAGAGATCACAGGGAGCCCAATGTCATGCAGAGCCAAATCAAGGTGTCAACGAAAAGCCAAGGACTGTCAATTTCGAATCGAGTTGTTCCGCGAACTCCAAAACTCAAATGAAACTCGGATGAGCTCAAAGACTTCAAATGAACTCAAATCAAAGGCAACAACGCCATTTTGAATCGCTCAAGCAGAAAACAAAGTGGCTTCTTCGCTCGCTTCTTACCACGATAAGTCTGTTTTTGTATAGCAACGATTTGTTATCGAGTACTGAGTAGTTTTTTAATGATGTTTTGTTCATTTAATGTCTGGTTTTTTTTACCGCTGTATTATCAATTTTGAAAAATCAGTACCGGCTACATGGAGTAGTGTTCGCTGTCGAATAAATCGGCGGTTTAGGCAGGCATCGCACACAAAAAATAAAACACCATGTCAACAACCACTAACAACCAGAAGGTTTTAAGTTTATTTTGACATAATGACGTTATAAAATTGACGAAAGAAAATGAAAATGAAGTCTTAAAGTCCACATAGTATGATACAAATATATAGCAGTTACTGGAGTTAAATTTACACTCATATGCTGTAGCAAAGCTGCATATTGCTCATTATGCATTCAATTCATTTATTATTTATCTACTTTAAAAAGTACTTCTGTTCTCCAAGATTCATGTTTAACTAGTCCAAGTAAACACCTACAGGCTGGACGTCTAAATTTCCTATATAACCATCGCAGACATTATCGTACAAGAGCTAACTGCTTACATGATTTTTCATAAAACTGCTTCAGAAGAATCTATAAGGTACCCCGAGTAAATGCCTACATGGCGTCTAGTTTTTCTATAAAATATCTTTCTAAGAAAAAATCGTGATGACTTTTTGCTTAAGTAATCAGGACCCTTATTTAAAACATTTGCATTATTTCTTATTCTGTTGAAATTGAATTTTTGTAAACATTAAATTGGCTTTTTACGAAAATGCATTGAATGCTATAGAATGCAAAACAATCAATAGGGAAAAACATATAAGAAGTGAAATAAATAATTGATGGGAATCCAAAACTTTGAAATAGGGAAATTTAAAGAGAGTAGCAAAAAGAACGTCAACAAACGTTTATTAAAAAAAACAGACAGACAGACAGAAAGATGGACAAAGGAGTAAACAAACAGACAGACATGCAGACAAACAAACAAACAAACAAAAAAAGTTAAAATTATTATATAAATGCACAGTAGTATTAATTTAACGTTGTTTTATTTTTTAAAACATATTAAGACGACTGAGTCAGTTATTACATTCATGGTTAAGTGATTATTGCATTTATGGTTAGTATTACATTTGTGGTTAACAATTATTACATTTATGGTTAGTATTACATCTATGGTTGATGTATTATTTCATTTATGGTTAAAATAACATTTATGGTTGATACATTGTGGGTGTTAAACTGTACTTATAAAGCATATTGTTTCAAGCTAATCCTTATTAATCTTTACTTGACCATTTAAACCTGGCTTTTTTTAAGTGTATTGAGTGACAGTACAAAGTAAGAATTTGATTAAGAACCTAGAGGGCATGATTTTGTGTTAAACATCATTTATATAAGAAACTTTTCATGCTGAGTTGAAAAGTCTAGGTTCTTATGCGCGGCTTCTTACTGTATCTCATGATATGTGATATCTTGATATTGTACGAGCTAAATATTTAATAAAAAAAAGATTGTCAAAATAAACCAACCAAGAAGTATCTCAACAACGAATATGCGAGTGTTTTATTAGCATTTCCAAACAAGAGAAAACATTAATTGAAAATCCATGAGCCAAGGGGTTTAAAAATAAACCCCCCTCCCTTCCCCGTAGACATAGTAAATGTCGAAGTTAATGGAATATCATTAAATTTCAGAAAAAAATGAGTGTAAACAATACCAAAGACACGCAAAACGTCCTGGTTGAATACGACTTTCTTAACTACTTATCAATCAGTTCACTACTTAAAATATTTTTTTCCGGCAACAGAAAGATTATATAAAATTACTAACAGCAGCTAGATCCTGATTTTTCAGTCCTTAGTATCACGAAATTACGTTTATGTTTAATTGAAACGAATACATGCATGTCCAAATTCAGAAATTTCAATTCATGTCACAATACTTTCCAAAAGTTCATAATATTGATTCCCAGGCCTCATGGTCCAATCTTGATCAAATGATTCGTGTCGAGTTGAGTTGTTCATTTCACAAAGTTGTGTAGTAGTGTCATGGTTGACTGACTGGCAGGATGAGTGTGCAAGGCAGACAGATATGCATTCTAACATTGTAAGACTAGCTTCTGTGTTGGTCACGTGATTCATCAGGGCGTGATCGAAAGGTCCACTTTGAAGCATGAAATCTTGGTCAAACTTGGTAGCTTTAACTGTAGAAATGGAGGTTCGTAGTTAGTTTTAGTAAATCAGGAAATATCAGGTGATCTCATAAAATTTGTGAGAATTATTTTGCATATAACCAACTTTATAATGAAGTTACCTGTGCAGTAGCCAGCTTGTATATCAAATGCTGTCTTCTTCAGCTTGTATACATAGTAACCATGACAACGTCTAACCAGTATGGTAATTTTGTTTCGACAGCAGTTGTTATTCCAACTGAAGCACACGGTTCGTTCTACGACTAGATCTTGTTTACTTGGATGAGTGCCTTGCATCCAACCAGTTGCTTGTGTTGAGCAATGCATTGGAGAAACACACCTTTCTGGCAACTAGTAAACAACAAACAATAACGTAGCATACCATTTAAACAACTATTATAATAATTAACAATCAGCCATTTACGAAAAAACGCACGGAACTACTGAATGAATAACGAATAAGTTAGCATAGTAGGAGATCTGCCTAAAACCGTTCTGAATTAGCTGCAGGAATTGTAGTTCACAAGTAAATAGATGTTTTCACTTCTCTTTAACTTGAAAAGAGGTTTTCCCTCAGACACTCACACTCATTACCCTTCGCAAAAACCTTGGCTCATAGAGTTTATTTTCTTGCAATATGAATCCTCTTGGCACGAGCGATAATAATACAGATACATCGAGGAATACTAGAATACAATTACCTCTATGTATTTTGAGAATCATATAAACCTAAACAGCTTTTACCTCTAAGTATTTGTTTCCATCAGTAAGTCTGTACCAGGTATCATCATTAATGATACTGCTGTTGTTGGACAATGAGCTGGATTTGATATTAACAGACCAGTCTTTCACGTCCAGATCTGTATGCTTGGCACACATCTTAAAACTACCTGCGTATGAAGAGAAAAACATAATTTACCGATTATTGTTTTACCATGATCTTAATGAGTCGTATGTTATTGCATCTAATAAAAACTGTTCTGAATTAGCTGTAGGAATTAGCTTATGAATAAAGAGGAGTTGGTGATTTGAGTTATTGTTGAGTCATTAGATATTGAGCCTCATATACCAGCTATATATTGCTGTAAACACTACTGGTAGAAGGTTGCCATGGATCGGACCAAATAACAATGATTGGTGACGAAAAAAAACACAAATAAGATAATTTATTGTCTCTTAGAAACGCTTGGTATTTACTGTAACACTACGAGTCATTTTTAAAAGTTGAAACAAACGCTCGAAACGTTTGCACAAAACACTCAAACACTTATAGCTGAAAATATAGTTTTCTCTTACCGAGTGATTTTTTCGCCCAATACTTAAGCTGCAGACATGAGAGAAACTGTCGGACATTGAAAACATGCAGGCGAAAGCGTTTTCCTTTTTCATCATTATAAGTAAAGAATAAGTTAAATAAACTTACAAGTTAGCGCCTTAATCACTGGGATATTGGTGGATGATGTTTTCGGATGAAAAATAGTCATGAATAAAATACCACATGTGTAGCTTCACTTATCGGCCAAATATTACTTTTTTCATATTATTTCTAGTAAACGTTCGGTCATTATTAGCGGCAAATAATTCAAAAAAAAAAATAAATATCCAAGCTGCCGCAAGGAATTCATTTGCTATATATACACAGTATCCCATGGGTTAGCCATATATCTTCTAATTTCTCTACCTTGAACAAGAAATTGGTGAAAGTCTGATCCATGTTTATTAGTAACCACACACTCCCAGAATGAGTCATTTCGTCTGTTCATCAATGTCTTATTATCTATTATCAATTCATCATTGGTGTTGTTCTGCACTAAAACGCCATCTTGAAACCAAGCAACGTGCGGTACTGGATAACCAAATGGTTCAGGGAATTTTATTCTTGCAGGCAACCACTCAATAAGGTTCAACTTTGTTGCGGTAGTTGGCTTGTTCCGTAAAACGGCTACATGATCAAGAAAATAAGTGAGTGAGTGAGTGGTGACAAGAAAAAATATGATCACGAAGTTAAGCTACAATTTAATTTGCTAGTTTGCAATGTACCAAGACAAAAACTACATAGTGATTATAATACTATTATAATTATAGTTGAAATTAGAAATTACGATTAAATATGGATTATGCACGATACTGACGAGTGTATACCTTTGCTCTCAGAGTATACTTCAAGTTCACATAGCGTTAATATCATGTCACTTGCTGCAAGACGAATATTAACGTAGCGCCCAGTCTTTCTCGGTTTACAGTAGAACGAGGCTTTGATTATACCACTCATTGAGTAAATATCTCCACATCGAGGGTTAACATTACCGTTGTCTGTTAAACTGTCCCCTGAAAATTTGACAAAAAGCTAATATTTGATAAGTGATTATATTAACGGTATTGTCATAATCAGCACAATCATAAACATTAGGTAGTTCCTAAGTGAGTTCCAACACTGAAGTTGTATTTACCTTTTTTAAGGTATCAGGGGACCTTAAAAAACAATGTCCACAAAATGTCTTATAGCGCGGGAAGTATTATAGCTACTACTATATAAGTATACATTTTCTAAAAGCTGAATAAATGGAGATTACAATGGTATAAATTATTATTATACATTATCTTTTAGAGGAAAGCCTGATCTCAAAAACGCTGTTTCATTTTTTTATTAAAGCTTTCCTTGCAAAAATATTTGATTTAAAATTTTAAAATCATCATTTTTAGCATTTTGAACTTAACGTTGTTGGAGAGTGTTGATGGGCAAAATGCAACATCGCGCAGAATGCTATTGTTCTCAGGGACATTTACTTACGGTGCTAAATTATTCACACTAGGCATAAATATGAATAAATCAGTGTGATTAAAGGTTGTGATTGGCTGTTTTTGAATATTTCTTCCGACAAAGCTACAGGCAATTACGGACACAGGGTTTCAGAATTCAATACCAAAATTCACCTATTGTTGTCTTAATCCACTTATTGTTTTCGTGCGTGTCAAAATGTTATGATACAACAATAAGAAAAATTCGCAAGTCTACACCAACTATTAAGAAATAATAAACTAATAATTTTCACTCAGCACATTTTGTTCGAATTTGATATTAAACATTCTCAATGACAAACGGCGCACAAAGCTGTATGAGTAGTTTGAGCGCTCTTACAGGAATTTTTCTAGCTAAGTGGCGCGTTTACATATGATAGGCCAAACTTATATCAAATGAAACTTTAAATTGTGTAGTTTGTTTATGTTTGTTACTTTTTGGATACGTTTATTAAACCAGACTTGTTTAATTTAAGCAAAATAACATTCAAAATGACCTTCTCACAAACTCGAAACATAAAGCCCGACAACTCGAGTTCAAATGAGTTGTTTAAAGTTCATTTCTTTTCCAATCTTAATGAAACTTATATCAAATCAGTGGAAACTTGAAATTTGTAGTTTGTTTACTTGTGACTTTTTTAGATGCGTTCATCTTTGTTTGAAATAAAAAACCCTCATAATTTCACAAACTCGAAATGTGAAGCCGCCGACAACTGAAGCTTGAATTAGTTGTTTTTAAAATTTATTTATTTTCCAATCTCAATGAAACTTATATCAAATGAAACCTTAAAATGTGTAGTTTGTTTGTTTGTGACTTTTTTAAAATAGCCTTCT
Organism: Diadumene lineata; assembly: GCA_918843875.1. Classification (NCBI taxonomy): domain Eukaryota; kingdom Metazoa; phylum Cnidaria; class Anthozoa; order Actiniaria; family Diadumenidae; genus Diadumene; species Diadumene lineata. The sequence continues at coordinate 7,211,884 of OU974076.1, read as the reverse complement.
CACAAACTCAAAAACTATAGCTGACAACTCAAATTCGAATGAGTTGTTTAAAATTCATTTCTTGTGACTTTTGCAGCTTCAAACCAACTTTCGATTTCAGCTTTCCGGAAGAAGTAATTATAAACTCAGATTAATTAATCTTGATCTTTACTATCAATACGTTGAGTTAATTACGCAAATCGCTGAAGAAAAAAATTATCACTACAAACCGACGTACAGCAGTTTGTAGAATGACAACATAGATGTAGCTTACTTGACGTATAAACGAAAGTGAATTGATTTGGAACGACTTCAGGATTGCGGTGTTGTCACTAATTCCGCCTTTGTGTCAAAACACAAAAGAAAATAGCACAAGTTGGGTGCTAATCCAAACAAACAAAAGGCCAATTAACTAAATAATCTGTACGGCAACTACAAAGAAACATCGACTGTAGCAAGTTATGAAAATAACTAGCTTAAATATTCAGATTAAGGTAATTCCGTAGTTTTGCACTGCGCATAGTTCTGCGCATGTTTCAAGTTTTTTGGTTTCAGAACTTTTATCATGTAATCTAGTCAAATTATGTTTGTAAAGTACTTTGGATAAAAAATTAGAAGAATTGCGACATTTTCGAGCGAGAAAACTCGATAATTTTGAAACTCGACCTAGTCCTCTCTCGGAAAACCTGTTTTTTGACAATAAAATGACGATATCTTTTGCATTATTTCGCAAACTAGCATGGTGACCTATGTTTTTTATTTGATAAAATTATTTGTTATAACATAACATTAAATATATCTAAAATTGAGCATAGGTCATCGGGCTAGCTTTTGAGAAATTTCCAAAATACTTTCCGCTTAGGACTTTTTCGAATGAATTAGAAGCTCGTGCGCACGTTGGTGTTTCGTCAATTTCTTCAAGATCACATATTTTTTATACATCTGTCCATATTTTTTAAATAAAATAAAGTGCAGATATTTGAACAAAACACGAATTTTGCTCTTAAAAGACAAATTACTATGTTTTTGTTCCGTTTCTCTTCGATTTTTGAACTTTTTTCTTTACTTTCTCAAGTCACCAAAACGCATGAACTTTGACGTCTTATTGCACAAAAACGAAGTCGGTGACCCCCCTTTTTTATTGTATTTTCTGAAAGCGTTTCTCAAAATTGTTTGTTAGAACAAGTATAAAAAAATTTCATCGGGCAGTTTTATTTCTACGGAATTACCTTAAAAAAGAGAAACTTTCTAAACGTCAAAATAATACCAAAAAATGTGGAAAATGTTCACCAAAACAAGATCTTTTGAATGCACCATGTTCATTTTTTTGTTTCTTTGTGTATTCTCAAAATAAACTGTGTTGAATATATGTGAATATTGGTTTACATACCAATTAGCACTGAAATTGCCCTTTTTTGAAGATGAAAAAGAGAAATGTTTGAAAACAAATTTTCCCAACTTACAGGGTGAAAACGATAGATAAATTATTAGTGAAACTTAACTTGGCTCAAAAAGGATATTGCTGACCATCTTGTATGTCCTACTGGTTATAACATTCTTCGAAAGGACAGAGTAAATAGGATAGGGGGCGGCGTTGCTATTATTTGTAGAAACGACTGGCAACTAACTAACCTAACTAAGTTTTGCAATGAGTTTGAATGTCTATGGTGCAAAGTAAAAACAACAAACTCTGTCTATAATATTGCCGCCATTTATCATCCACCTGATACCAATGCCTTAACAACTACAACTTTCACCGAGTTTCTGATCAACTGTGGTACGGAAATACTTGATAACGATCCTAATTCCAAATTGATATTTGCCGGCGATGTAAATCGACTCGATATCAAACCTATAACTACTCAATTATGTTTGGAACAGCTTGTTAAATCTGCCACTAGACGTCAAAACATTCTCGATGTATTTATAACAAATGTCCCACACTTGTGGTCCAAGGTATCTACACACAAATGTCTTGTTAGATCTGATCATGAAGCTGTTGTCATCCATCCACGCACTGCTACCCGAGCTATCAGACGCACAGTAACTTTTCGCGATCAACGTGACCATAACAAACTCGCCATGGCTCGTGCGCTTGAAAACTACAATTGGGACAAAGTTATGTTATGTGATGATCCTCATAAAAAAGTTGAAATCTTGCAAGATTCGCTCACAACTCTTTTTAATACTCACTTTCCATGCAAAACTGTCAGGATGTCCAGCCGTGATCCACCGTTTATGTCGCCACTGGTCAAGTTTATGCTAAATGTTCGTAAGAAAAATATTCATCAAGGCAATGTCAACGCAAATGGTCATCTACAACAACGTATTAACGAACTCATTAGAGAAAATCAAGTTCGTGCAGTAAACAAAGAAAAACAAGAACATCGTAAAGCGACTAAAGAATGGTGGTCCACTGTAAACTCTATCACCGGACGCAAGGGTTCATCTACTCCCATCAGTAATTTCTTCGATCTTAAAGACATCAACAAGCACTTCACAGATATAAACACTGATGATAACTACATACCTCCATCTCCTGTAGATATTACAGAAAACGCTCCTGTTCCATCTGTGTCTGTCTCTACTGTGCTTAAGTTTCTATTAAAAGTGAAACGAACCAGTTCTGGTCCTGATGAACTTCCTTTCTGGTTGTGGCGGGATTTTGCATATGACTTAGCACCTGTCATCACTTCAGTTTTCAACTGTTCTCTTAAACACCAAACTGTACCTACACCCTGGAAAATGGCAAACATCACTCCTTTACCAAAAGTGGCAGCACCAAAAAGCCTTACACAGTTACGGCCCATTTCAGTTACCAATGTGATCATAAGGTTGTTTGAAAGGATAATCTACTCCTGCGGACTATCTCACATTAGCACTGAGTGTATCAACAAAGACCAATTTGCATATAAGAAAGGCGTTAACTCTACCATGGCCCTTTTCAAAAGTCAACACATGTGGCATCAGTGGATGGATAGGAAAGCAACTGCAGTGAGGATCTTCTCATTTGATTTCAGTAAGGCCTTTGACTCTGTCTCGCATAACATTGTGTGTGAAAAGCTTAAGACCTGCCACTTGAATCCATACGTTTACAACTGGATCATTAGCTTTCTTTCAGACAGAGTACAGCGTGTCAAGGCCGATGGAAATGTAACAAACTATCTACCCATCAACAAAGGAGTACCTCAGGGGACTATACTGGGTCCAATTATCTTCTCAGTAATGGTAAATGATATACAAACAGTTCAACAGTCCGACAACCTGCTAGTGAAGTTTGCAGATGATCTCACACTCAGTATTCCTTACAAAGAAGGCTATGAAGACACTACAGAAGCTGAAGTAAAAAACATCATTGAATGGTCTGAAAAAAATCACATGACCTTAAACCTCGAAAAAACGTGGGAAATGGTCCTAACTGGCAACTCTATTCCAAAGGTACTTCCCCCGCCTGTTAGCGGAATCATCCAGAAAGATCACCTAAAACTACTGGGTATAACTTTTCAAAGCAAGTTGGGCAACTGGGACAAGCATTTTAACAACATGCTAAGTAAAGCCAGTGGTAGACTATACATACTGAGAGTCTGCAAGTCCTATGGATATACAAAAGATGAATTACATCTACTGTTTAACAGCCTTATATTGTCCACATTCTATTTTGGAATTGAGGTGTGGGGATCTGCGTGCAGCAAGTATCTAAATAAAATCAATAAATTTTTCAAGAGATCTTATAAGTTTGGTTACACTAAAATTCTTTACAACATCGAGGACATTATAGCTCAAAGAGACAAATCTATGTTTGATAACTTAACAATTAACTTGTACAACCCATTGCAAGATCTTTTACCGGAACGCAGAAAACGGCTACTGCGCAAGCGAGGACATGAATTCATCTTACCTAAAGTCTATACAGAACGTTTTAAAAAGATTTTTCTGAATCGCTGCCTATTTAAATTTGTATAAATTCATTTTAATCCATTGTTTATATTGTAATTATATATATATATTTTATATATATATTTTTTTATCTTGTAAATATATTGTAATTATAGATTTTGTAAACTCTCACGTTTTGCTGAGAGTGTTATTCAATAAAGACTATTATTATTATTATTATTATTATATATAAATATCTCATCTTTAATTTGCACCATGTTCATTTTTTTAGTTATTTGTCGAAAACAGTGTAAACCAGGTTTTACATAGCAAGGTCTGACCATTTTAAGCACTTTTCTTTGTAAATGTGACTAGATGGCTCATTAACGGCTCATTAACTACGCTGTCGGCGTTTTGAATCTGGCTCCAGAACAATAGAAAAGTCCCGTATGTGTCCCTGTATTCTGCGCGATGAAGGGCCCAGTTAATCCCGGAAATGAATTATTGATGGAATTTTGAGTAACTTTGAGAACTAAGCGTAAATTTAAGTAAAGCATAGATTCTGGCTATATAAGCATGATTGGTTTCAAATTAAGTTCTCAGGGGACTCTTAAAATAGATATCAAGTGAACTGTTATAGCTACTACTATAAAAGTATAAGTTTTCTTAAAACTTAAAAATTGGTGATTACAATGTATAAGAATTATTTTGATAAAATCAGTTCTAATTTTCAAGATAATTGTTTGTGATTTTCGACTGCTTCTTTTCCTAAGTTCCAGGAACACCGGATTTCAATCGATTGAGTTGAAATTTTGCATCAATGTAGTTCATATCTTGACACAAAAACAATTTTTTGATAGCTTGCCGCTTTTGGGTGTTATTACCATTTATGCCTAAAAATACAAAAAATGCGTTAATCAAAAAAATGAGACATCTGTTTTTGAGATCAGACTTTTCTCTAAACGATAATGTCATTTGTAAGTTTGTGTAAAATAACCATGTGTTCCTGGAACTCCACGGAAAGCGACGGTCAAAAATCACGATATTAAAGAATTATTTGTAATTAAAATAATTTCTATGCCACTGTAATCTTCATTTATTCAGATTTAAGAAAATGTATACTAGTATAGTAGTAACAATGTTAATTCGCACTCTATAAGACGCCAGTGGACATCGGTTTTTAATGTCCACTGATTCCGTAAATGTCTATGGTTTGTAATCGGGTTTATCCATGATCTGCAGCAATCTATTTTCCTAAATATCTAACGTTATATCTGCACGACTTACTTTTGACATACTTTCCGCATTCGACTTCAATTGCTTATCTCCGACAACATTTGTAGGGATAGGTGTATACGGTGCATTTTAAATATTAAAACGAAAAAGACATTTTTGTCATTATTACTGGTGTTTCTAATTTCATTTATCGGCATTTTTGTCATTTAAAATGCTAAAAGGTCACACATGGAATTCACCACGAAGAGACATTAATTTATTGTGAATCCCATGCGTACATTATAACTTCTGAATCAATTTTATTTGAAAATACTTGTTTTTAATATAAATCAAGGAAGCTAAATGGGAGGATGCTTCAAGTTTGATTTAAATTGATCATAGAGTATCACTTTTTGGAGAAAAAAATCAAAATATGCTAAAAGTTGTTAGTTTGCATTACTTAACTAGTAGGTAAGTTAACAGCAAGTCTATTGTCATGTTAGGTAAATAACTTTTCGAACTCTTATATTCTGTCAGTATTTTCTTAGTTTACGCCAAAAAAGGAAACAAACGTTAACAGTGACCTAATATTAATTTTCCTTGTTTATTCAATTATCGGAATTTTTCCTCAAAATTAAACGCCTACATAAATAACTAATAACTAGTATTCCTACTTTAGCTCTACCGTCGCTTAAAGAAAAATCTGGACCTCACCAACACGAATTTCCATGTTAATAAGCCGCCAAGTGGCGCCATGACGGTTCACTATAAATATTTCCGATATAGGAACACTAGATCCTAGATCCACTCTCCACCAAGGAAAAGCTGACAATGCTGTATGTGTACAACTACCGGTGCCAAAGTTAGCATCTCTGTTTCCATCTACTGCTGACGCACTGCTTGAGTGACTAGTTGAAGACTGTGCTGTTGGTTTACTTTTGGCCAGGTTTGCTGTTGAATAACAAAAAAAATTAAAGAACTATAGAATACGACATGGGTGTAAATAAAGCAGCACCATAAAAAAACTCTGAATTCAATGATTTAACAAGGAGTGGGTATAAAAGAAATGAATGGGGTGAGTCCCGCTCTCCAACCAGAACGTCTCATGTTGTCATATTTTGTAAATATATAAATAATAACCGTATCGACTCTCTATGATCTGCTAGTAATACACATTTTTTCGCAACCAACTGATTCACCTAAAAGCTTAAATATTGGATCCGCTCTTGCTAACATCTTTATTTCACAGGACCTTAGCCACACTAACATGAAAATGAACACTAAAATGAAACCTCAGTCAACATTGTTTAGGGGGAGGGGAGATTGACAGCTATAGTAGTGTAGAGTAGTGTTAAAAGAAAAAAATGACAGGGACATGTACAACGAAATGATAGCGAAAATAGGAAAACTTGCAACTTATTGTAGCTTAGCAAATGCATATGAATTCTTGGGCGAGAAAAAAACATACATTTTTCCGGACGATACATAAAGATCATTTCATGTGTTAATATACTACGATAGACGACAGGGGTCATTTCAAACTTTAATGCTCAAACTTACAAGTTTCTATCATCATAGTAAATACAGGAAAATTCCATATCGACCCATACTAGAATTGAATGGTAAGCCAAACAATCAAAATTTAATTGAATACGTATCGAATATGAATTACGTTAAGCTTTACCGTCAGTCTTTCCTGTTTAAGACAGTAAACATAGTGAAAGTACACCTCTATTCAAGACAACTTAAATGGTAAATTGTATACCGTATTGAAGACCTGAAGGCGAAAACCATACCCTATTTGGCGGAACGTCGCCGTATAGTAAATATAAGGGAGTTTGTTCAATGTTCAATGTTCAAACTTCAATGTTCAATAAAGCGTGAACCATTCCACCATTCACATTTCCAGTGATTGTAGCATTTAAAAACTCAAAAACAACAGCCTCATCCTTGAAACCAGGCAGTCTTTGTGAAATAAACCGGAAAATTAGACATTTTACAAAACAAGATCGCAAGTATTTTTCATTATTTGTTACGGGTGAACCTTGAAAAAACCTTTTCCTTTTTATGTTTTGTGTTCCGATTGTAAATGAAAACACCCAGAAAAAGGTCCACCTTTTTTCTAATATCCGTAGTTCAAATGGAAACAACAAAAGTTTCAACTACTTTTACGATACTTTGCTGACAAAATATCAAGTATTTTCATTTTCCTCTGAAGATTGAACATTGAAGATTGAACATTGAAGTTTAAACATTGAAGCTTGAACATTGAAGTTTGAACATTGAAGTTTGAACATTGAAGTTTGAACATTGAAGTTTGAACATTGATATTTTAACCTTGAAGATTGAACATTGAAGTTTGAACATTGAAGTTTGAACATTGAAGTTTGAACATTGAAGTTTGAACATTGAAGTTTGAACATTGAAGTTTGAACATTGAAGTTTGAACATTGAAGTTTGAACATTGACGTTTGAACATTGAAGTTTGAACATTGAAGTTTAAACATTGAAGTTTGAACATTGAAGTTTGAAGTGACCATTCTCGTCCACCGTAGTTATATTAATTTGTTTTAACCAAGAAATATCTGAGTTTAACGTTAAATTTTATCTATAGCACCAGGTTGTCTAGACCGGCCTTTAACGTTTTTTTAAATCGTTTTTTTAAGAAATTTCTGTCGTGCAAAAAGGCCGAAATAACATTCAAAAGCCGGTTACACATACAAGACCCGAATAAAGTTATTCACTGTATAAAAGTTATCTAACCTATCCAATTTCTTTATGTTATCCGATGGATAGGGATTTAACCGGCTCCAGGTTAATAGTTTGCCTGGCCACTTTAAAAGGGTCGAAAGTGGAAAGAGTCGAAATGACCTGTATTAGCTTTTAAAACTTATTGTTGGTCAGATAAGCACTTTAGCATAACAATTTGCTAAATAGCAAACACGAAGTAGCGCTCCAACCTGTCGGATTTTCGTTGACCATGACCTCATAAAGAGAAAGAATCCTGTTTTCTCCGGGAATGTGGATGGTAACATATTGCCCTCTTAACGGCGGAGTACATTTGAAAGATTTACTCAGATGAGATGTCATTCCATCAATAGATGTGCACCTAGCGTTGAGCGTACCAATGATGTTGCCACCTGTAATTAGATAAGATAGAAGAAACTCTAAATTACTTTGAAAACGAACAAACTAGCAATAGCTTCGGAAACTCGCGGAAATCAACCTTTAAAAACTTTTAACCTGAGATCAATACGCTTGAAAATTAACAAGTCTTCCTTGAAAGTTTATTAAAAAAGTTTGGTTATATTCTGATTGAATATCCGTTATATTGATTTTCATGCAACGTGTTTTATCGTCTCAAACGTTTGTCATTCTTTTCTTGGTGGTTCCCGATAACAGGTTCACGTGCCTTAGTTCAATCAACTTATGTTGGAAAGTTTTTCTCCTGACTCCATGTTATGAGTAAAAAAAATCACTGCTGTGAGAGAAAGATACTTCATCTAGAAATGGTTAAGTGTTCAGGAAAAAAAATTGAGCGGCGTTTTTTCGATTTTTTCGAATCAATCGTTGCTGCATCATATACCAAATGTTGCTAAGGGAGAGAAAGGACTGCGCAATAATTATCGGGCGGGGGTCCAAAATACTCCAAAATGGGCTTAAACTGAAGTCGAACCCCCTCTGCTAAACTTAAAATAAATCCTAACCCCCTCCCAACTTGCATCTTAAGTTTGGCGTTTTAGAGATACAAAGAAAAATTCGAGGAAATGTTCAGAAAACCTTCAAAATGTGATCTTTTAGGCCCCTTTTTCTAAAAAGCCAATTTCCGCCAAATTTTAAAGCGATTTTTTACTACTAATTCATTAGATAGTTTAACTATTTTACAATTACAATTTCTACTATAAGCGTTTAACTTCCAACCTCCCCTACCCAATTTAACTTTGGACCCCCTTTGTATCTTAGACACCCCACCCCCCTCACATACACACACACACACACACACACACACACACACACACACACACACACACACCCTCGATAATTAGTGTGTAGTCCCTAAAACTATTATTTTATTCCCTAACCAAACAATTAGGAACGGTTGACGCCAACAAAGAATAGTTTTTATTATTATTATTTCTTAGACAAAAATTGTATTACAGTTTCAACATCCCCTTAACACTAATAAAGAACTATTGATCAGTTGTCTTTGAATTGTAAAATCATGCTCATAAATATCTAAAATTGTTTATTATAAGTATAGCATTTTACCAACAGTTATGACAGCGCCGTTTATTCTCTCGGGGCAGCAGTCAGATCTCCCAATAACGAACACGTCATCGATGACGTAACTTGTGCCTAGGTCTACGCGCCACCATGGGTTTGAGGACCACTGCGTTACTGCACCATAAGGATGGTCTGACCTTGGATCGCCATCTACTGCTCTACTTGCCTTTGGGGATGGATTTTGGACCAAGGTTGAGCTTGACACTGCAGGCTGGTACAACGCTATATTTCCTGACAATGCCAATCAATCAGTCAGTCATTCATTACAATCGTTCATTATGGTCCATTGTTTTAGTTTGAATCAGGTCTGTATATGGCCATAATGAGGCAATGTTTAAGAGATAAGTGCTCGGTTTAGAGGTTGTATCATGACAAGTCTCTCATGGATGATAGAGAGTCAACTTTTTAATTTAATTTAATTTTTTAATTACAATTTCTTCAATAATATTTCTTTTGTAAGACATACATAAGATATATTCTTGGAAAATGTCTTCACCTATATGTAAATATTAAGTTCTTTGGATCAGGGCCGGTGAAATTATGAGCTTGTTTGTGTAATACAATCCAGTGTTGATCATATTAAAATGTTTATATAAGTGTAATCTCTATCAAATCAGCTCTAACAAAATGTACCTATTTATGGTAACAAATAATAATTTGTACATCATATAGTCTTTTGTGTTTTTATGAAGATACATACCTCCCTCTACAGTTGCAACAACAAGCAGCAAAACGAGAAGAATCTGAAACCGAAGAAATATTTTGATGTTTTTTGTTCTTTTTTATGTGTAATGTAAATAGTATTATAAAAAATTCATGAATAATTAATGAACCCAGAACAATAAAAAATCGCTACCGTGACGGCATCTGTATATTTTATAAAGAAATCGTCATGATTTGCATAAGTTTTAGCTTGAAATATTTTGGTAAAATTAAATCGAATTTCAAAAATATTAATCTAGAATAGCAGCATTAATCTAGACATTTTTTAAGTAACTGATGCAGCATTCGCGTCCGATCTATATGGAATATAAAATGTCTATTCCATACAGATCGGCCACTCATATTGTATATATTACTTACTTTGAGTGGCTACTTAAAAAAAAAAAAAGATATCAATTACAATAGGTTGATATTCTGTGCATAGACTTTAAAGAATCCACATCATCCACAACGCCTTGCACGCATTACTTGTTCAAATTCATCGTCTGCGCTATTTTCCTTGACAACGAGAATGGCGGATTTCATATCTTGAATCAAAATCGGGTTTAATGTATCCCGACTATCAAATGAAGTACCTTTGTAAAAGGTTTACTTGTCGGGATACATTAAACCGGATTTTGATTCAAGATATGAAATCCGCCATTCTGAATGAATGGTAGCAATTCAAAATATCTTAGAAACTTCATTATTAGCATTAAGAGCAGATTAAGAGTTCAAGTTTCCAGTCACGCTAAGATGACCTTTGACCATATTTAAATAGTTCATGAAATATGAAGCATAAACCTTGAATGTATTTCTTCAAGTGATCTTCAGCCAAAATTGATTTAATAGAAACATTAAAAAGATACAAAGAATCGACTATATACGCTTGCTCAGCCTCGCTTCGATGCAGTAGCAAGATCATTCGACTGAAATACAATCCCTCAAGATCGTGGAACTGTAATACAATCCCTATTTAAAAATTAACATCTTAGAAACTTCACTATTAGCATTAAGAGCTAGTTTTTAGAGTACAAACTTCCTAATCATTTTCTTGAGGTCATCTGTAGACAAACTTGATGTAAACAGGAATGCAAAGATACAATCGATAAAATCGAGCAGTTAGTAATGAAATATGAAGCATGAACCTTGTTGAATCTATTTCTTCAAGTGATCGATCTTCATGATCAGCCAAAATTGATTTAATTGAAACAAAAAGATACGAAGAATCAAATATAACGCTTTCTCAGGCTCGGTTCGCTGCGGTAGCAAGATCGTTGGCACTGAAATACAGTCCCTCAAGATCGTGTAATACAATCCCTCAAAGAAACTCGAAAAGGATCCTGGAGGGCCATTAGCTTTCTAGCTACTCAATTACTAGCCTAAGAGACCTCTTAGTGAATGCATGCTGTTTTTCATTTAGTTTAATATTTGGCCTATAATTGTCGGGAAAAGGAATTTAAGCTCATTTTACGTAGAAGAGGCTACTTATCTGAGTTACTGAGTCAGACTGAGGCATGCAAAAATAAACAACACGACAATTACAATTACAATTTATTTCCAAATTCAATATATTTACAAATGTTTTAGCCTGCATTTAGCTCTTTAGCTAGTCTAGACAGGCTAGATTGTTCTATTTAATCATAAAGTAGCTTTATAAATATACTGTATACAATGTGAATGTTTGTCCATCAGGAATTCAAAAATGCACAAGGAAATATTGAAAACGATAGATCATTTACTTGAACAATTTTGAAATGTCAATATCATAGCCATGGCATTCTATGTTTTGAAATAGTGCTGATTTTATCCTTCTTTTAAAACTGGATTTTGGCATCTCCCTAATACTTGTTGGTATTTGATTCCAAAGACGAACACCCAAACGTGAGAAAGAGTTTCTTTGAATATTCAAACGTGAGTGTTTAGTATAAAAATCATTTCTGGATGAAGTTCTTGTGTTATAACTGTGTATGTTATTCACGCGAGTGAAGAGTTTAGTAATATTAATGGGGGTTTTATTGTTCTCAACATCGTACATAAGCTGTGCTATTAAAAACAAGTATTGGGACGTGACTGGTAGAATTTTGGTTCCAATAAAAAGAGGTATAGCATTTTGGGTTGTTTTAGCAAAAAATATCGATCTAATGACGCACTTTTGCAGTATCAAAAGTTTGTTCATAAGTGTTTTACAAGCTTGGACCCAGGTGGCTAGTCCGTATATTAAAATAGGTTGTAAAATGGATTTATACATTTTGGTAAGATTACTCTTTGGTGTAAAGTGCCTTAATCTACTAAAAATTCCAACTATTCTACTAACTTTACCACTAACATAATCAATGTGTGGTTTCCAGGATAACTTTCTATCAAGTAAGACACCGAGATATTTCACATAGTTTTTTTGCTCAAGTGGTATGGATTTTTTTGATATGTAGTCAAAAATACCGCTCTCTGTTCCCTGATGCAAATAATCGGTTTTTAGTTTTTATAGATTCTCGAATCCCATGAGTAATCCAAGGCTTACTTAATTGTTTGGCAGTACGATTATTAATCCTTTTAAGTGGTGCAATTTCGTTAATGATGCTGTTTATTTTTTTATATAGTGAAGAAAATATCATGTCAACGTCGTTTGATACTACAAAGCACGCTCCGAGATCAATACTGGAGATTTGTTTACAAAATTCATATTCAGAACATCTAGAAAAATGCCTAATTTTCTTGCTATTCAGTTTGAAAATTTCTTTTCCAGCGGGAACGATACAAAATTGTGAAAAATGATCAGATATATCTGTTATGATATTATCGCTACAAACTCCTTTGGTTGGATTATTCATTAGAATATTATCAATTAGTGTCGCAGAACTGTTGTAAACACGAGTGGGTTTATCTATTGTTGGAAACAAATACCAGCTTTGAAGAGAGAGAAGAAAAGTTTCACTATATGTACAAAATTCACATTTGAGTAAATCTATGTTGAAATCACCAAGAATGTAGATGTTTTTCTGAGTGGAACTATATTTCTCGAGTATATTTTCAAAGTATGTGAGGAATTCATTAGGACGATTATGTTGTCTGTATATAATTCTACAAATACTATTGCGTTTATTAATGAAATTGATTTCAATCCATAGAGATTGAAAAAATTCACTAGATGTCTTTTCTAAAATAGTATAATTAAGATTTTTTGATATATACATACCAACACCTCCACACGAAAGAGGTGTTGGTACGAATTCAAAAATGTAGTTTTCAATATTTAAGTTAATCATCTAGCGTTGCGTTTTGGGATGTTATTTTGGTTTCGGATAAACCAATTATGTCGAATTTATGCTTTACTTCATTCAATAAGTGGTTTTCAAGCTGCTCAGTATTTTTTCTTAGGCTTCTGATATTGGTGTGTAGTAAGGAAAAGGAATCCTTTGAATTAAACAAACTGCTTCTATCAAGCATTTTCTTAAAACTATTAGGTGAATAATAATTCGCACTGACAACGTTACTATAATCAGAAATGTTATCATTCGGTCTGGTATTAAGCTTGAATAGATCAATGTCATAAAGACTATGTAATCTGTTCAAGCTTTTTTTAGTAGGGAGGTATTGTTCCGTTAAAATGTTATTGAATTGCCCATGTACTGACAGGATATTGTGACCATAATATGGTAATAACTTTAGATATGTTTTGGTTTCATTCACCATATTGTTAGAATAATATAAATAACAAATATGTATTACTAGTTAAATCGTGATAATAAAGTAAAATGTAATAATGAAGGGCAATATAACAAATGTTAATGAAAAAATATATATTGATATTGACTTAGCTTCTATTAGCATCATTAAAGTTTGCCCATAATTAGGTATCTTGTCTGTAGCTTGCTGTTGCTCTCCTTGGACGGAAATTGCCTCTACCACCTCTTCCAACTCTACTAAACATCATACCGCCAGTAGGTAGATTACTATCGAGGAAAAGTCCAGTTGGTGTTGTAGTTTTCGACACAACTAGGTGTCCGAAGGACTACGCGCGCAAAGGATTGTTGTTGGAAATGGAGCGGCCCTCGTACCCAGTCTCTACAATAAAGATTTTGCGCGTTTCACGAAATAAATTTTGTCCGCCATCTTTATAAATAGACTAAAAACACACACAATTGTCATCATTTCTTTCACTAAAACTCCTTTTATGTCATTTCACTAACATGAAAATACTTAAGGTGACCGTGAAGGAGAAAATTATGAAGTAATTCAAACAAAGTTATATCTTGAACGATCAGGATTTGTTCACTCCGGTGAAAGCAGTGCGATTTTGCTATTTTGTTTAAAATGACTTAATTCAATATTGCAATAAAGAACGTTAACATGATATTGTGGCTATCTGTGTCATTCAGAGAAGGAAAAGGGATATCATAAGGCATATAAACCAGTCTGTAACTAAAATAACACTTGACTCAAAAATTGATGCTTAAACAAGCTTGTTGCAATGTTTTTATAGCATCAATGTACATTTTACACAGTCTAATGAGCATCCAAATAGTCAAATACTGTTGCAATAATAAAAATGCTAGCTATGACACTGAAATACCTGCAATAAACACTCGGAAAAAAATAATTTCATGATCTTCACCTGCCAATTATATGAATAGCAAGAGTCCAAGAGGTAAGACAACATTCAAGTGAAAATGTTTTTTTTACACAAATGAGAATAAGTTTACCTTTTTTATGCTTTTTCATAAAGTCAGTAATGCATACATTTATCTACACAGGATAGATTTTTTATTTGTATACAAATCTATACATCTCAAAGTAATCAGTGAGTCATGCATGTTGCTACTTTATGAGAATTAAAATGCAACAATGTAGTACAGCACATTTTATATTATTGGGATGAAAATATAACCCAAAAAATTATACACAAAGCTCTCATTTAGAGTTTTGTCCTGACTTGAACCTTAAGTTATTCTATTTAATTCATCCCTCAAAAAAGCTGAAATATAAAAATATAATAAACAACAAAATTATAATGAATGAATACAGAATTGGAATCAATGGCTGTTCTATGTTTGCAATATCTTATTAATATATAGATACAAATGCCAAAACAAGCAAAAGCAAAATAAAGAAACTTTCAAAAGTGCTAATAGTGGTGGGTGGCTAGAACAAGCTTTTACCAATGTCTTCAAACTGATCAGACTTAGTACTAGTGTCCCTGGATTAGCTAATATATACAGACATCAAGACTGGTGAGAACAAGAACACTTCAATGAAAACAATAAACTTTATTTACACTTTTTTGATAACACATCAGTTTGACAATATTTAACAACATTAAGCATTCTCTTAACTTTAGATGTTTTAGAGGAGTACGAATGGCAAAATGTGTGCAATAACTATCACACTTTAGTAGAAACAGCACTAGTTTAAACAAAAGGAAGCAATAGAATTTCAATGACATAAAACAGCACTATTTGATTGGTGGTATTTTTTTATGTAAAACAGCGAATTATTAAACAATTACATGTCGTCTAGTAGCTGGTACATCAGCACAGCAAAATATAAACAGTGTTCAAGGATTATAAGAATAAAAAGGATAGGAAATTACGTCAAAAAAACTATAACAATGAAAATATCAAGAAATTAGTTGAAAGATGAACCTCTTTGATCCAACACTCGTTCCATCAGAACAGATCGATATTTCAACTTTCTTTGATGATGAAAATGAAGTCGAGACAACCATAATGCTTTTTGGAGGTGATGTTTTCAGGTGAACCATTTACGAACAAACAACAAATTTTAGAAGATTTACGAATATAAAAACTTGTTCAAAAATGCCAGAACGACAAGCACCGCCATGTTGTAAACAAACCATTCACTAAATCGATTTTCCTCGCCATAAGTGTCAAAATATGGATGCTCCAGGCAAGTAAATAATATATTTAGATGTTTTCTCAATTCAGATTATCATTTTAAACTAAAGTCATTGATATTTTTCAAATTCTTTGATGTTCTCCCTCTGGATCATCGACGAACAAGTGTCAGACCGCGCGCTTTTTCTTAAAGGAAGACTGGGTACTAGGGCCGATTGACTGAACATCAAAGTACGCTGTGATTGGTCAATTCGTGCGCTATAATCGGACACCTAGAAGATTGTTTAGCACCGCTTGGTTTACCACTTTAATTACATTTGATTCAACCATTCCACGCAAAAGTATTGTGGAGTTTTTGGTCCAGCAATATTTAAAATTGTGTTCCACTTGGAATTTTTTTGCATTATTAAACAGTAGTTGAGATTTAGGTGTTAGATGGTCATAAATGCTTACTCTATCTTCAGTATCCAAGCCAATGTCTTCAAGATTAATTTCTCTTAGTTTGGATTTGCAATTCATCACATCTTCGTTTGCAATTCGGCGTGTAAATTTGCATATGATCGGAGGTGTTTTTGTTAGGTCTCTGGAAACAACTCGATGTGCAATATCAATATCCTGATACAACACAGCAGCACCAATTCCATTAAAAAGTTTAATACATATATCCACGGTTTCTGTCAAAATTTTGACATTATACTGGTAGCTGTACTTGTTAATATCTTCGATTGCTTCTTTGATTTTTACCACATCTTCTTCGATGGTACGCAGTTTTGATTGCATTCTGGATATGTCATTCTCTAAGGAATCTTTGAATGTGCGAATGTCGTCATATTCGTCGGAGAAATGTTGGATGCTCTT
This sequence comes from Diadumene lineata, assembly GCA_918843875.1. Classification (NCBI taxonomy): domain Eukaryota; kingdom Metazoa; phylum Cnidaria; class Anthozoa; order Actiniaria; family Diadumenidae; genus Diadumene; species Diadumene lineata. Next base: position 7,195,115 of record OU974076.1, on the reverse strand, counting down.
CTCTACAGAACGAGGTTCTTCATCGATCGACGCCATTTTTTCTCTCATCATTTCAAGTTCTTTTGAGAATTCGGCTACTTGCTTTCTTAAGTCGTCGTTTTCCTTTTGCAGTTTGGTAATTCTACTACTCATGGTTTTGTTATTTTTCTTCTTTTGACTGGACATTCGAGATTTATATTTATTTATAAACTCACTACTTTAGGAGCTTCAAAAATACACGTCTGTACTCACTCATGTCAGACGCATAGCCAAAAGTTGCAAAACAAAATTGTACGTTATATAAAGCTAATTTTTAAAGCATGACTCTTCTATTTCTTTTCTTGAAGTCATCTTCACCCAACCTCGATGTAAACAGAAATGAAAAGCCGGATACGAAAATATAAAAGTTAGCGGTAAAAAAAAGTTTTGACAAAAATTATCCTATCATTTGTTAAAACATATGATAATAATTCTGCAGAGAAATTGAAAAAATGAGTGAAATCTCGATTTTTTCCGACCGAAAATCACCGGCCGAATCTTAGGAAGACATCAATATTTCATCTTAGACCTTTCAGAATTTTGATGAACATACCACCACGTTCAGCCTTTTAAACCGGACGAAACAACCCTGCTCGTTTATAAAATAGTACATTTAAAAATAAAGGAAAGAGTGTTGTTTTCTAATGGCGTGTTTGTGACAGCTTTGAAGTTTCATCAGTTTGAATTATTTAACTAGTCCGTTTTACAGCTTGCTGCCTAAATGAAAACAAAAATCTTTCGGGAAATGAATGCTTCGATAAATAGAAATTCTTAACTGTAATCATTATATAGACGTTAAATTTTATAGGAATTTTATCAAGTTTAACGACAGAACATATTTTATAACCAGAAAAAATGCTTTGTTATTCTCATTTTTGGTATTTATATTTCATAATAGGAATATAGAGCACACAGCAGTGTGCGCTTTACCGTGTGGTTCTCCCTTTCTCTAAAAAAATCGACTTCAGCTTGAAAATAGTATGAAATTAATTGCATTAAAGTTTCTTTTTTTCATTTTCGTAAATGATCTGAACTAATACTCATTTGCATCACGAATAAAAGTGTCTGTAAGAAAGTATTTCAAAGAAACGAAAAGTTTATTAAATAATAAGAAACAAAAACATGAATAACAGCTTGTGCCCAACCAAATGCGGAGATGTGTAATTGAGGAACTGAGTTAAGTATTCTGAAAAAAATTCTTTGAAAAGAACCAGATTTTAAGAGCAAGTCATTTTATGTATTTTTAAATTCCGTTGGTCCTGTTTGTAACGGTCAAATTAAATGTTGCCTGTACCGTTTGATGCCCAATGCAAACCAAAAAAAAAGAATAATAATAATAACTAAGTCAGCTTCAATGAAAAAATGTACGGATAAATCATAACATTGAGAAATAAGCATAAGATTATTTAAAAATGCTGAACGTGTATATATAGAGGTCACGAACAATATGAAAATACCATGAAGTCAAATGACTCAGAAATGATTGATATTGTAGCTAAAATGAAAACGCTTCTATAGCTTTCGCTCATGTTCAAATTTGAGATACACCCGATAAAACATATTTTTTAAATGTGTTGAGTAAAATACTCAAGATGAAATGTGACTTACTTTGACCTTCATCTTAGTTTTGCCAGCTTTAAATTCTGACACACCTGCTAATGCGATTCTGGTCCATTAGTTCATAGGCATACATTGCTAATTAAACTACCAATAAGATTTCACACATCTAATTAATTCAAATGTATCAATAGCTGTACAACTTCAAGAGAGGCCTGGCCAAACTGACTAGCGGTTTATAATAATATGAAGGTTTTGCAATCTAAAAACAGGTAAGTATTTCATGTATGCCTTGATTATAAAAACATGCATTTAAACAAATCTACAAAAGAAAATATGAAAAGAGAAAACCAATAATATCATGCATAAATAAAGTAAATAAATATAGTACAAAAAAAAACCGAATGACTGCTTCACAAAAACTCTGAATAGCAATAAGACATAAATGTGAGGAAATTATAATCTGTGCATACATGAAGTACTTACCCCAAAAGACGCCGGATAATAACCAACATCGCCAAAAGAAGCAAACGCAACGATTTTACTTCAACCAACTTCCCTTTAATTTCCCCGTACTGTTGGTTTGATGAGATGAGCGAATTTTTCTGTGAGCTAAATAGATTTCTTGTCAACATATCTGAACTAGGTCTAGATGTGTTGACTATTGTTTGATTAAGTCTTATTTTTTTAAAGCCACCATAAGATTTTTGACTCCATTATTAGTTTTGAAAAAACGTTTATTCCTGATTTAATATAGCTACTAAAGAATATGAATCACACAACAAATTTTTCAGGGACCCTCTGGATAACATGCAGCATTCTAGCCTACGTGAACGCTGAAACGTTATCTTTCGAAAGATTTTTGCCTAAATCTGAAGCAACATTTCATACTTCTGGAAACTACGGATGCGAAGAAAAACACCTCACGGCCGTCAACTAAGCCGAGTGTTGTCAGGGTAACGTCTTGGCAACAAACGAGTTTTTACCGACAGTCTGTCAGAATGTTATTCAGAATCGCTGTGTATTACAGAAAAGAGAGTGGTGTAGTTTCCATTCAAAAATGCACTTATTGTTTTCCAGTGGCGTAATTGATTGTGACAGCTTTATAGTTTCATTTGCTTTTTAACTTTTATTACCTTAATAATGAGTCGGTTTTACTGCTTCCTAGTTAAACAAAGAAACAAAAGATCTTTGAAAAGTTTTAGTGGTTTGATAATCAGGTATTCTTAGCTGTATCCAATTATATAAACTAGTTATTTTCGAAATGGTATTGATTATAATGTTAGGATATGGTCTTGAAAGGAGAAAACTTGAAATCACTCTTAGGTATAGGATCAAGCTTTTTTATTTTAGACATGTTAGGATATACTTGTTAGTACTAGAAAATGGTGTGTTTTATATTTAATGGTGTGTTCCTTTTTGCGTATCGGAGTATTTTTGGCAGGAATAAAAAAACACGGCAGCACAGCGTTAGACTTTAGCTTGCTTTTCCAAACGCTTCTTTCGTTCTCTTAAAATTCTTGCATACTTTCTTTATAGCACGCCTCGATTGATAATGCCTTGTTTTTTATTTCTTCAATCAAAAAAGCGATTATTGCATTCCGATTTTGAGCAAAGTATGTAATATATTATTTTATCTTGTATGGTATATAAGATTTTGAGGATTTACTGAGTCCACTGTTATAGAATAAGCCATTGCCGTTGAGTGTGTAATGATCAAATTAAAAGTTGACATTATTATTTGATGTCAAATAAGTAAAACAATTTCCAACGAAAAGGAAAATACCATAAATTGACTAGAAATGACTTATATTTTTGTCTTTATAAAATATATCACAAATGTTTCATTAACCTTTTTCCGTATTTAAATTTGTGTTTCAGGGCAAAACATATTTGTTAGAAGTGTTCATAAAAATAGCAAACTTGTAACTTACATTAACCTTCATCTGTAGGCTTGATTAGAGAGGCTCATAAGATCGTGTCTCATATTCTGCACATGCATACATTACTCATTATATTAACAATACGTGTTATCAATTACAATTAACCCCATGCCTGAACTTTTGATTTTGGTTTCGACTGAGAGCAGCTGTGAGGTGGCACGCAAAACTAATTCGGCCGTTTGTTCAAACTAAATAAAAATAAATATATTTCTTGGTATCACATCGTTGCTAAAATATTATTTCTCATATTAGTGAAGAGGAAGGATGCATTACCGTGTGTATCAGAATATTATAGTACTCAGAGATACATAGAAACGAAACACAGTGAGAACTTGCATATATCCTGTCGCCTTTTAATGTCTTAACTGATTTGAGCAATTTGAGATCTTAGCAATCAGTTTCAAGCATGACATTTATTTGTCATCAATTGAAGGCTTTACAAGTTGTTATTTGCAAAGTCCTCGTTTCATATCCTTATTTTGTAATGACTTAACTTTTTTGGAAGTAGGTTAGAACTCCTTTTCTTGGTTTTTAAACCCTCTAAAAAATGTCCAAAACTTACAGGAATTGTAGTGAAAACACTACTTAACAGGCCGCCATCTTGCATATGCAGGTTTAAATGCATAATGGGATCAAGATACTGAGAAAGACAGGATTCCCGCACGAAAAAAAAAAACAATTGACAGCCACTTGAATGGAATTTTGGTACATTTTAGGGTACAGTATATGGAACGTATATGGAACCTAAAATGTAAGAAGCTTTTAGACTGAGATTTTAATTTTGAGCACTTTTCACATAAGAGCCATATAAGCCTGAAATTTCAAAGTGTGATCTTAATTTCCAAAATAACATAATTCACTTCAAACTTGATCCAAACTTTTCCTACATAAGGACTGACACATATTAAAACAAAAATGAAATAAAAAATGGGGGTCATCGTGCTAGTTTTGTAACTGTGGGGGTAGTACTAGTCACATTTTTGCCCCATTTCAACTGAAAGAAATTGCATAATATTTGCTGAAAATATCATTCTTGCGAACAAATTTTAAAGTGTTTCACAAATCTTATATAAGACTAGTCTGACAAAATGCTCCCTTCGCTATAGTTTTTAGGAATTTATCCCTTGGAAAAGACATCAATTGAGATATTCTACGGAGATTTAAATAAAGAGCTACGTTATTGTTTTGTACACTTTTCCACAAAAAGTCAAAACAATAATGTTTTGGTCTCGAAGACCCTGTACTTTTTATTCAAAAATTTTAAAGCTGGTTTTACTTCAAATAAAAAAAAATGAAAAATAATTGCGTGTCACCGTGCTAACGTTGTTGCAATAAACAAAAAAATCCCGTCAAAAAATGGGCACTTGCTTCTTTTGAGGCACGTATGTTATGTTATGACGTGCTTTTTTAATAAAACGCTCAACAATGACCATATTTTGGCTGTAACACAATTTTGCTTTGATTTCACGAGAAATATAGTTATATTTAATTTCTCTAACGTCCGAAACGTCAGTAATTTCTCTGTTAATTTTACGGTGCATAACTTACGTTTTTACAAAAACTTTATAAAAACTATACTTAAACAGTTTTGGATTTTGATGTGCTTATTTCTACAGTTTCAATACCAAGGCCTGTTGCAGGTGGCTTTGATAGCTAGCTCTACCCATCTGATCAATCCCAAAACAGCGGATACATTTTTTGAAAGTTCTATAGAATTAATAAATTTTATCCTGCGGATAAATCTAAGGTAATTCCGTAGAAAAAAATTGGGCATGGAAATGCCTTGAAACTTTTCACAATAATATTTTTTGAGTTGCTTATATCAAAAATGAAATAAAAAATGGGGTCCCCGAACTCGTTTTCTCGCGAGAACTTTTTGAAAATTACCATGTTTTGTATTTTGGGAGTAAAATTCGAAAATTCAAAAATAATTGATTACTGATCTATAAATATTTGACAATAATCTGGCTAGAATGCACGATAAAGTTCATAATAGCAAAACGTTTGAAACATGCGCAAAACTGTGCGCAGTGCAAAACTACTGAATTACCTTAACTTTGTACAACCAGGTCGCGTACAACTGATCAAAGAATACTACTCTTGGGTTGCAACCACATAACTAAGAATCCCGTGAGTAATAAAAAAAAGCTGCTGCCGCCATGTTGGATGAGCAAGCAAGAGGAACTAATGAGGAATGGTTTGTTATCGTCAACCAACATGGCGGCTGTGACGTAACGTGCAACCCAAGAATAACAAATTGTACTATTTTTTTCTTTTTGAAACATCATGACTTTGCATGGTACTTTGCGTCTCAAATCAATTAACACTCAAGCTCAGAGAAAGATAAACTTATATCAAGCTTAAAGACATAGCATCAATAACTTCATGATACTGATTCCCAGGCCTCGACGTCCAGTCCTGATCACGTGATTGGTGTCTGGTGGCATTGTTCATTTCACAAATCTGTGTTGATGAGTCATGATTGATTGACTGACAGGATTGCTGTGACAAACAGGCAGATATGCATTCTGTCATTGTCAGACCAGTTTCTGTGTTGGTCACGTGATTTAGCAGGGCGTGGTCAGAGGGGCCACTTTGGAAAATCATATCTTGGTCTAGCTTGTCTGTTTGAGCTGTCGAATATCAAAGTTATACTTTGTAAACATTTTTCTTGCAATGCAGTTACACATTTTTGTAAAATATAGATTATATGTATTCAAATATGAACAAGTCTGAAAAATGGTTAACGAAAAATGTTTTTTTGTTCTTTTGATAAGCGTTAACTTTAAAATCAGCGTAGAAGCAAAGTAATTTAGTGGAAGCCATACACGTTTTGTACGAAAACTGCAATTTATCACCCAGTATATCATCGTTAACATACATGTTGGTATATACCTGTGCAATAGCCAGCTTGTATATCAAATGCTGTCTTCTTCAGCTTGTATACATAGTAACCATGGCAACGTCTAACCAGTATGGTAGTTTGGTTGCGACAGCAGTTATTATTCCAACTGAAGCACACGGTTCGTTCTACGACTAGCTCTTGTTTACTTGGATGAGAACCTTGCATCCAACCAGTTGCTTGTGTTGAACAATGCATTGGAGAAACACACCTTTCTGGCAACTAGTAAACAAACGTTCAACACAAAAACATACAATTGGTAAACAGAAGATAGCTAATGTAAAACTATTAAAAAAACAGTAAATAAGTAATAATATAAATTTAATCTAATCTGATCTGATTTGATCTGTGTGCTATTTATTTTAATAAAAATATAAATTACATAAAATGTTACATTCATATCCAACATTCATCTTAAAAAAAACTGTTGTTCGCATCCATAACCTTATTTGGTGATTTGTTGACATTATTTGTAAGTGACCATGGATTCTGTTTTTGGTGATTTTTTAATGTATAATAAATACGAACACAATTCTCGAAAAAAATCTGATGAAAATGTTAGCAATTGCAGTGAAAAACTTTAGCAAACTAGTAATTCTTTGATATGATGATTACCTGTAAGTATTTGTTTCCATCAGTAAGTCTGTACCAGGTATCATCGGTAATAATACTGCTGTTTTTGGACAGTGAACTTGTTTTGATATCAAAAGACCAGTCTTTAACTTCCAGTTCCTTATACTTTGCACACATCCTAAAGCTACCTGTATATGAACAAAATCCACTTATTTATAGAATAAAGTTTGTATATATTAAAGTGTTTTCACATAACGAGCCATCCTATGCTAATGAGTTAAAAAAATGCTAATGAGATTTGCGCGCACTTGGGAATGTACGCTTTGAATTACCAAGACAAAGACAACTTTGATCATTTAACGCGATAATCAGCTGATTAGGCTTGTCCTTGTCTTAAGGTCGGTACACACTAGGCGACAAGTCGCAGCGACAAAATCTTTTTTGTCTTGCAGATGAAGCTGCTTCAAATGACGTCACATGCAAGGGATCTTTAATACCATAAACTCAACCAGTAGATAATTAGTGGAGTAATTTTGGCCATTATAATACACAGTACATGATTTTCCGATTCTGATTGGTCGATAGGAGTACAATTACATTAATATAGGTGCTCTTCATAAATTTACTTAAATATCATGAACTGTGTACACTCGTAAAGTTTTGAAAATTTTATAATTGGACTCCCATTGAAAGGCTCGTTCAGTTAGGAAAATTTTCAAAACTTACCCGTACTGATTAAAACCGAATTGTTCTCGACATTGTCTCAGTCAAAGTCTCAATGGATGAGTGATTTTGGTCAGAGAACAAGTGGAGTGTGATTTGGTCGGCTCTGCACTTATGAGCTGCATTGAGTTGACATTAGGACCCGGGGAGCACAAAACGTAGGTAAGAATAATCGTAAAAAAAACTAAAAGTCGCAAAACAAATTAAGGACCCACATATTCGAACAAACTAAAAGAACAACAACAACAAATCAAAACACTAGTCCGGTAGGCGTATGGCAGTTATATTGTGCAGTGTCCAATACACTGCTAGCTGCATACTCTTCTTACCTTGAACAAGAAATTGATGAAAATCTGATCCATGTTTATTAGTAACGACGCACTCCCAAACTGAGTCATTTTGTCTGTTGATCATTGTCTTGTTTATTTTCAATTCATTGGTGTTGTTCTGCACCATGACACCGTCTTTAAACCAAGCAACGTTTGGAACTGGATAACCAAATGATTCAGGACATTTCATTTTAGCCCACAACCCCTGAATTACATTGACCTTTGTTGGACTTGAAGGCTTGTTACGTAGAACGGCTGTGAAATATATGATTTGATAACATATGATATGCGGCAACAATGACTCATGCAATGGGATTGATGGATGTCATGCAAGATATAAGCAATTTCTATGCGACATCAGTTGCGAAGCTTGAATTTCGATAAAAATGTTTGACTCCATGCTGCGAGGATAACGTCCTAATTTAAAAGATCAACTTAAAAATACACGTACTTGATCTGCTTAAAAAAGGAGAATGACATGACCTTTGTCGCGCAGATTGTATATGAGGAGAGGAGAGGATGATTATCATCAGTATCCTCAATCAAAATTTATAGAATCTTAAAATCGATATAAAAAAATTTTGATTCAATCTGCAGCATTTTTATCGCCCGCTGCAGGCGGGTCTTCAAAAGGGCAAGTTACCATTTCGGCTTGTCTATTGATGATAATCAAAATTATTCTTTTGTATATTGATGATAATCAAATTTCTAATGAGCTAAAAAAGATGTTTGACGACGTTTGAGTTTGGATTTTAGCGGGCTGGCATAAAGAACGGCATTTACTGCGTACCAATCACCCAAGAGAGTGCACGTTCATAAAAATAATAACTTATCAGAGAAATCAATCTGCCCGCGCACAAGCTATTAGAAACCTTTCAAATAATATGATGATGGCGTCAGTATGGCCTTACGAGCTTTTTTGATGGCTTTCCCGAGCGGGGATTGTACGGATTCTTGCGTCCCTGCTCACACACGTTATAATAAAACTTTCCAACCAAATGATGTCGTCAAAATCGCTCCTCTTTTGTTTTTATGCTTTTTTCCTATTGTATTATTTAAGTTAGTTAAAGCTTTTATTTGCAATTAGATCATGTTATAAAATGCTTACTGACTGAGTAGGATGACCGTATATGTGAGATATTTGGCTTCAGGTCTTGCCTTACTGATAATGACAATATTATTTTATAGTGCGATACATGCACACTTAAAATTTATTGTAAACAACGCGTCATCATACCAGAAGCAATCAAAACAAGGAAAAAATATGAAATGTGGGCATAAGATGCTACCAACGTGCATGCGTACCTTTACTCTCAGAGTACACCTCAACCTCACACAGTGTCAACACCATGTTATTTGCTGCAAGACGAATATTGACATAACGCCCAGACTTTCTCGGCTTGCAGTAGAACGAAGCTTTGAGTAGACCACTCATTGAGTAAATTCCTCCACAACGAGGGTTAACATTACCATTGTCTGTTAAACTGTCCCCTGAAAATTAGATAAATAGCATATTTGATTAATGATTATATTAAAGTGATCATAATCAGCATAAAATAGATGGCATTGCAACCACACATTGCTTTAAAACTCTATTTGAAGAAGTCATGTCTTATTAGAATAACAACGACCGTAATATAGATTATATGACTTGTTAGTTTCTTTTTTCTTTTCAATCACTTTGCATTTGCCCTATTTTACACTTTTTACAGTGGATGTTTTGCACCAGTTGTGGTTTGACATAGTGTGTAGGTCACGGTATTCAATCATTAGGTCTTGTAACAACGTAGAATATGAATCTCACCAACACGTATTTCCATATTGATGAGCCTCGAAGTTTGGCCAAGACGATTCACTATGAATATTTCAGAGACCGGGACACTAGAACCCAGGTCTACTCTCCACCAAGGATTAGTTGATTTGGATGTATGTGTACAGCTTAAACTCTTATAGTTTGGGTCTCTATTTCCATCGATTGCACGTTGTGGAGGAGCTGAGTAATCAGTTGAAGACTGAGCAACTGGTTTGGCCTTTGCAAGGTTTGCTGCAGAACAAAAGTTATCAGTAACAATTGATTAACTATACAAAAATACACCAATGATACAACTCTATTAATTTTTTGAAATAAAACGTTATACCTTGAGTTCAATTTGGAAACATTTATCAATTAGTGGTTTGAATTGGAAGCCTGCAAACTATTAAAATTTGTCGTGAAAAATATTCAACTTCTGCAAATTTGAGTCCATTCGAAAAAAGTGCGTCAAGCAAATTAAAAAAAAAATTGGCAAAAATTTCCTTGCATTTGTTCAACAAATACGATAATTATTATCCAGAGAAAACATGAAGGAAATCTGTTTTACGACCTAGATCCACCGGCCGATTCTTAGGGACACAGCCCTTTAATTATGCTGGAGTAATCTTGGAATAAAGAAAAAAATAGATCTCGAGCAACAATGTATTCTGCAAATAATTTTGGCAAATATTTTTTTCAAATGCTCGAACGTGGTTAGACAATTTGTGAAAGATTTGTCAGGGTGGCTTTGGTTGGAGTAGTCGCACTGTAATGCAAGATCATCTAGCGATGGCAAAAAATGTCGTATTTTAAAAGAAAACACACAAACAAAATAAAAACAAAAGGAATGACTACACAAACCTGTAGGATTTTCGTTGACCATGACCTCATAAAGAGAAAGAATCTTTCTTCCCCCTAGAATGCTAATGGTAACATATCGTCCTCTTAACGGCGAGGCACATTTGAAAGATTTCTTCAGATTAGATGTCACTCCTTCAATGGTCGTGCACTTAGCGTTGAGCGTACCGTTGATATTGTCACCTGGAATGTCAAATATATACATCATTTCAACAAACTAACAATCAAAAATTATTCTACCCCGCCTCCCTCAGCCCCCCTCCCAGATCCTTTAGCGTATAAGTACAATCAGGCCATCATAACCATAATTATATATATTTTAGATATTTTATCATACCAACTGTTATAACAGCACCATTAATTCTAGCTTGACAGCAATCAGATCTTCCAATAATATATACGTCGTCGATGACGTAACTCGTGCCTAGGTCTACGCGCCACCATGGGTTTGAGGACCACTGCGTTACTGAACCATAAGGATGGTCTGATCTTGGATTGCCATCTACCGCTCTGCTTGCTACTGAAGATGGATTATCATTGAAGGTTGAAATTGACTTTGCTGCCTGAAACAAAGCCAGATTACCTGACAAAAACAATCCAGTAATCAATGAAGTCAAAAATAATTAAACCGATAACTGTTTTGGAAATTCTTCAATTGAAGTGAGAAATTTTAAACATAGAAAAATACTAGCAATATTGAGAATTAGTAATCATGAGCTTGAAATTAAAAAGGAAGTACGTTACAAAAAAATGATGAACGGAAGTGCTTCCATTGCGCAAATAATATGGACGATGAGAAGCACTTCCTTCTCTAATTTTCAAAGACTTGAAAATAAATGAAAAATGATTTTGGTTTGTAAAAGGGTGACTGTTTCTGCTACTTATGAGTCCAACGAATGTGATAACAGCTGCAGAAGCAAAACACAGAATTTGCACAGTATGTGGTGTTCCTGCATCAACTAAATAGATAAAATATGCACTAACTATTAACTAATTCGAATAGATCAATAGGCAACAAACATTTGAAAATAGCAATATCTGACGTCATTTATTCGGGCCACATATATCATGTATTCACTGATACGCGATACCGAATAAAAAACAATCAGTCAGTCAGTCTTAAATACATACCACCCTCTCCTGATCCCACAGAAAGCAGAAAAAGGAAAACAATCTGAAATGAAAAAGCAAGTTTATAATTACCAGAATAGAGAACTAAAAAGGACTATTCACGCATTCAAAGGTATGCTATACTGTTTTAATAATTTATTAATCTTCATTCCCCAAATAAAAACCCCTTATCTAACGGCCCTAAATATAATGAGGAATAACACCCACATCAGGCTTGGCAAATGACATTTATTTACTAGTTTCTTGCTTCATCAACAACGGTTTTCTCATCATATAAGTTTGTTTGGTGATTATTATACCACAACTTTTAGTGTTTCTATGCCAAAAAGAATATCTAAACCTCCTGATTTCTCTCGATTTACTTAAGAAAGAGGCGATGCTACGATTATTAACTTGCGATCTAAGACAGTTTTTTTCAAAATTACTCATACTGTCTGAACTCTGGTCTGAACCGCTCATGATTAAAGATTTGTTTTGAATTTTCGCGCGAAAAATGAAAAAACTAGGAGTCAATATTAGTCAGGCATTACATATATATTGACAAAATCTATCGCGATTTTAACGATCTATACAACCGAAGGTTGGAAAGATTATTTTGGCATCTATTTAAATTTCCCCTTCATTTCTTATAGAATTTGACGGCCATTTTGAGCAAAATTATTCGTCAAATGAGCATGCGCGAACTCCATCTTGACTAGTATACTGATTAACAAAAACCACTAGAATGTTCTACATGTATGAATATTCAGGATTTAGGTTCGTCACAGCTATCCTACTCATTTTGAGTGAAAAAATTATATCCCAAACATGCTCTTTATTCTCACTTGAATCATCTCTTTTATTATACTCATGCTTTTCATTTATAATCATTCAATATCGACAGCGGACGGTCTGAATCTACTTGACGGCCCCCGGGAGGCAGAATTGAATTAAATGCCAAATAAAGCACGCAAAAAAAACAATCTATTTTAAAGCATTGAACATATCTATTTTAAAGCATTGAACATATCTATTTTAAAGCATTGAACATAACATATACTTTACCTAAGTTATTAAAATGCTTTATATTTTGCAAAGTGAAATGATGAATGCCATTTGTTATATCCCACTTCAAAAGTATAGTTATTTAACGGAACTACAATTCGCGCATTCGCTTTTCAGTAAATGATTTCATATGACCGACTTTGATAATGAAAATGGTGACATTTTTCAAATCATTTTTCCATGGAGCAATCACAGTTTATAGAACTTTTCGTTCATACTTTTTAATAAAAAAATGAGCTTAGTAGGAACTTGACAAAAACAAAATGCAAGTTTTTTTTAAAAAATAAAGTAACATTTATGCATCGGTTCAATGTGATGGTCGTCGGAAAAAAACTCGCAAATACATCATTGCAAGACAATATGATAGAAGATATTTTAAGTGTGAATTATTTCTAAGTGTGAATTAGCAGCATAGTTGGGATCTCATTTTTCTTAGTAAAGTGAGAGAAAAGAAATTATGATATCAGTCAAATTACAAGCGAGCAAGGCAACGCAATGCTGTCTTGCATCGAACTGCACGAATCGAAGTTAGGGTATCGATGCGGACATTGATTCTATGTAATTTCTAACCGGATATCAAAAACTCTTACTATCACTTTTGGTGAACATTTCTGAATGCTCGTCTTCGCGTGAGAAAATTTAATCAGCGTCCCTGTTGTACGTCTATTAGATCATTTACGGTAACTCAAAATTAAAAGTAACATGATTAACGCCCGACAGAACTGGCATATCAAACAAAGCTGAGTTATTGAGTCGGCAGTCTCACTTCTTTCTCGTCAGGAATTACAAGCGTGAGACTCTGCTTGCATGGACACTTACACTTTTTCTTTCACTTTTCATCACACTTTTAAACATTTAAATAGAAGATAACATTGCAATCATTGCACTCTACATTTGAAAGCGTTGCCCTGTTGAAATACTAAGATAGCGAGTAACAATTGCATTTGTCAAATTTTCAGTGTTTTAGATACAAAGATGCACAAAGTACATGGTTACATAGTTTATAAAAATAATGTGATGAAGTTATTTTGTACAGTTTGACTCGCCATTACTTAAAAACTAAAAGTCATTATATATGCAAATGACTTTGCTATTCGCTAAACCAGTATTTCATCTGAATAACCATTTCAACAATAGCTGTTGATTTAAAATAGAAACCCGAAAAAGACCATCAACCTGTGTAAAAATTTATGTTTCACAGTTTTGTGAAAACTCACCCTCGGTAAACTACCTTCTTAATTACTCTAGGTATCACCTTTACTATCCTTTTTTAATGAAATTTGTTTCAAACCTCTACCATATAAACAAATTACATCGCGCCGTGTTGTTGCTGACATACACTTCACGGTGTCGGATGAATTTAAAAACGTGAACCTTCTCTTTAAAATTTAATTTTGACAAAAATATCTAACGAAGCAATTGTTGCATGAAATAATCTTTCGAATTCATTTGGATTAGTGTGGACAGCCGTTGCGCTTCCAAATTTATCGGGGTTCGTGGTGGCACTTTGCCTCAAAAGTATTCAAAACGAATGATTTTTTTATGACTTGCTAACATGATCCTTATTATACTGCCATAAAGCCAAAAAACAACAATTTAATAAACAATTATTGAATACCAAACTTAACTGTCTCTTACCTTTATCGGTTGTTTTAACAAAACAAAACTTTGCAATGCCATCAATGTTGATCTGCTTATCATATCTAGCTTTATGATTCTCAAGTGTTCAATTGAGAATTATAAATATAACAGAATGTTTCATGACAACAAATTTGAACTGAAGCCCTGAATGAACCAATGCTCTGAATAACATTTGCTAGACGAGATATGTCAAAAACGCAGGTGTGCGACACTAATGAGAAACTTCTGATTACTTAATTCGTGCTAGAACCCTGTATTCTAGTACCGTGTATGGTTGGCAAGGGCTCTTCCATAATCATTGTTTTTTTTAAATAAACCAGCTAACGTGGCGTATACACCACAATTCATTGTAGGACTTTGCAATAAAGTCATGCATAATAAATTGTAGTTCAAATAATAGTGAATAAAAGCTTTTCAGCTACAATGATCTGCTAATGTGTCTGTCGTCTATATGCACGAAATAAACGAGAATTAATTAAACTCAATGCAAGAGAAGCGGATTCGCGAAAGCCCTTTTTGTTAGTATAGCTAAACTGACATTGAATTGATTAATAATTGATATCCAAAATTTCATTTACAAAATTTATGAACGGATAAAACAAAAGTCTCACTTAATGTCTTGTTGAAGTGTAGCTCAACTATTTTAAATAGATATAATTGGAGAATTTTTGTGCGAGAAAAAGTCGAGTGGATTTGGACAAGTTTGTCTCTAAGTGGGGCATGAAGCATGACATTGCCAATTCTTTTTTAGGTTTTTGTCAATAAAATTATACACCATAAATTATAGCTAAAATAATAAACAAACGCTTTCTACAATGTCAAGCTGATATGTCCGCAGTGGATATAGAAATGATTATACAAACAGTAGGTAATAATATAGAAATTAGGTAAACCTAATAGCGGAGCTCCAATTTAATGAAATTACTTATTTATTCAATCATCCATTCTTTCATTTGTTCATTCACTACGAATTATGAAATTCTTGATCAATTTTTATTTTGATGTTATTTTCTTTTCCTGATCAAATAATCATATTATCAATTGAAACACACAAAGCTTTATGCATGCGACAACATTTTATTATACGCAAAAATGCGAAAAATATGTTGTTATACGTGGTAAAAATAGCACTTGTCAATCAAAATTGATTGTCCAATGAGAAGTTAGAAAAGCAGTAACATGGCTTCTTTGAGTTGTAAACAAATCCCCGCTCGCTTCTCGCTTTACGCTCTTTCACGTTTGAAAAAATGTTATTAAAATCGACAAAAATTTCACTGTTCTGGTTAAATGTGTAATGAATTACTTATTGGTAATCTAGCTATCTAAAACGTTTGTGAATTTTTAATTATCAAACGTGAATACTGCGTAACTCATTAAAAAATAGCCAGTATGAAGTTTTGAAATTTTAACTTGCAGATGAGAACACTGACGAATTCATACAAGCGTTTTATTTTCAATAACAAATCAAAGAATTACAAGAATCAAATTTAAAAAACCCACACACATAAAGATATCAACGACGCATAAATATCTTACAAAAACAAGTAAATATAATTATTGCAAACTGCTTTCATGTGGATGGTAAAAAAGAAATTCATTAAAGATCGGCAAAAAATGTAAACATACCGGCGCCAAGTTTCTTGTCCTGTACTGTCACTTTTCCACTGAATCTTTTGTCCTCAGTTCTGATTACAATAAGCTTGTTCATGTTTTTAAAATTTAAAAAGTGGCAAAAAACATTTTCACCGCCTCTAAAAACTTAAAAGTTTACACAGTTCAACTGAACGGCGATGGCAAGCTTGTGTTGCTTGATCACATATTGTACTAAATTTGCATTTCCATCCGCTCCATGAATTGGCAGTCATACTTTGTTGACGAACATCTTGTATGAAAAGTTATTTTTCGTTGTGAATAGTTGATAAATCTGCATTGATCCTAACGCTCTCCGTGTTCTGAATTGCCCGTAAAAATTGATGATCATCTTCGTGAATCGTGTTCGTCTTGCTGTTCACCTCTTTTGAAACTGCTGCAAATGTACGTTTTTTTTTGTTTCTGTTTTTTTGAACTTTTGGTCACCGTCGACTTTTTGTACTTTAAAGGTAGATTAGTCGATAAGTAATTACTGAAAAACGCCATGAAGAATCCACGAAGAATACGGATTTTTTTACCAACTGTCAAACTTGTCAAAATCCAGAAAATACATCTTGTAAAATCTCCCAGTTTTGAATGACTTTTAAGTATCAAATCAAATTTTAACAGGTCTGCATGACTCCACATTTTAATAGTTAAAAGCATCGGTACGTATCTTTTATCCAGTTTGTCAGTGACTAAATACTTTGAAGCTTTTCCAGCTTTGTCCATTGAATCGTAGTTCGATCTTTTTCATTTTCACGCGGCGGTCTTTGTTTCTCTTTCTCGGTCAAACTTCTTTTAGCCGGCAGCTTAGGCTTACCACTTTCTTGTTCTCTGTCCATTGTAGAAATATATTTTGTTGAAAGTTTTCAGTAAACTGTAAAAAAATTGATTGTGAATTTTGTTGTGCACCTGGTTGTGCGAGATTAACAAATTTTGTCAAAGTTTTGGCGCCCATCTAAAATGGTCAGCGACTTTGCGTGCGATGGGCACGGACGGACGACGGACGGACAAAAAAACCGCACGTCGGTCTTCCTGTGTCGGTCGACGAAAAATCAGCTCCATGGTTTACCATATTTTCTTAATTATGGTGCTCCGCTTGCGCGGGCCTTCGGCCCGCGCGGAGCTCCGCTATAATACAGCGGTGTCCCAGAATCGAATTTCATTGTATGACTTGTATATTTTAGGGTTCAAAATATAAAAAATTGCCAAATTCTCACGATTTTGGTATCTTTTAGAGATGAAAGATTTGCAAAGCCACGCTCTTTCGAAAAACGTCAGGTATCTTTTAGGGATATTTGTGAAAAATTTCGACGAGCATCCCCGATTGTTTATCCCCGGTGCTTTAGAAAAGACAGCTTATCCATCTCGTAGTTGACATTTCAAGCTGTATTTGTATAAAGTGAAACTTTTTATAATGAAAATAAAATAGAGTCACAATGCTATCATCAAGCTGCTTGCGCAAGTCCAGCCCAATTCAATTGGACGTGGCAGCTGTTGGGATGGACTTCTCCTAGCAAAAGCCCGCTTGGAACGCTGCCGTTTTTAGATCTTAAAGACTTGCATTTTATGTATGTAGGTGAAATGTTCTATTTGGCCAGGGTCTAGCGTGTAAAGAGATCGTGCCAGCTTTGATGACTGCATTGCAGTTACATGTGTGGTCATGAATTGATGATAACGAAACTCTAAAGTTTTGTCATAATATTCAATACACTTTTTAGCAACAGGTGCACTGATTGGATAGACAAGCCAAGTAACACAGGAAACCCAAAAGCTATCAATTTTAGGTAAACAAACATTTGGTAGGTGTTTTCGACTTGTTTAAGATTGAGTTTAGATTGTTATTTGCAAGTAGCTGAATATAGGCAAACATATTTTCGATAATTTATTTTTTTTTTTTACAATTTTAATAGGAAAAAGATTTAAGAAGGTTCTCAGTAAAAAACAAACATTATTCAAAAATCGTGGCAACGGCCAAATTCTAGTTTTGGCTCATATTTTAACCATAGGTAGGCCTTGGTCTAACAACAATCGCTATATAGTAAGTAAGGTAAAATATTGCTTTATTCATGGAGAAAATTGAAGGAATAAGTTTTCCAGAAATTTTGATAATTTTCGATCAAAAATAGAGCTGCACTTTGACTTCTGATAGTGAACAAAATAATCAATATTTCACTAAATTGTAAGGGGACATTTTAACTAGTTTTTGGTCGATTTTCATATTTATTTATTTCCAGACGATAATTTTACACACGTTTGAAGTATGATGAAAATAATCAAACTTTTCTCAAATACATGTTCAAGACGAAAATCTGTTCTTTTAAAAAATAGAAACACTCCGAGAGACAAGAAATTTCCATGTTGTCACCGCAGAGTTGCGCAGATTTGCGCAGATTTGCAAACTTTTCGATATATTAGAAATAACATACTATACTTAGTCAGTAGTAGTCCTTTTATAAGATACCATCGTAAAATTCCGGAAAATGGATTTTTGTAAAAACGTTTTATTCTTAATCTCTAGCTTTTTTATAAATAAATTTCAAAAACAAATTCGCCCAATAAACTTGAAACATATTTACACGATGTCTATTAGTTTCAATGAAATTTAACTAGAATAAGTTTATTAAACTTGCATTCAAAAACGCACAGTGTGTTTTTTTTTATAAATTGGAGGAATCCAACTCAAATTAGGTAATAATTAACTACAACCTATGATAAACAGCAAAATATGCAAGAAGAGAAGGATAAAATTTAGAAAATAACGACAAAAACAGGTGAAATAAACAAAATACGCGATAAAGCGGAATTAGATTTATTCATTTAAAGTAAATTAGAAGACTGTGCTTGAAAGTGATTCACTAAATGTCCACACTCGAAGGTCAAGAGCGAATAAACCGTTTTGAGCTTTTTACGCGTGGTGCTCTGCGAACCCGTGTCCAACACCGCCTGACTGATGTTTATGTTAACCTCGTTTATAGTAACAATCAATTGATACAAACAACAAAACAATAATCAGAGTGTAAACAAAAGACAGACGAACATAAAAAGCTTGTAAAAAATGTGAATCAAAATCTAATAAATAAAAAAAAACTCTAAATGAATTCGTTCGGCTTAGTAGAATCCGATTCTCAACGGATCTTTCACTGCGTTGCGCAGTCTTGTTAGTCTTCACAATTTAGGCCATGCTTTTTAATCCCATCCCGCTATGTTATCTCTTTTTTTCTGGAGCTCCTTGATTGTACACAGTAAAAACTGCCTGGTTAAAACAACCAATGAGGTGGTTATAGCAATTTCAAATGGTTAATTTCACTAATTTAATTTTGGTTCAAACATGTTCAACCAAAATAACTTGGTTGTACTTACTAATCTAAATTTAATGGTAATTACATTCAACATTTTATATCAACCAATTTATTTAGTTTTTTGTCCCAAAGTTAATTGTTTGTTTTAACCAACGACAATTTTAAACAAAATGCATTTGCATCACTCGATCAGATACATTGTTCAACATGTTTTTTTTGGTTGTTTTAACCAGACAGTTCAGTTTACAGTGTAGTACTCGTCACCACCAGTCAGATCTTTGGCATAAAGGACACTAAGATTCAAAATTAGTTTAATTGCGATATCTATTATTATTAACCAATTTTTTCTTTGTTACAATGTTTCTATGATTGGTGACGTTCTTGGGATTAAATAAAATCTTTTTTCAACATTGTTTAGAAGGAGAAGAAGGTTGAGTGCAATATCGTAGTAATTAAATGACAACAAAACGATAAAAAAGAGCTTTAGTGGAGATCACTTGATCTATGTGATAACAAAAGAGCAATTATAAAACTCATGACTTTACTAATGAGTGATTTTCAAAGCAAACAAATACTCGTCTCTAAGAATTATTTGGCATTTTCTGCATTTTTTTTAGAATTACTACTTTTCCATGATATCTAACTGGGGAGTTAGATGTAGAGTTTATCGAGTGTGCGGTACGGTAGTGAGTGTGAATGAGACTAGAAGAAACTAGCACATTTCGTGATTTTCTCAAATCCTGAGATAAACAAAAGACATTTACATTTTTAAACAACATACAATTACATGGCATTATATTACTTTAAAAAGCTCAAACTATTGATTTCCAGGCCTCGATGTCCAGTCTTAATCAAATGATCCGTGTATAGCTGCATTATTTATTTCATAAACATTCATGTTTGCGTCGTGGTTGACAGACTGACATGATGGGTGTTTCCGACAGAAAAACAGGCACACTAGATTTCAGATCTACTTTCCAACACGGGTGGGACGTGGTATGTCTATCTGTGCAGCTTGCTTTTAAAAAAATAAGGGATCTCTATTTTCCTCGATTGCACGTTGTGAAACTCCTGCGAAATCGTCGTAGACTGAGCAACTGGTTCTGCACTAGCAAAGTTTTCTGTTACATAAAAAAGATCCATACTTTTAAAATGATGTAATGATTTATACAAAATATCAAGATGAAATAGCAACATATTCAACATGGAACAATAACCGATGGCAATTAAGGCGGGTTTTTATATTATCGCTACAATTAGCCGGTATCATATTGAAAAAGGGACTGGGTTCTAGTATTCAAAAACAAAGCATAAATTATTAAAAAACATCTTCATAAAACAAAACGCAAAGATGAACATCATTACTATGCTATTTTTATTACTATGCTAGATATTTTGTAGTTATATTGAATTTATGAAGAAAAATTGTTTTGGAAGGACACTGTCCCTCCATTACATACATTTTTTGTAATATTTAAGTCCCAATAAATTTATCTGTATTTATCCGACTTTAACCAAACTTTCATCATTTATTCATTTTAACATGTTCTCTTGAAATATGGTCTCAACTTATTAATGATTTAAAAAGATGAGGAATGGTTTCAATAATTTGTGTTTTACTCAACTAGAACCCAGTCCCTTTTTCAATATGAAGCCGGCGAATTGCTGTACAAATTGATCTTTTGGTGTGCCTTCATTAAACAATGAAAAATAAAAGAGAAACATTTGTTCATTCTTATTTGCAGAATTTGCGCTATTTAGTGTTTAATTAGTTTGTAGCATAATAATTGTTATCATAACAGCACATCAGTAATACCATCACCAGGCCTAAGCTGAGCCAAACCTTGCCATAACTCGCAGCAACTTGGACATACCTATGTGGTAATATTAACTTGTATAGGATGCTAGTAGGTATATACTCACTTGTGTGGCTACACAAGTAGCACACATGTACTAATGCTAACTTGTAGCTTCCCAATTATGGGATTCCCCCTTAACTCGCAGTAACTCCCAGTACTAACTTGCTGTAACGAATGTTCATGTTTTACTAAGTGATAACTTGCCTTAACTCGCCCAAGCTCGTTCAAGTTAAGGCGAGTTTCGGTGCCAGACTAACTCCATCGCGAAATACAAGGACACCTGCAAACAATGATCTATGTGTTACTAGGCTACTTATAGCGGCCCAGTTAGCTTTTTTACTGCACTATCTGTACTTGCTACAATACCATTTATTCGGTTTTGTTACCGCTTGTTTATTAATGGTTTTAATAATTCTATGTTTTCTTTCAGTTCTGGTATCGCCTTTGTACATATCATACAAAAAGATGCCCAGCATCCCCCCCCCCCCCTCCTCAAATATCTAATGGTCCATCCTCAAGTTATAAATATAACTTCCTCTATAGATTCAACAGGAAAAGGGCAAATATCTTAATTGATAAAAATAGTGGTGTTGAAATATTTGTCTGAGTTGACTTAACTTTCGACATCTTCCATTGACAGACAAATTCCATTGGTATTATGACCCCGTACATTTGTATCGATTTGATTTTCTATCATTAGCGCTATTTCTTCCATTGAGTTTCCAAACCATACGGCTTTTCATTTATATTTATATTTTTCCAAAGTTTTCAATTGTTATTTTTGATAGAACAACTTTTCAATATAACATTTTTGCTTAGCTAGCCAAGATTCCATCAAAATCAGGCTGACTAAGCTCAAATATTCATAAGTCAAAAGTTTTGATGATTGTGTGAGGCAATTGAAAATAATCATTGTGTTAATGAGAGGCCAATCTCGAGAGTCAATCTAGCAGCTCTTCAAAACGTCTATATACAACACTAACTTTCCCTCATTAACCGAGCAGAGCTATAGTAACAAAGTAACAAAGAGTCAAACAAAAAACGGCGGTCAACAACTGATTCATTCTTCAATCTGATTGGAAAACCTCATTGATTGATTGATTGATTGATTCGTTCGTTCGTTCGTTCGTTCGTTCATTGATTGATTGATTGATTGATTGATTGATTGATTGATTGATTGATTGATTGATTGATTGATTGATTGATTGATTGATTGATTGATTGATTGATTGATTGATTGACACAAAACGAGAAAGTGAGCAAATCAAAGGAAACAATTCAACAAGACATAGTGGGAATGGAAAAACAAATGAATCAAACGAGCAAACAAGAAATCAATCACGAATCCAGCATATGCACTACAGCAATCCAAGTGAAACGCACAACCAGTAATGACGTCAACAAGAAATCAACTTATCAAATTGAGCTCAAGCATAAAAAAAATGGAAGAGCATCCCGAAAGGTATTAAAAAGAGCAAAGGAAAACCCCTGAAAATCTCAATTGAAAGATCGCCTCTTGTTCTGAAAACAGAGAAGACAAAACCTAGGGGAACGGTAAAGCCAAACAGAAAGACAATGTTTTACGGTCTTGTAACTGTTGCTGTTGTGTTTTGGTGTTGAAAAAAACGACTTTTCCTTTTAGTTTTTGGAACTCTATATGTGAAATAACTTTAAGAAAAAGTACGACTGCTTTCAACTTTTTAAACATGTTTCGGCGAAACTTTCGCCATCATCAGTATTTTATTGGTGAAAATAAGCTCAATATATAACAGTCAAAACTCTCTAAGGAATATAACAAAAATAAGTTACACCTTAAGTGTGATGTTAGAATGGATCACTTGTTGGTTTAAGGATGGTCTTAACCACTTAATGTGTAATGCCTCTTTCAGTTTAAGTTGGTATTTTGAATTGGCCTTATCAATAATAGCAAAACATTCTTTACTGCATGCATTTCTGCATTCGGATGAAGATTCTAGATGCTGAAAAATGTGTGAAGCCTTATCCCTATTGAGGTGTTCATTGACACGTGTAGACAAGTGGCGGGAAGTTTCCCCCACATAGCAAGCTGAGCAACTTGCACACACAAATTTATACACTATACGTGAATGTAACCCCTTAGGAATAATATCTTTCACATTAAACGCATTTGAGATCTTATATGTGCTAACAACTAGTTTGATATTGATACCAATACAATATTGATTAACTAACTTGACAATTTTCTGTTGAGTAACTCTAGAGAAATTACCGATGTACGGTAACTTAAAATAATGATCTTTGTTGTCGTTGACGCATTGATCATGAACGTTAGTTGATTTTTGTTTGTTTAAGTAGTTTAGAATGCATTTATCCATGATCTCTTGAGGATACGCATTTTTACTTAAGTAATCTTTGAGATTGACAATATCTTCATGAAAGCCTATCCAAGTATTATTGATCTTAAAGATACGATCTATAAGAGTCTTGACTAGACCTAGTTTGTAGTTGATGGGTGAAAAACTAAGGTAGTTAGTGAATAAGCCAATAAACGTCTTCTTACGAAAAATAGTTGTTTTAGTGATGCCTTGCGTTGAGTTGTTGATATTGATATCTAAGAATGGCAGAGCGTTGTTGTTTTGCTCTTCGATTGTAAATTTTATATTAGTGTGTTGGTTATTAATATAATGAAAAAAATTCAAAGCATCATCCCTGTTACTAAACAAGCAAAATGTATCATCGACGTATCTTCGGTAAAACAACTCTATATGTCGTGTTTTTTTAATAAGTTATAATGATAGAATGTTCGGGTGTTGGAAACAGTTTCGAAATCACTGTATTAAAACTTTTTTAAACACCTTTACATAACCGTCCTTTAACTCAACAGTTCTGAAATTTAGACCATACATCAGAGATTTTTTTTCCTTGAGCTGCCTGACCTTTATTACATTTGGGTGCAGTTTTTACATCTGTGCATGCCCCGATACAAAAGATATTTAAAAACAACTGATTTTCGTATATTTTGTTTATCGTTCCTATGGAAACAAAATCTGATGTGCTGATGACATCAACTTAATTTTCAATCTTTTGCCAGTATATGGTCTAAATTTCAGATCTGTTGAATTGAAGAAAAGTTAATTGAAGATGGTTTCAAAATCTTTGGTACAGCGATTTCGAAACTGCTTCAAAACACCTTAAATACTGATATCTCTCTGAATAAAATATAAAACAATGGGTTACACTCTGCTTGTCGACAGCCATATAATCTCACTAGCTGTTCCATCGACCAGTTAATTGCATTAACTCTATGAAAACCTTAGTTAGTATTAGTACATCTTACTCCTAATGTCAGAGGGATTACAATTGCATCAGACCGTGAAAAAGCAAATACGCGTTAAGCAAATAGTTGTTTAAAGACTTCAACTATTATTATTTTTGCTGGCAATTACTATACTATTTCTACTAAGAAGTACTTTTTATTTCTAATAAAAATTTCTAATGTCAAAATATAAGCCCGATCCTACTCCACACTAATCCCAATAAATTTCCGCATTGATCCACAACAGCATTATGCAAAACGAAATTTATGTAAATTGAGGTAGTAGAGTCACATAAATTGCTATTTGTGATACCTGTTATGTTCAGGGCAATTCGTCCTTTGTTGGATACAAGAAATATAAGATAGGAAAGTCCTACTTCGGAGCAGCATTGCCTGGTACACGTTTCCTGTTTTCCTCAAGAAAGTTTTTTTAGCTTTTTCGTGTCCCGCATGAATAGCAGTCATGTTCACTTTGTAACTAATCCTTACGGATCAACTTCAAACGATTTTGATGGAAGTTGTTTCTAATAAACCACCCGTTGCGTTTGACTGATTAACGTGCACAAGAATCAATAGTTGTTATATTGATTGCTAATGTGTATTGTAGTGTAAGAAAAATATTGTATTGCATATTGTTTCATGAGAGATTTTTTTGCATTGTGTAGCCATGGCTTAAGTAGGCTGTGAAATGCACTTAAACGACCAATGTTGTCTGTAAGGAAACAAAACAATGTGAATGTAGCCAAAAAATTCTTCCATTTTGATGAATTCAAGTAGCTTGTCTAAAAGTCTGATGTTGTGCAGTTTATACACATAAGCATTTAACGTTGACAGAAGATAAACGAGTTTAATTTTTTTAATAAAATATAATTGAATTTAAATTACTGTGGCAGGGACTTTATTATTCAATAAAACCGTATTATGTTTTACCTATGGATTATGCTCGCACACTAATTATCACTCAATTAGGATACTATAGGTATCTACTTAACATTCAGTTCAGCTCACATGTTCAATAACGCAGAGCTTGATAGAGGGCTTTATCTTTGGCATATCATCTCTGTAAAATGAAACCGCACCGTTCATGATGTTAGTTGAAGGAATCTGCATGCTTGTAGTCGTGGTTGTGTACTTTATCATAGATGAAATGATCATGAAAAGACATCTTCCACCTGGTCCATTCCCTTTACCAATTATCGGTAATTTGCATCTTCTCTCAAGCAGACCATACCGCGATCTTCATCAACTGGCTTTCCGTTATGGCCCTGTCTATCGTTTACAAATAGGTAGAAACCTTAATATCGTGATCAATAGTTACCACTGTGCTAGAGAAGCTTTGATCAAGAACGGCGCAGCGTTTTCTGGCAGGCCTTCGGTATTGGCTGGGAAGCTGTTCTCAAGAGATGGCAAAGTTGTTGGATTTCAGGGATATACGAAGCAACTGAAACAACAACGAAAGGCAATTATTCACACAATGCGAACCTTTGAAAAAGATGGGAGAATGGAAGATCTAGTTGACGGTAGAATACATGAACTGTTGTCACATATTGAAGAGCGTTTTAATAATGGCGTTAAAAGCACCATGCCATCATTGGACCTTCGAAACGTTGTGACTGTCGCAAATAACCATATTATGGCCTCCTTTACGTTTGGCAAAAACTTGAAAAAAGAAGACAAAGATGAGTTTTCACAGATTGCTGGTTACCTTGGAGTGTTTTCTGATTCGTTAGTTCTTACGAGTATCATCGATGCCTTCCCTTTCATGAAATACTTTCCATTCAAAATCATCAAGAAGCTTAGAGAAGCTATTCGAGTAAGGGACAGGATATTTGACAAGAGATTTAAAACACACAAGAAACTATTTGACAAGAACTATTCTCAAGTTAATGATTTGGTTGACTTACTTATTCAAATGCAGGAACAATCTGATGGTGTACACAGCTCTGGAGAGATACTCACTGACGATCATGCAATAATGGCAATCAATGATGTCGTAATTGCCGGAACTGAAGGTCCTTCCTCCAACCTTATGTACATAATCTATTTTCTTGTGAAGTTCCCGGAGATGCAGGCGCGCATTCTGAAAGAACTCGATGACGTCATAGGTAGCTCTCGTGTGACAAAGTGGTCTGATCGTGAACGGCTGTCGTATTTGGAAGCTTTTATTCATGAGTGCATGCGCTCTTGTAGTGTAATGCCACTTACTCTGCCCCATCAAACTAACACCGACACAGCTTTTGGATCTTATAAGATACCAAAGAATACAACGGTCTTGGTAAATGTGTATGCCATTAATCATGACCCCGAAATTTGGCAAAATCCAATGGTTTTATATCCTGAGAGGTTCCTTTATGAAAATGGAACTTTAAACACTAGCTTAACATCCAAAGTTGTGGCATTTGGTATCGGCCATCGTGCATGTCCTGGAGAGATACTTGCTCGCATGGAGGCATTCCTATTTACTGCACGTCTCATACAGAAGTATTCACTTACTTACAGCGGTCACAAACTGCCCGGAGAAGAGGAAGGAAAATGTGGACTTGTCCTTCGATCACCAGACATCGAAATAACCATTTCAAAGAGAAAATAAAACTGATTCTCAACTAAACGTGTCTGCTTCTACGGACACATATAAAAATGTATCTTTGTTTGGATTTTGAAACACTTTTCAAAAACAATTTGAGCAGAATTCAGTTTAAAGTAACTCTCAGTTTTCAAGGTTTTGTAGAAGTGGAATGGGAATTGCAAATGGTTTTAAAGCAATAACGGTAATTTTTTAATGCTTAGATGTTTCAGATGAGACACATCCTTCATCAGTTATCCACTTCATATGATGATCTCTTTAGAATTTATCCGTTGGATAGGGATTTTTCAGGTAGATAGCGCTGTCCATACCGGCTTCGTACAACCGCTCCCTGTACGTTAAATAATTAATTTACAATGGAGTAATTATAGGCAAATAATGTGAAAATTAAGTTTCACTTTATTTTTCCATAAATACATATTCCACTGTAACTTTATTATCTACTGCACTGATGAAAGATGTATACACTAAAAATGTCGTTATAACTTTCAGTTTATTAATATTCTAGGTATTTAGATATTTTGTGTCATTTTGTTTTGAGCAATTGAAACTACAACAAAGTAAAATACGTATCAGCCGTTATAGTTAGATAAATATCAGGAGAGATGATACACCGGTATATCAACGCTACGCTTGACTGGCTTTTAGTAAAGTATCGTGTAGTCGCCATCGTCGCTCACGTTTACCTTTACAAAAAAGCTCAAAAATGAGGTCAAGGAAGCTATTGTGGTTTAATTTATTGCAAGTGTGCCTTTTTTTGTATATTCTAGTGTTAGTAGAGTGCAATTATTTTCCGATTAAAACTATTTCTTGTGATTTTTAGTCTATTTTACTTTCGCGGGACGTTCTCGGGATCAAACGTTTTTGTCCAGGAAGCGCAAAATGTCTTCAGAAATATTTTATTTTCTCTTTCAAAAACTAAACATATATAATTTTAGATAAATTATAAAGCATTTTCTAAGTTTTCATTTGATGTATATTTTACCTACTGACATGGTCTCGCACTTATATCAATTAGTCAATTTGAGCTCACTTAACATGTTTACCTCACTATATTTCTTTATCGACATTTCCTCCCCACTATAATTATAAATTTATTCTTATTAATGCTGTTACACTCTGGATCGACGGCCGACATCAATGTTGATTTTAAGCAATTTTTTGAGCGATTTTATGTCCAGAGTTTAGCCTTTCCAAATTGTAAATGATTCCGCCTTTCGAATTCAAAACTGTCATCTCTGTCTGGTCCTTCTTTTGTCTTCATGAGAATGAACCTTGAAAATGAATCCTTCGCTCCCTCGCAGGCAATAAATCATGACCGGTCCCTAAGCCTCCCTGGCCGGGTTACGACTTCTTGACCAGATACAATTTTGGCGGTTCTGTTATGCCAACTCGGCAACACTTCAGACTGAACGCCAGTTCTATTTGTCAACACGACACCAGCCCTGACAAAAATTGCAAGAAGCACTCAAACAACTATACGGCTGTGCTAGCCTTCCTTTTCGCTCGCCAAGTGATGCTTTCATGGGTCTTCATATGTGCAGCATATGTCGTCACTCGTCACTCTCTGAACACAGCCTTATATGTGACTGTTATCTTATAAATACACTGAATTGATTTGTGTTTACGGCACTAGTTGTCATTCACGGCGCAGAAGAACATATTGTATTCGATGCACGCATGTATACTTGATATTGCCAATGGTAATTCTTGTGAGCCTATTTTGATATAAACATACTTTTTCAGCCCCAAATTGCACTTTTGAGACTGTAGATTAAAAAAAACTAAAGAAATGCCACCCCTCGGTGACTGTTTATTATATATCTGTCTACAGCATGTTGAAACAGAACTCATTTATGAATAAAAAAATAGATAAAAAAACAAGTTATCTTGGGGGAATATTTACGTGAACCTCATTGATTGCCATATATATTTTAAAGAGTTATAGTCTTCTGTGCCCAACAGCAAAACTTCTTTCTTACTCAAAGTGCTGGAAATTGCACTTTGGAGCTATTTTAAATTACATGATTAAAAGGAGTAACTGAAAGTAAGACATCACATCGCGTCATCTTGAATTAAATATAAATGGGGAGGGGTGGGTAGGTCATAAGTGTTGGATAAAAAAAATAAATAAAAAAAACGGAGAATTAGGGGTACCAGACAAATTTTCAATCACAATGACCTAAAAACCATCGGTCATATAAATGTTAAAAAATGGGGTTATAAAATTGTTTATTCAGTGGTTCACTCAATAATTGTGTAAATGCATGGATAAAAACAGCTACAAGTCAGGACGGAGAGCGAGATTACTTGTAATGACATTCCAAAAACAATTTAATTTTGAAAAAAAGAATAAAGAATTATGCCAAATTTTCGAAAATGAATAATGAATTATAAAAAAAAATTGTAAAGGAATAATGACTTTTTGATCACAGACAATTCACCTTCATCAACCCCCGATAAAATTACCTAAGGCTCGAACTGATTATTATCGAAATAGTTTCTCCTTTACTGGAGGTGACGTTTGGAAAACTCTTTCTGACACGCTTAAAAGTGTACCTACTTTAAAAGCGCATTTACAAGATGCATAGAGAGCCACTGCATCGACAACTTTGAAAAATGATTTTATACAGTATAAGCGTCATGGTGTGGTTGATAATTAATAAGATTTATATATATATATATATACATATATAACCATTCGGTTTAAATAAACGGATAGGTTAAGAGTTCTAATATCACAACTATGAGGTCATTTAAGTAATATTTTTTACATACTAGATACCAGACCTCTTAGCCTCCCACAGATTTTTCTACACTTGTAATGAAAAGAATAATTAGATAATTACCTGATGACGCACTGAATTGTAAATAGCACTCTGATGAAGGCGTAAGCCGAAACTTTAGTGCCAAATTAAAAGTTGACGAATCTCAGCCAATCCCCAACATTTGTTCAATTTATATATATATATTTGTATATATATATATATACACTCGTTTGTAAATACAAATATCTAATGAGATGCAAAAGGCAAAAGAAGCCGTTTTTACTCAAGAAACCAACTGTTTTATAATCTGTACGATTAAATAAACAGGAAAAATATATTTTGACATTCATTGATAAAAACAAACAACGAATAAAGCGAGTTTTCTGTTTTGCATATTATTAAATATACCGAATAAATTAGATATTTGTATAAATGTATACTACAACGTTCTTGCAAACGAGTGTATATATATATATTCATATTAATTTTATGTGATGTAACTCTTCTATAGCATGTCCCATAGGAAGACTAAACCTTTAAATTGTAATTTTTTTATATAATTAACTACCGTGATTAAAAAAAAGCTTACATTCACATTCACATCGTCTTTGAAAGATAATTATTATAATAAACAGTACAAAAGAGGAAGAGAAGTGGATATTTTAGCGCAGTATAATGCAGACTCCTGTCAGCAAATGAAGATAGCGGTGACTATCATGATAATGAAAAATTGAATGAGCTGACATGACCAGAGATGAAGATCAAATGACATATGAAAATTAGAATAGATAATATCTAAAAATGCTACACAGTTTAAATGTTTTTATTAAAATTAGTAAAAAAGTAGTTTATTTGTTTTATCTTTAATATATGTTTTTAATTCTAATACCCGCGACTTCGTACCCGCGACACGTTATTTCGTACCCGCGACCCGCGACAAAAAAAAAACTCTATTATAAGTGTCTACTTAACATTCAGTTCAGCTCATATGTTCAATTAGGCAGAGCGTGAAAGAGGGCTTTATTTTTCGCATATCATCTCTGTAAAACGAACCGCACCGTTGTTCATGTTGTTAGTTGATGGCTAGAAAAGTTGGTAATGTGAGCCGGATAGTCAGCGGGTTAGCCCAATCGACTTTGGAACTTCATGTAATGAACACCTTGGGCCCCTCTTGAACACTTTCAGCAAGAGTACATAATATAAACGTTACATGAAGTACGTATCTCTTTTGAACACATGAAAACAAAAAAATGGTTTGTTATGAAAAGCTTGAAAGCTAATTTCTTTTTCTTTTTTTAATACTTTATGTATTATACTTGATAAAACACTGCTGCTCGTTTTTATATAGTACATAATAAATTTCAATAGTTGATAAAAAATATATCAAATTTTATTTATTTTTATGAGTTTATGATTGCTTCAGAGATTCTAATGTTTATTATCTTTGCAACAGAGTTTTTTCAAGATCAAATGAAATTGTGCTAAAGAGTCCGTTTCGCTAAAAAATTCAAACAAGTTAGAAATAGCGATAATATAAGTCTTGAGTATTTGAGCCAAACACAAAAACAATGAAAATTTTATCAGACTTTTTATCAGAGATTTTGTCAATTTTGGAAAGGTATTTTTTCGAACACTAACAATGCTAAAAAATCGGTAATATAAAAATTAGGTAAACCTAATAGCGGAGCTCCGATTTAATGAAATGAACTTTTTATTCAATCATTCATTCTTTCATTTGTTCATTCACTACAAATTATCAAATTCTTGATCTTTTTTTTTTTTTTTTTTTTTTTGCTGTTATTTTCTTTTCATGATCAAATAATCATATAATTAATTGAAATACACAAAGCTTTATGCATGCGACAACAATTTATTATACGCAAAAATGCGAAAAATATGTTGTTATGCATGGTAAAAATAGCACTTGTCAATTAAAATTGATTGTCCAATGAGAAGTTAGAAAAGCACTAAGATGGCTTCTTTGAGTTGTAAGCAAATCCCCGCGTGCTTCTCGCTTTACGCTCTTTCACGTTTGAAAAAAAATGTTATAACAATATCGACAAAAATTTCACTTTTCTGGTGAAATTTTAAATTAATTACTTATTGGCAATCTAGCTATCTAGATTTTTAATTATCAAATGTGAATACTGCGTAATTAAAAAATAGCTAGTATGAAGTTTTGAAATTTTAACTTGCAGATGAGTACACTGACGAATTCATACAAGTGTTTTATTTTCAATAACAAATCAAAGAATTACAAAAATCAAATTAAAAAAAACCCACATACATAAAGATATCAACGATGGATAAATATCTTACAAAAACCAGTGAATATAATTATTGCAAACTGCTTTCATGTGGATGGTAAAAAAAAATCATTAAAGATCGTCAAAAAATGTAAACATACCGGCGCCACGTTTCTTGTCCTGTACTGTCACTTTTCCACTGAACTCAGTTCTGATTACAATAAGCTTGTTCATGTTTTTAGAATTTCAAAAGTAGCAAAAACCATTTTCACCGCCTCTAAAAAGTTTACACAGTTTAACTGAACGGCGATGGCAAGCTCGTGTTGCTCGATCACACATTGTACTAAATTTGCATTTCCATCCACTACATGAATTGGCAGTCCTACTTTGTTGACAAACATCTTGTGTGAAAAGTTTTTTTTGTCGTGAATAGTTGATCAAAATCTGCATTGATCCTACAGCTCTCCGTTGTATGAATATTCTGTAAAAATTGATGAATGAACAGAGTGAAATTATATATCTTCGTGAGTCGTGTTCGTCTTGCTGTTCACCTCTTTTGAATTGCTGCAAATGCAGCGCATATTTGTTTTGTTTTTGTTTTTATGAAAATTTGTCGCCGTCAATTTTACTTTTAAAAGTAGATTAGTCGATAAGTAATGACTGAAAAACGCCACGAAGAATCCATGAAGAATACGGCCTTTTTGACCATCTGACAAAGTTGTCAAATAAACTCCAGAAAATCTCCAGCTTTGAATGACTATTGAATGAATTATAACAGCTCTGCATGACTGCACATTTGGATGGTTAAAAACAGCTCCATGAGCGACTTTTACTTATTTTGTCAGTGAAAATATTTTGAAGTAGCTTTTCATCGTTGAATCGTAGTTATCTTTCTTTTTCACGCCACGGTCTTTGTTTTCTTTCTCAGTCAAATCTCTTCAAGTTGTCAGCTTTAATAGCTTTACCATTTTCATGCTCTTTTTAATTGTCAAGCGTAGAAATATATTTTGTAGAAAAATTTTAGTGAACTGCATCAAACTGCAAAAATAATGATTGTTTTGGCGCCCACTAAAACTGGTCAGCAAATTTTGCGTGAATGTACACGGACGGACGTTGTACGTACGTTGTACGTACGTTGTACGGACGTTGTACGAATTTCTGGGCTTCCTGTGGTCGATTTCAAATGAGCTCGATGATTTACCATATTTTCTTAATTATGGTGCTCCGCTTGCGCGGGCCTTTGGCCCGCGCGGAGCTCCGCTAATATTTAAATAGTTCTAGCTGTAAGTGCATAGCTTCACAATTGCCCAAACTTCAGAACCGAACAAACGAAATAATTCTCTAAACAGTTGTGATGTTCCGTTTTTCGAAGGACTTGATTTTTAGTCGTAGCAAAGCCTTCAAATCTTGTAATTTCAACTGCGTGATATTGGCCATTTTCCACTTACATCCCAATAATCGAATTTTTACCTTTTCGCAAAGCGAAAAATTGCTTGATTCAAAAACCAAGTCGATTTTTATTATATGGATACCAAACCCTTTTCACACACAAAAAATCAAGGAAATTTATGTTGGAAGGCGACAGTCAATAGACCGCTTTTAACGGAATAGCTATTGCTAGTTGATTCAAAATTTCGCGCGAAAACAAGCTTTTGCGGGTTTGCTTCGCTCACTATTAATGTGCACTTCCGGTTTCTCTGTGTTTTAATTCACATATTGCGTGTCATCCACAAGCCTTCGAGAAAGATTTGGGTACCAAACACGGTATTAATTCATTAAATAATGATTTTTATGGGGCTCAAAATGCATCCGTCTTTGCATGTTGATATGATGTCATATGTAAAGTTCAGCAGCTTCCAAAAGGCGAATTGTAAGCATAAAAAAGGATTTTTTCCGTTAATATAGAGAGATGATATTTTCCCATTGTCAATGAAAACCATATTCTCCAAGGATGAGTGTGAGCAAATTCAACTTTATGGATATTTCTACATCTACCAAGTCGCAAGGGGGAAGCAGGTGACTCTTCGAATGTGATAAAAGAACTTTTGTCTTAATTTACTCGACAAGCTATGTTCTCAACATTTTTGACCGCGATTGATGGGCAAACAAAAAGTTGCATCAGATACACTGTAAACAAAGTATAAGCAAATGATCAAATAAACAAAAGCAAATGAATAATAATAACCAAATGCACACGACTTGACTATATACCTATACCTACCGCGCCTCTTAGAGTCGTTTTCGTATGAGTGGGAAACAGTACCGTATTGTATCGTAGCCGTAGTTTCTAAGAAAACATCCGAATTTTCTGCCGTATGTATTGTAGCGGTAACGTAAGCGTACCATTTCTCAATCATTCGAAAACGACTCCATGTTATTAGAGTACCACTTATTCTATCCCAGAAGCATTCAGACCTTCCAGCAATGTACACATCATCAATGATGTAACTCGTGCCCAGGTCCACGCACAACCATGGGTTTGTGGGCGGCATAGTCATTAGACTAGAATGGACTGGTGTTGGATTGCCATCTATTGCTCTGCTTACTACAGAAGAACCAGAGAGGTAAATTGAACTTTATTCTGCTGGTTAGCTGGTTATCCATTAATCCGTCAATCCGTCAATCCGTCAATCCGTCAATCAATCGTTCAATCAATCAATCAATCAATCAATCAATCAATCAATCAATCAATCAGTTGACTCACCACTCAGCCAACCAATCAATCAATCAATTCATTGACTCATATAAACAGTTCAAATAATCCAAGACTGCTAGTAAATTTTAATCTTATTAAAAAAAAACTCATTAATAAATCATGAACATTTAGCTCAATCCAGTTACTGATTACTTGATGAGATTAACTTGTATAGTACGAAGCAAACACTGTTTAATCATGTGATCAAAATAATTCAAGGAATAAGCTTGAAGCGAGATGACGTTCCGTCTCTATACCATAATAGTTTACGGAATTATTCGTATTCAAATTTTTGATTTCCCCCATAATACTACAATAATAGTCATGATTAGTGAAGAAAAAGAACGTGAAAAGGATTCTGGTCTAGAAACATGGGAAAAAACGTCATCACGCTTCAGGCTTACTGAGCCTTGTCCACGGAATTATCATTGCCCTGACAACGTATCTACATGAATTAGTTAATTAATGATGATTGAATACACAACTTTTGTTCCAAAACCGTGACAAAATTTTCCATTAAATAACAGAATTGGCAAACAAAATCGAGTTAGTGCGTTTAAGTGTGGGCAGAAGGCCAAACCGGATAGATAAATAAGTATTCAAATCTCTCTGAGTGAAAGACAAAACAATATTTTTGTATCTGATTGTCTGGGATATAATCTCACTAGTTGTTCCATGAGTTAGCTGTGTTACCTCTAAGCCAGCCTAGCTATTTAGTTAGTATTAGTACAATTTAGTCCTATTGTTAGAGGCATTATGTTTTCAACATACCATGAAAGAACATTAATTAGCAATAAGCCAATACAGTAAAAACCCGCATAAAAGAAGTGGGATAGGAACAACGAGCCTGAATGCATCAATCCGGAACAATTTTATAAGCATTTTATTGTTTAACGAGAAATGTTTGCCTTTGATCGGCATGTGTAGATCCGTCAAAGCAAAACCTTTTTTGTCTACATTCACATTCTTGTATTTCGTTACCGCAGGAGTCGTCTCCGATGCGGTTCACAGTCTATTTAAGCCTTGCATGACTTAAATAGACTGTGAACCGCATGGGAGACGACTCCTGCGGTAAGGAAATACAAGAATGTAAATGTAGACAGAAAAAGGTTCCGTTTTGACGGATTCAAGTAGCTTGTCTAAAAGTCTGATGTTGGTCCGTTATCACTTACACTAGGCCATTACATGCAGTTATTCTTTCTCTCTTCAGAATTCAAGTCGTACAAATGCTGTTTCTCGGTCTTGCTTCGTAAAAGAAGTCAACAATACTGTATAACGCCCATTTATTGTACGAGTCGCACACGAAATGATTTATAAATCAAAATATTTACTACAACTAATATCAAAAGTGCCCTGGGGGTTGTTTTGCAATCTATACACATAAGCAATTAAACTTGACGGAATAAATAAATGTTAAGTTTCTGCAAATTTGGTACAACAACGTTCAACTTTTTATAAGATAAACTCTTCATTTTAATTCTTTTAAAAAAATGTTAAATATAATTGAGTTCAAATTACTGTGGCAGGGTTTTTATCACTCACTGAAACCGTATTAGATTTTATGCATGGATTATGCTCTCATACTAATTATCTCTGATTAGCACTCATTTAGAATGCTATAAGTATCTACTTAACATTCAGTTCAGCTCATATGGTCAATAACACAGAGTTTGAAAGAGGGCTTTATTTTTCGCATATCATATTTGTAAAACGAACCGCACCGTTGTTCATGATGTTAGTCGAAGGAATCTGCTTGCTTGTAGTCGTGGTTGTGTACTTTATCATAGATGAGTTGATCATGAAAAGACATCTTCCACCTGGTCCAATCCCTTTACCAATTATCGGTAATTTACATCTTCTCTCAAGCAGACCATACCGCGATCTTTATCAACTGGCTTTCCGTTATGGCCCTGTCTATCGTTTACAAATAGGTAGAAACCTTAATATCGTGATCAATAGTTACCACTATGCTAGAGAAGCTTTGGTCAAGAACGGCGCAGCGTTTTCTGGAAGGCCTTCTGTATTGGCTGGGAAGCTGTTCTCACGAGATGGCAAAGGTGTTGGATTTCAGGGGTATACGAAGCAACTGAAAAAACAACGAAAGGCCATTATTCACACAATGCGAACCTTTGAAAAAGATGGAAGAATGGAAGAGCTAGTTGAAGGTAGAATACATGAACTGTTGGCAAACATTAACAAGCGTTTTAATAATGGCTGTAAAAGCACCATGCCATCAGTAGACCTTAGAAACATTGTGACAGTCGCAAATAACCATATTATGGCCTCCTTTACATTTGGCAAAAACTTGAAAAAGGAAGACAAAGATGAGATTTCGCAGATTGCTGGTTACCTTGGAGTGTTTTCTGATTCGTTAGTTGTTACAAGTATCATCGATGCCTTTCCTTTCATGAAATACTTTCCATTCAAAATCATCAACAAGCTTAGAGAAGCTATTCGAGTCAGAGACAGGATATTTGACAAAAGATTTAAAATCCACAAGAAACTATTTGACAAGAACTATTCTCAAGTTAATGATTTGGTTGACTTACTTATTCAAATGCAGGAAAAATCTGATGGCGTACACAGCTCTGGAGAGATACTCACTGACGATCATGCAATAATGGCAATCAATGACGTCGTAATTGCCGGAACTGAAGGCCCTTCTTCAAACCTTATATTCATAATCTATTTCCTGGTAAAATTCCCAGGTATGCAGATGCGCATCCAGAATGAGCTTGATGACGTCATAGGTCGCTTTTGTATGCCAAGATGCTCTGATCGTGGCCGTTTGCCTTATTTGGAAGCGTTTGTTTATGAGTGCATGCGCTGTGGTAGTCTTATGCCGCTAGCCTTGCCCCATCAAACTACCGCTGACACAAATATTGGATCTTATCATATACCAAAGAATACTACTGTCCTGGTAAATCTATATGCCATTAATCATGACCTCGAAATTTGGCAAAATCCAATGGTTTTTGATCCTGAGAGGTTCCTTAATAAAAATGGAACTTTAAACACTGTTTTAGCGTCCAAAGTTATAACGTTTGGAATTGGGCCACGCACATGTCCTGGAGAGATTCTTGCTCGTATGGAGCTGTTCCTATTCACGGCAAGTCTTTTACAAAAGTATACATTTACTTACAACGGTTCTCAACTGCCTGGTGAAGAGAAAACTAAATTTGGACTAGTGCTTCGATCACCAGACATCGACGTAACCATTTCTAAAAGACAAT
The DNA here is from genome assembly GCA_918843875.1 of Diadumene lineata. Classification (NCBI taxonomy): domain Eukaryota; kingdom Metazoa; phylum Cnidaria; class Anthozoa; order Actiniaria; family Diadumenidae; genus Diadumene; species Diadumene lineata. The sequence continues at coordinate 7,156,990 of OU974076.1, read as the reverse complement.
GAAACTCAATCTCAGCTAAAATGTTTCATGTTTGACATTTAGCCTATTCGTGTTACAGTGCGACTAAAAAGAACTGTTAGGTCAATCACAGACAGAAGACTAATGAACCCTAACCGAAAAGTAGTTATGATTGGGTGAGAAAACATTTCTAAAATAATTGCTGTCTGGTCACGGTTTTGTATTTGCACTGTAAGCTTGTTACACAACGCTTTGAACGGAGGTGTGTTTCTTGGGAAAGTGTGTTGTCCAAATGAAAAAAAAAAAATAACAGGCTCCTGCACTTCAATTTCTGTCAAATAATAGCTTATTTATAAGCGAGATATAAACTCTTTAGATAGAAGGTAGCTGTATTTTTCTAAACAAAACTAATTATGACAAAATAATACTAGAATAAACATTTTGTTGGATATTTATATTTTTGTTTGTTTGCATTAACCTTTGTAATTTCATGTATTTGAAATAAATATTAGCCAATCACATTTAGGGATCAAATTTTACGTTTTGAGACCATAAACAGACCTTAAGAATAAGATAATTGTTTCGAGAAACGGGATCACGGGATAACATTATGTTAAGACAGTAACAGCAAGACAAGACAATACAATATAATTTTATTTGTGCAATCATAATTACAATTAAATTTATAAAATTACAATTTACAATTTTGAGAAATATGTACATATTCAGATTCATAATGTAATTTTATTTGTTTTAGAATGCCAAGAGACTAAGTAAACCAAAGGTTTTTGCGTTAGCCACTAGTCATTTTATGTTGCATTATGATAAGTTATATTATATAATAAACAAGAGCCATACAGGCTTTACGCTCTGGCCTTTTGTGAAATTAAAGTCGCACTAAGAGCGCATGTGTTTACTCCCAAATTGAATAAGGTAGTTCACAACACCGTTTTGATAGTTTTGATTGTGAAATAAAAATAACCATTCAAGTTTTGTTAACCTACGGTGGCTCCAAAGGGACATTGTGATATGCCTGCATTTGTCGAGATAAATATCGAGTTAGAAAACAAAAATGCGAGATAAATAGCAAAAATGCGAGTTAACAAAAATGCGAGATAGAAAAAATGCGAGATAGAAAAAATGCGAGATAGGAAAATGCGAGATAGAAAAATACGAGATAAAAAATGCGAGTTAGCAAAATAGGAGATAGAAAAATATGAGATAGAAAAATGCAAGATAACAAAAATGCGAGATTACAAAAATGCGAGATAACAAAAATGCGAGATAGCAAAGATGCGAGATAGCAAAAATGCGAGATAGCAAAAATGCGAGATAGCAAAAATACGAGATAGCAAAATGCGAGATAGAAAAATGCGAGAGATAAACAAAAAATGACAAAAGTGCCGACCGCAGGAAGCCCAAACGAGGAGTCTTGCATCGTTTGCAGCGAGTACTATGAGGTGAGTTTTATCGAGTTTTATTGCATTTCTATGGGATTTTATTTCCCTTCTTTTGAATAATTGACACATTCAATTATTTTCACATCCGCCGTGATGAAACGTCCGTGGCCACAACTTTGTCCCAGTCCCACTCGACTATTTTTGTTATCTCGCATTTTTGCTATCTCGAATTTTTGCTATCTCGCATTTTTTCTATCTCGCATTTTTGTTATCTCGCATTTTTGCTATCTCGCATTTTTCTATCTCGTATTTTTCTATCTCGTATTTTGCTATCTCGCATTTTTTGTATCTCGCATTTTTGCTAACTCGCATTTTTTTATCGCGTATTTTTCTATCTCGCATTTTTTCTATCTCGCATTTTTGCTATCGCAATGTCCCTTTGGAGCCACCGTACATTTTTGTTATCTCGCATTTTTTCTATCTCACATTTTTCCTTTCTCGCATTTTTGTTATCTCGCATTTTTGCTAACTCGCATTTTTGTATCTCGTATTTTTCTATCTCGCATTTTTTCTATCTCGCATTTTTGCTAACTCGTATTTTTCTATCTCGTATTTTTTGTATCTCGCATTTTTGCTAACTCGCATTTTTTTATCGCGTATTTTTCTATCTCGCATTTTTTCTATCTCGCATTTTTGCTAACTCGCATTTTTGCTAACTCGCATTTTTGCTAACTCGCATTTTTTCTATTTATCTCGCATTTTTGTTTTTTAACTCGATATTTATCTCGACAAATGCAGGCATATCACAATGTCCCTTTGGAGCCACCGTACTCACCTCATAGTACTCACTGCAAACGATGCAAGACTCCCCGTTTGGGCTTCCTGCGGTCGGCACTTTTGTAATTTTTTGCTTATCTCATAGTTTTCCTATCTCGCATTTTTCTATCTCGCATTTTTGGTATCTCGCATTTTTTCTATCTCGCATTTTTGGTATCTCGCATTTTTTCTATCTCGCATTTTTGCTATCTCGCATTTTTGCTATCTCGCATTTTTGCTATCTCGCATTTTTTCTATCTCGCATTTTTGCTATCTCGCATTTTTGCTATCTCGCATTTTTGCTATCTCGCATTTTTGCTATCTCATCAATTGTTGCTTACATTAGGGGAGGGGAGGGGGTACTCTACATTTACTATACAGGTGGATATGTTCTGCCCTATAGCAAGGCCGTGACCAAGGGGAGGGCACAGGGTGTACATGCACAACCCCCCCCCCCCTCCCCCCAGGAAAAGTAAAAGGTCCGCTCAAAACTATAATTTATTTATAAAACCCGCGTGAAAGACCACTGTGAAAAGACCAAAACAAAGTGTAATGGGTTGCAATAAGGTGTAATAATCACCGAAAATACATAGAGTAATTCCAAAGGACTGCTGTAAAGCGCATTGTAATACGGGTTTTTGAAAATGACTAAAGTGGTAATTAAAAAAGTATACTAAACCCCCATCAATGGTCCACGTTTTTTATGTGCACCCCCCTGTAAACGGTCTGGTTACCGCCCTGAATAGGGTATGATTTTTCGGATATTAGGTCTGTAATAGTAGGGTGGCAATTTTGTCTGTGATAAAGGGTCTGTTTTTAACTCGTGGAAATTTGCGAAGCAAATTCCACGAGTTTTTCGAGTGATAGGGGCTTCGACATCGGCAAATACTTCATGTATCCCGATTACAAAAATATGCATAGAAATAACTGTACTAAAGGAAATATTAAAAGAGGAGAAAACGAATAATATCATGCACAAATAAAGTAAATAAGTAAAGTTTATAAAATGAATGACTTCTTAACAACAACTTCGAATAACAATATGATATATATGTGTGGACATTATAATCAGGGACTACACAAAGTACTTGGCTAAATTTGTCATGCTGCTTCGACACATTCCTGTGTAAACTTCCGGTAAACCGCTGACTCAAGTCAACATGTGGCTCAAAGCTCAACAGAACTTTTTTATTCGATGAACATTACTTTCTTCTTTCTTTCTACTTTACTGTTCCGTGAAATTGGTATCAATGATCATCTAAATATGTGTGATTTAACAAGACTGAACGCGTTTATTGCAATATTATGACGAAGTTTATCGATGTTATCAACTTATCGTACTGAGGGGATGGAAAACGAGCTGGTTCACTCTTGCTGTGAGCAGTCTTCAAAATGAATCGATTACAAAAGTACATGCCTCGAAATGAAAGAAGAATGACAAAAACAAAAGTAGAAAGAAGATAAACAACTTTTCAGCAATTCTTTGGATTCTTTGGACGTCAACTTTCCAGGTAAGAAAGATGTGCATAGACAATACAACCTTGATGATCAAAATAGTTTGAAAGTAATTATGGGAGACTTTTATGTCAATATTCAAAATAACTCGTGTGATAGAAAGAAATTGCAGGAATACATGGTCACTACAAAGAAATATACACAGATCATAACAAAGTATACCACATACTATAAATCGTTAATATAACACAAATACTTCACAGCAGGCTTTTTACTTACTGGTACTTTAGTGATCACAAACCAATATTCATTGAACTTTTAAAAATAAATATATCACGTGTGTGTGTGTGTGCGGGGGAGAGGGAGGAGGGTTTTGGAATTACGAAAGTTTATCTTTCATGAATGCTTCACATCATCCATTTTGGTAAGTATACTTTCCATTAAATGATTTTGTAGTGATATTATTTGCAGTCATAGAAATATGCACACATTACAGTTATCATATTATATAATATCTTTTTGATTCTTTTAATTCTCATTATTTTTTTCTAGATCAGAAAACTATACATTACATATACATGGCTACTGCTTCATGCATGCAACAACTGCACAGAGGATTGAAATGGTGTGTTCTATTAACACCTATGACAACTTGACATTTACAAGCAAATACAATACTGAAAAATTGGAACAAAAATGGTCACTACCTAACTCCACAAGGACCAGTATATAATTTCTACAAACAAACATCAGCTTACTCCACAAGGAACAATATGCAATAATGTTTTCTACAAATGAATAGCAACTACACAAGGAACAATCTGCAATAATATTCTCTACAAATGAATATCAACTACACAAGAAACAATCTGCAATAATATTTTTTCCTACAAATGCACATGAATTGTGAAAGAACATTCTGGGACATGTTTATATTCTCCAGACGAATATCATGGAGTTCTACAAGCACCTGTAACACACTAACATAACCTATGTTTTGAGGTGCATTCCAATAACATTTGATATCTTATGAATTCCAGCAACATGTTACTACAACAGTCATCTTCATTTGAATGCAACATATGTACGTTAGCTAGGACAGCATATGAAAACCAGACACCTAGCATATTACCAGTACTGTACAGTCATAGTGTGGCATCAACCAATTGAGTGTAATTGAATATTGACATGGACTTCTATGTCATTTAAACATATTACTATTGATTAATTCCACATTTAGAAATACTGATATATGCAGTATACCAGGAAAATTATTTTTGATGAAGAAGACTTGCATATGTACATGTATATGATACTTTACTAAAAGTGAATATTTTTATTGATAATATTGTAAAAGTTAAAATTGTTTTTATCATTTGATGTACAAATTAAGCCATGCTCATTGCCTATCAAAATAAAAGCTTGCAGTCTCTGAAATGCAATTATTAAGAAAATAGCCTAAGTTGGTGCAGCTAACAATCTTGATGTAGGGGGGGGGGGGGTTTCTGTGAAGAAGCCTGATAAATCACTCATGTTTAGTCATTGATAGAGCTATAATATCAATCAAAACATTGCCTATTGTTTTAATACTAGACTATGGTGACATTCCTGTGACTAATAATGTAAAATGCAGAATATCATCATCTCTTGTTTCGACAAAATTCAATTTCCACGAGTTGTGTTGCCATTGGTAACTTGATTTACTTATATTTGCAAGAAACTGTTTAGCAGTTAGAGTGCAAATAATAAATTGAACTATTATTAGAATTCAACGTCTGTATTGTTTTCTATAGTTCATAGTACTATTTTAACAATAAGAGGTAATATTGTGGATATTATTTGCACTCTAGAGTGCAAACACTAAATGAGTGCAACAGTTGTCACTATTTAGACTGTACTAAAAAGCATTAATTAAACAAAAGAAAACAATACAATTAGCATGAAAAAACACTACTAAATGCTAGAGTGCACGCACTAAAAGTGTGCAACAGTTGTCACTATTTAGCAGTAAATAGCACTAATTAAACAAAAGAAGACAATAGAATTAGCATAAAATAGCACTATTTAGTGGTGGGTATGTTGCACACTTTTAGTGCGTGCACTCTATTTAGAAGTAAATAGCACTAATTAAACAAAAGAAAACAATAGAATTAGCATAAAATAGCACTATTTAGTGGTGGTTATGTTGCACACTTTTAGTGTGTGCACTCTATTTAGTAGAAAAAGCACTAATTAAACAAAAGAAAACAATAGAATTAGCATAAAATAGCACTATTTTGTGGTGGTTATGTTGCACACTTTTAGTGCGTGCACTCTATTTAGAAGTAAATAGCACTAATTAAACAAAAGAAAACAATAGAATTAGCATAAAATAGCACTATTTAGTGGTGGTTATGTTGCACACTTTTAGTGCGTGCACTCTATTTAGAAGTAAATAGCACTAATTAAACAAAAAAAGACAATAGAATTAGTATAAAATAGCACTATTTAGCGGTATTTATAGTGCACACTTTAAGTGCGTGCACTCTATTTAGAAGTAAATAGCACTAATTAAACAAAAGAAGACAATAGAATTAGCATAAAATAGCATTATTTAGCGGTATTTATGTTGCACACTTTTAGTGTGTGCACTCTATTTAGTAGAAAATAGCACTAATTAAACAAAAGAAGACAATAGAATTAGCATAAAATAGCACTATTTAGTGGTGGTTATGTTGCACACTTTTAGTGTGTGCACTCTATTTGTTGCACACTTGTAGTGAGTGCACTCTATCAGTACAATATAAAATTAATAGTAATTATGTTTTTAATATCATGAATTCAATTCACATTCACACAGTTTTAACCAATACTTTATTATGGATTAAACTAAATAATCTTTTGTGGGTTTGTATGATTATCTAAAAGTAACAATGTTTTTCAAATCAAAGTCATTGCAAATAAAAACAATAATTATATATATGACATAACAGGTTTTTGAAGTAATTTTGAATTAAAATCAGAAATGTATTTAGTGTTTATGGTGCTGGGATTGGATAGCATGGGACAGTGATTCCTCAATTCATTACGATGCGAGGGTGATTGCAATTTCAGACATCCATGAAATAGGCAGTTAGTAAAATAGTGGTAAATAAATTATGCCTATTTAGTAGTAATTAGAGTGCAAACACTAATGTGTGCAACAGTTGTCACTACTGATTTAGTAGTACAAAGCACTAATTCAACAAAAGAATACAATATAATTAGCAAAAAATAGCACTTTTTATTTAGTGGTATTTATGTTGCACACTTTTAGTGCATGCACTCTAGTATCATGCTGAATATGTGACATGGTTCTTTTTTGTGATATATGCTGTTTACCCATTCCTAATTTCTTAATAGCTAAATGACAGAAATAAGTACTTCCAGAAATTGATTTTGGAAAGTTCACCAGTTATATTTTTGAGATGCAGAGGGCTGACCAATGTGTTGAGTACCTAAAGTTGAAAAATAAATATTATATTTCTTTCAAAATATTTATCAACTAGTCTGTTTTTCTCCAAAGAAATAACAGTGCATTGAAATTTAGCAATGTGACATCTAATAATTATATATTTAATATTTTTCTGGATTTTAGATGTTACAACAATCCAAAAACCTTTCAAATCTATGATCATGTGTTAATAAAACATTTTCAACATGGAAAATTCATGCCACTGCAGATGGAAAACACTCTCAAAGCATAATATTAAAATAACTACTTTCACAACAGCCATAATACCTACCTACATTTGATACCACTATTGTTCAATGATCATTGTCGCTAGGCTATGCTGACAATCCCTCCACCTGTATAAAGGTTATTTGTGCAATTATGCATGCCTAAGTAACAAGAAAAATAATCAATATCAGCACACTTTTAAACAAGGGCCAACTTGAAGACAATGATGAAGAACATGGAGATGATAACAATGGTGACACTGATGACTAAGATGATGATGATGACAATCTGGGCACCAAAAACTACTACTCGTTTGAGCGATTCGAATCTAATCTCGTGGCACGTTTTCATGAGCGTATTATTATTGAACAATAACATAACTAATTTGTACATATTTAGCGGAAAAGTTATCCATTTAACCGGCTCGAATAAAGTTTTATGATTATTTATCAAATGAATTAAAATTCGTTTAAATGCAAATGTCTATCAAAATAATCGGTAGAATCATTCATTATTGACTGACAATTATTCTTGTGATACTGATAATTTTGGTTTTGATGATAGCCGCAGACGAGTCAGTTTGTTGTCGATCACTTTTGTTGATATTATATCATATTAGATATAGTTCTTGTATTTTGTAACAATATTTATTGCTATACATATTTTATAACTTTATTGCCCAAAATAGAAATAGCGTTCGACAAATTTAAACGTCAATAAACAGTTGGTTTTAATAAGGTTATGGAGCCAAAACTTACGAACAATAGATGAAGCTTTAAAAATTCCACGTTATATATGATTTCAAGTCGAGATTCCCGGCGTAGTTTCACCAAGTCGAATATTTATCGCGTCACAACCAAAAGAAACCAGAAAATCAGCTATAAAACCGATTTTACTCTCCAAAACTTTTAAATTAAAACAAGGATATAGAGCAGTAATAAGGATTCAGCTGTTTAGCTGATAGTGAGCTGTTTAAGCAGGGAAAAATACTCTTACGTACCTGATATGAACTTCCCCTCTGTTGGAATCGCATTGGACTTGACCAGGATGCAGGACCAATTCCATGTGCTTTTAACGACCGGCTTCCGAAATATGCACGAACCCGACGTCGCAGAGCTAATTAGTTTTCGGGCTATTAAAATCAGCCAGCAATATGCAAATGCACTTTACACGAGTAGCTATCGACTGACTTATCTTCTCTACGATTGGATACTTCTTATAACCGAGAGCTTTCCGGCCCTTTTGTGGTAATCCCGAAGCGTGTTTGCAATTTATAGCTCTTGGCCCTGCGGGCCAGAGCAACTAGACGTTCATAGAGCGTTAGTCGGGATACAGTTAAGAAGCTATAAGACGATTGTCATTCAGTGCTATTTCTTCGATAATGTCTCATCCAAAAATCTGGTAGCTACAAGAGGTTTGCACAAGACTGCATAAATACATAAAGCACGCGGGGATAGGCAGAACGCGAGAGGCGGAGTGCTTCTCCCACTTCTCGAGTGTTCTGCCTATCTCCAAGTGCTTTATTTCTCGTTAGAAAATGATCACACCCACTCGGCGAATCAACGCTCAGTATTTCGATGCTCTATATTCCATAGAGTAACAAGGCATTATTTTACCTGCGTATGCGCTGAACTGCTGAGCCAAACAATTGTATGGCGGGCTCCTCACAGGAATGACGCGCACAAAGCCTATATTGTCAACATGGCGCTTGTTGTGTAATATTTTTTTTACTATCGCCTGTTGTTCTTGCCTTCTTTTACAGATGTAAAAAAACAATGTACAATATAAACGTTTATTTCATTTCTTTAATATTTAATTCATTGACATTAACAAATAAACAACCATAAAATATTTATTCCAGCGATTTGAATCAGAAGTCATTGAATCATTACGCCAGAATGTCAGTGACAGGTCAATTCAAAGCCATGTTTTCGTCTCTTTGCCAAATTTTCCCAGTTGTTCTCACCTAATAACATAAAAGTGTACATAACATAGATAAGAGAACAAGTTATAACTCAATGGTTGATGTTCGAGAATTCATGTTATGACACAAAATTAAATATTCATGAACAACAATATTCAAGGTGAATTTAAACTTCGGACCATTGTAATGTCAGATCACCGATTTTGCAAACAAATAAATGGGATTGTAGCACACGAATTGGGAAAATGGAATTTAGAGCTGCAAGGCTATAACATTCTCTTGATTTGAAAATGGAACCGATATTCTGTCTGCCGCTAAAACCACCATCAATAATATTCACTTGAAAACCCTAATTAGCCAAATTTTGCCAACAACAAGTTTCACATCACAATGATAAGGATGAAATTAGGGTCTCATCAGTAGAAATAACTCAGTGGTTGGTGCCCTCCAATAAGATAATTTTCCCGTTTGATATAAGCTATAATTACTCCAGTGCACAATATCGAGAGATTTCAAACCGAAGCAAAATCCAATTCGGATAATCCGATTTCAAAACACATAATGAAATAAAAACATATTTATCATACACTTACCTAAATTCATTGATAAGAACCATGTCTTTTAGTAAAAGGGATGAAACAACAGCTCTTCTCAGGCAAAAACAAGCAACAAATAGCGAAGATTCTTCGCACATGTTCGCAGAATACTATTATTTTGACTCCGTTTAGCGAGGCATCATCAATCTAATATTGAACGACTGGAACTTAAGCAATAACCTTAAAGTCATTTAAAACTATACTGGACTTTTCTATGCTCCAAAATGTTCTAAAGGTGGAAAAAATCCATCGGCATACCAAGCAGTTATGAAATCCGACAGCGAACGCTATGAAGATGAGGTGTCTCAAAAGGCAATTTCGCGCATGCGCAGGTAAAATAATGCCTTGTTCCATAGAGTAACTAAAGGTGTCAAGTGGTGTGGGCTTTCAAACACAGGGAAATTGTGGGGTAAAGAAAGCGTGGAATTTTATATCTAATTAGTATTCTATATATAGAGCATACTAATGATTTCTTTTGAATTCTTTTATTTTAAAAGTTCATTAGCATGCTCTATATAAAGCATACTAATCAAATATAAAATTCCACGCATGAGGTACAGATACAACAACTAACTTCAACAATTTCGATATTTTATTACTATTTTGTGGAGAAATACTAGAAATGAAAATTACACTTTTCATAACTTATTTAACATTATCATTTTATAAATTTCATTGCCGGGGCGCAGCCTGGTCATTTTTTCAGGTATGCACAAGTACATATGATCTAAAAAATCCTAAGTAAACTGATAAAAAAATACTGCATGTGTTCTTGTTTTCGTGCTTAGATTCAATTTTGCAATTTAATCAAAGTGTTTTTTTTTTCATCACAAAAGTCTTGGTTGCGTACAAATAAAATTTTAAAAATAGAAACAATTGGTAAAAATTTCAAAATTATTGGTAACTTCAAGTACACACGTGCGTATATGCGTATAGGACGCTTCGAATTCGCCCTCGATGGCTTCGAATAATCTTGAATACAAGACAAATACCCAACTTACAAGAAATATCTTTCTTAAACAAACTGATATATACTATATACTTTAAAGAAAAAAATTGAATTAAACTTAACGTGTTACGACTTGTCTCACCATTCGATGTTCAGTCCATGCTTTGTTAACGTTCACTGCCTACTGCGTATTTTGTCTTGTTTTTTGCAGTATTATCTCTTCTCAGTTTTGTATTTCTTCCTCTGTAGTGGGAGCTTTACATCTGCCAGTTAAATGGCCTTCCTCTATGAAGTCTAGCGTGTCTTCCAATTCAAGTAAATCGGCATTTTCGGTAAAAATCTCACTAGCTTCGATAAACGCCATTGCTCTGCAAAATGACGACCTGTACTGATTTCGATTACAACACGGACAAAACAAAGCATTCCAACGGTATTCGTACTAAAACAATGACATAATAAACTGCCATTATCATTCCAAAAAGCATGCAGAAATTGAATGAAAGAACAACACAAGACAATATAAGCTAATTCTTTGAAAGAAACAGCTCAAACCTTTTTAGTTATGCAAATCACTGGCTTAGTATTCGCTAATATTGCAATGTTATTCGCTTCGTAAATTTTCATTCATTGCTTTACAGAACTCGAAGCGCGCGTTAAATGATATCGATATCAACATACTGCCGACATGATTAAAAAATCGTTGATATCATTGATATATAAGCAATACAAAGAGAAAACAACTCAGCCACCTTTGTAAAAAAACTCATCTACAGTAAACAACAAACATTCCCTCGTGAGTATGATCATATTCTAAGGCAGATAAAGAATGAAAACTCGTGTTCCATGGGATATAGAGTCCCTCGCATAAGATAAAAGGCCACGAGGGCGTAGCCCGAGTGGCCTTTTATCTTATGCGAGGGACTCTATATCCCATGGAACACTCGTTTTCATTCTTTATCCCTTACATATATATCAATGTCTTTATGAATATTACAAATAACATTTGGTTTCTTGTAAGAACTGAGGGACATCAAGGGTGGATCTAGAGGGGCATACAGGTACCAGAAACATATTTTCACTAACATTCTGAATTTTTTATATGAATTCATCCTCCAATGCTACACCCCACCCTGGTAAAAAAATCCTGGATTCGCCAGGGGGCTATCTAACAAAAAATGTATTTAATGGTATCTCTATAGATGTTAACAATCGGAGATTGTGCATTCACGAAAGTGGATGAGCAGACGATCAATGAAACCCGGGAGGGGGACAGCCATGAAAGATATGCGGGAAAAATTACGTAAAATAACTCTCAGATAAGTTGGAAATTGCAAAAACAAACAAACAAACAAACAAAAAATAGAGGGAGAAGAGTTAGAGGGAATGTAAAAAGAACAGGAAGAATGGAATGTGAAAATGCTTGCCGGCGCCATGTTTGTCACATGGTCTGACAGTTCACGAAGAACAAAGTACGATTGGTGGCTGAATTATTTTGTTATAAGCTTCCAAATGACCAAAAAAGTTCCTCTATTGACGCTCAAACCGCTCACAAATGCAAACGCCGAGTTTCGAAACGAGTCGTTCTGCAAACCAAATAGCTCAAAGAAAATCAAATGAGGCTAGAACTAAAGTATATATGTAAGGGATAAAGAATGAAAACGAGTGTTCTATGGGATATAGAATCCCGAGCATAAGATAAAAGGCCACGAGGGCCTTTTATCTTATGCGAGTGACTCTATATCCCATGGAACACGAGTTTTCATTCTTTATCTGCCTTAGAATATGATCATACTCACGAGGGAATGTTTGTTGTTTACTGTAGATGAGCTTTTTAATAAAGGTGGCTGTGTTTTAGGTTTTCTCTTTGTAGCGGAGCTCCGCGCGGGCCGAAGGCCCACGCAAGCGGAGCACCATAATTAAGAAAATATGGTAAACCATCGAGCTCATTTCAAATCGACCACAGGAAGCCCGGATTTCGAAAATACGTACAACGTCCATCCGTACATACGTCCGTGTACACTCACGCGCAAATTTGCTGACCAGTTTTAGTGGGCGCCAAAACAATCATTTTTTTGCAGTTAATTTGATGCAGTTCACTGAAATTTTTCTACAAAATGTATTTCTACACTGGACAAAGAGCATGGAAATGGTAAAGCTAAGCTGACGGCTTGAAGAGATTTGACTGAGAAAGAGAAACAAAGACCGCGGCGTGAAAAAGAAAAATAACTACGATTCAACGATGAAAAGCTACTTCAAAATATTTTCACTGACAAAATGGGTAAAAGTCGCTCATGGCGCTGTTTTTAACCACTCAAATGTGCAGTCAGGCAGAGCTGTCATAATTCATTGAATAGTCATTCAAAGCTGGAGATTTTACACGTATTTTCTGGAAGAGTTTATTTGACAAGTTTGTCAGATGGTGAAAAAGCCGTATTCTTCATGGATTTTTCGTGGCGTTTTTAATCATTACTTATCGACTAATCTAATTTTAAAAGGAAAATCGACGGCGAAAAAACTTTCATAAAAACAAAAACAAAACAAATATGCGCTGCATTTGCAGGAATTCAAAAGAGGTGAACAGCAAAATGAACACGACTCACGAAGATAATTTCACTCTGTTCATTTATCAATTTCTACGGCCAATTCATAACACGGAGATACTTAGGATCAATGCAGATTTATCAACTATTCAAGAGAAAAAAAGCTTTCACGCAAGATGTTTGTCAGCAAAGTAGGACTGCGAATTCATGGAGTGGATGGAAATGCAAATTTAGCACAATGTGTGATCGAGCAACACGAGCTAGTCATCGCCGTCCAGTTGAACTGTGTAAACTTTTTAGAGGCGGTGAAAATGTTTTTTGACACTTTTAAAATTCTAAAAACATGAACAAGCTTATTGTAATCAGAACTGAGGACAAAACGTTCAGTTGAAAAGTGACAGTAAAGGACAAGAAACGTGGCATTACATTTACATTTTTTGACGATCTTAAATGAATTTCTTTTTAATTTACGATCCACATGAAAGCAGTTTGCAATAATTATATTTACTTGTTTTTGTAAGATATTTCTCCATCGTTGAGATCTTTTTGTGTGTGTGGTTTTTTTTTTAATTTGATTCTTGCAATTTTGATTTTGTTATTGAAAATAAAACGCCTGTATGAATTTGTCAGTGTACTCATCTGCAAGTTAACATTTCAAAACTTCATACTAGCTATTTTTTAACGAGTTACGCAATATTCACATTTGATAATTAAAAATTCACAACCGTTTTAGATAGGTAATTCATTACACATTTCACCAGAAAAGTGAAATTTTTGTCGATTTTTATAAAAAAAAATTTTCAAACGTGAAAGAGCGTAATAAAGCGAGAAGCGCGTTGTTTACAAGTCAAAGAAGCCATGGTAATGCTTTTCTATTTTCTCATTGGACAATCAATTATAATTGACAAGTGCTATTTTTACCATATTAACAACATATTTTTCGCATTTTTGCGTATAATAAAATGTTATCGCATGCATAAAGCTTTGTGTATTTCAATTGATTTTATGATTGATTGATCATGAAATAAAAATAACAGCAAAAAAAAAAAAAAAAAAAAAAAGATCAAAATTTGATAATTCGTAGTGAATGAACAAATGGAAGAATAAATGATTGAATAAATAATTCATTTCATTAAATCGGAGCTCCGCTATTAGGTTTACCTAATTTTTATATTATTGCTTATATATCAATGATATCAACGATTTTTTAATCATGTCGGCAGTATGTTGATATCGATATCATTTAACGCTTCGAGTTCTGTAAAGCAATGTCCCGGCAGAATGAAAACTTACGAAGCGAATAACATTGCAATATTAGCGAATACTATGCCAGTGATTTGCATAACTAAAAAGGTTTGAGCTGTTTTGTTTTCCGGAATAAAAAAAATTGCATCATATGTAACTAACTTAGAATATGATCGAACTCACGAGTGGCATGATGTTTCTTTCAAATAATTAGCTTATATTGTCTTGTGTTGTTCTTTCTTTCAATTTCTGCATGCGTTTTGGAATGATAATGGCAGTTTATTATGTCATTGTTTTAGTACGAATAACGTTGGAATGCTTTGTTTTGTCCGTGTTGTAATCGAAATCAGTACAGGTCGTCATTTTGCAGAGCAATGGCGTTTATCGAAGCTAGTGAGATTTTTACCGAAAATGCGGATTTACTTGAATTGGAAGACACGCTAGACTTCATAGAGGAAGGCCATTTAACTGGCAGATGTAAAGCTCCCACTACAGAGGAAGAAATACGAAACTGAGAAGAGATAATAATGCTAAAAACAAGATAAAATACGCAGTAGGCGGTGAACGTTAACAAAGCATGGACTGAACATCGAATGGGCTAACACGTTAAGTTTAATTCAATTTTTTTCTTTAAAGTATATAGTATATATCAGTTTGTTTAAGAAAGATATTTCTTGTAAGTTAGCTTTTGAATTGTCTTGTATTCAAGATTATTCGAAGCCATCGAGGGCGAAGCGTCCTATACGCATATACACACGTGTGTACTTGAAGTTACCGAAAATTTTGAAATTTTTACCAATTGTTTCTATTTTTAAAATTTTATTTGTACGCAACCAAAACTTTTGTGATGAAAAAAACACTTTGATTAAATTGCAAAATTGAATCTAAGCACGAAAACAAGAACACAGTATTTTTTGATCAGTTTACTTAGGATTTTTTAGATCATATGTACTTGTGCATACCTGAAAAAATGACCACGCTGCGCCCCGGCAATGAAATTTATAAAATGATAATGTTAAATAAGTTATGAGAAGTGTAATTTTAATTTCTAGTATTTCTCCACAAAATAGTAATAAAATATCGAAATTGTTGAAGTTAGTTGTTGTATCTGTACCTCATGCGTGGAATTTTATTTGATTAGTTGCTTTATATAGAGCATGCTAATGAACTTTTAAAATAAAAGAATTCAAAAGAAATCATTAGCATGCTCTATATATAGAATACTAATTAGATATAAAATTCCACGCTTTCTTTACCCCACAATTTCCCTGTGCTTCAAAGCCCACACCACTTGACACCTTTAGTTACTCTATGGAATATAGTGCATCGAAATACTGAGCGTTGATGGGCCGAGTGGGTGTGATCATTTTCTAATTCTCGATAAAGCACGTGCGCTTCTTTTATTCCTTCAATAATAGTATATACTTAATGTTAAGTAAAAACGTATACAACATCGTTTCTTCATTGGAGCTAATGTTTAGGATAAATTATTTGTGAAAAATTGTGCTATTAAATTCATGAAATATGCTTGGAATTGTTCCTCTCTTACAGTACATTTGCACGCCAAGCTTAATGATTGCTTATTCCAATATAAAACAATGACGTTTTCAATCATGATTTCAAGATTCGATTATTTGATTTGAAATCCACAGAAAAAATTCCAAAACAGCAAAACTAGAATAATATTTATTCCAAAATTATATAGAGCTTTTAAAATTCAAATAAGCACAAACAATTTTATATTCTTTGCTACAACAGAACGCCATATCGGATAACTGGTGACCTTTTTAAAACTGAGGGTCATTTGCTCATAATTCTAACAACTTTCTTTTGTAATGTAAAAAGTGGTTTGATAGCTGTTGAATAAGTAATACCCCATAAATAAGAAAAGGGCATATAAGAGAATAGTACAGATTTTTGAGTACTTTGGAACTGGTAAAATGTCGAAGCTTGATGGAGAGTTTTTTGAGGCTACGCTTTTTGCGTGTTTTGAATGTAAGTTGCGTAAAACCTGGCAGAGGCTCTTTTCTCTGCAGCCTTGCTGTTTGATTAATTTTTCTTTGTATTTTACTGTATTATAAGCATTCTACAATATTACATATTTGAATATTTGTCGAGTTACATACTTCATAATTGGTAATGTTAGAAGATAGATAATAGATAAAACAATTTTTTAAATGATTTAGAAATGGTTAAAGAATGAACACATGCAAGTCTTTCATGGGATGTAGTGTCCCGAACAGTTATTTTTCGGGATCTAGCTTCATTCATATTTAAACATTTGTTTCAAGACGTTTTTGAATTCCCTTGTCCGTAATCCATAAATCCAAGGATTCACAAAAGATCCACTGTAAGCAACTAAAACTCCCCATAACCATGGATGAAGAACAGCAATTTGTTCACAAGAACCTTCGTCTTTTATAGCATACATAAAAGCAAATACAAAGTTTGGAGTAAAGAGTAAAACAAAGAGTCCAACGATGATCGAAGTAGTTATTGCTGCTTTTTGATGGCGTCGGGGACTGACACGTCGAATTGGCTCACAAGTGACGTCATTGTTTGCTACATGTGATGACACCTGCGAAGTTATAGCAGATTCCTGGTTGTCGACTCTATTTGATTGTTGTCTTACAGCTTTGAAGATAAAAAAATAGCAAAAGCATATGACTCCGAAGGGAATGACGACTGCTATAACACCACCGACTGCCCAAATTATAGCCACACCTGTTTCGTCCAGAAATGGTGCCGGAAAGCCAAGAACGATTGACAGAACCCAGACAAAGATGATACTTCGTGAACAGCGTTCTTCTGTCACTGTCGTGTAGTACTTTAGCGGGTACAATACTGCAAGATAGCGGTCTACACTTACTAAAGCTAGACTAAATGTTGATGATACTAAAGTTTGAATCCAAACAAACTTCTCAACTTTTGACAACCAGAGACCACTCGGAGACACTCCTAGAAGAACAACAGCTGAATAAAGAGGAAAAACAAAGAGTCCTGCTGAAAGATCCGCTAGTGACAGGGAACAGAGAAAGAAATTAGAAACTGTTTGTAGGTGTGGAGACTTAGCGACTGCTGTTAAGAAAATACAATTACTTATGATAGTAAAACAAGCGAATGTTAGGTTTAACGTGACGTATATGATGAGCTCTTGGTCGTTTGGTAACCACGAGCAGTCGAGTAGGGTCTTATTTGCTGCAGCCGTCGTGTTGTCCATTTCTGAAGTATACTTTGTCACACGAATCAAAATGCAATGAAATATATTTGTAAATGTTTCTAATATGATTATTGCACTGGATAACCTATCTTCTATTTTTATTATTATTTTTTCTCATGAATGTTGTTTGCGAAAAAAAATTGGTTGTGCTTTAATTTGTTCTAGTAGGTTTTGTGCAATTTAATGTATTCGATTGATGACTCCGGGGAAATAGAAAACTCAGCTGGATATTTTGTGATTGACCTAAAGTTTGAAGATCTAGAGGTCGTGTTGATCTACAAATTGTTTCTAAACTTGTTGTCTTGTGTTAATTGATTATAATTTCTTCTCAATAAGATTTGTCGCTGTCCTTGAATTGAATTTATTTACTTTTTTTGAGGTAGTAAGTTGATGAGCCTTGAGATCAGTAATTTATCTTCTGAAATAACGCGTGCAAACATTGATGCATAAATAAGTTAATCCATCAAATATGATCCTTTAGAAAAACGACATTCCAATAAACGTACACCTCTTATTAAATCGAGAATGACTTTGTAATTTTTCCGTCTTTTAGTATGCACTAGCGAAATTCTGCGGAGTAGTGGAATTTAGAATAACCATGGAAACCTCACGGTCTCGTTTCAATACTATATGCTGTCAGGCAAAATTTCTCTTGTCTGTTTATAAGGAGAAACGTCCTTCTTGCTTTGAACTAATTATTAAAACGACGTTGTGGTCATTGAAGACATCAATTATACCTAAGTTCCACATATATGGAAATAGTGCAATTTCTTGATTATGAATCTTGATCTTGTATCTGGCTAAATTGTAGAGCCTTAGGAAATATGATATAATTGCTAGTTGCTGTTTAAAAGGTTTGAAAATGGCGTTTTGTTTGATGTAGACTAGAGAAGTATACGGTTTCCATTCAGATCATGATGAATTTTCCAGTCAAAGTTGTGCATATCTTTATCGCATCTTTTCAGGTTATTAGTTCTGAACACAAATAATTTATTCTTTGAAAATGTTTGCTGACTTCAAATTGGATCAGACACGGCTATAGTAACAAACTCTTTCTTTGCTGATTGTCAGTTCAGGAAGGATGACAATTTTGGCAAAACGGCACGAAAGTGCAAAGTATTAAGATTACGTGAAAACCGCACTAAATCAATTGTGATGAGATGTTGGAAAAATATTCCAGCCGCACTTTCATGTGATAAAATGCGTTTTTTTTTTTTCATGAACGTTAATGAAAAAAATATATATTGTTTTGATTGTGCTCATCAACGACGCGGTAGATACAGGCTCGGCAGGATCTCGTACTCACATTTGTGCTTTCCCTTTTTATGTAGTCTTCTACACAAATAAAGACTGAAATATTTTTTGATTGCTCCAACTGATGCCCTAGATGCTTTTTCGTAACCTTTTCGATTTAGAATTTCACATAATAACTAAATGACAACTGAAATAATGAAGACCAGCGATGAAATAAATGTAGTCCTTCAAAGTTATGTTACTGGTCGGCGAACTTTGTAACTTTTTAAGCGCTTTTTAACGTCTTGTGCTAATGAAGATCTTCGGAAACTCTTAATGGGTTGTGATTGTCGTCGACAGAAACAGTTGCGCCTTATAAAAGAATTTATCCTGAAGTTTCCATCAGTTTAATAATGACATCCATTGAATTTGTTACGATCTTATGAAACCCTTGGTTGATTGTAATTGTCGTTGCGAAAATCATTTACACTTCCAAATATAAGCTGTAGTTTTCAGCAATAAAGTGATAACATCTATTTCGGCTATAAGAGCTTCTGAAAGTCTTATTTGATATTAATTGTCGGTGCAATCAATTATATTTCTATTTCAATAAGCTGTAGCTCCCAACGACAAAGTGACGATTACACTTCGCTTCCTTCACATTGGATGTAGTTGCTCATTTCTTTTAATGCCAGTCTTCTGTATTCGACAGCAATTTGAGAATCTCGCAATCACTACAAGTTTTCATTAATTCAAGATTATCTTCCAGCTAACAAAACAATAGTTCCAAATAATAACATAAGATAAAATCAAAAACTCTCAAGAACATCAACGGCTGATTGTGAAATATTTCAAGTATTACTTGAGAGAATGTGGCGGTAAATGAGGCAATAGTTTTTAACGAACTGATACTTGCTGCTTGTTGCACTTTTTCAAAGCTATCAAATACTTGATTGTTGATAAATTAGACAACAGATTAAAACGATCCGATGAAGCTTCTCCTCTGACTTTAACAAGTTATCTCGGTACATCGATATTTTAACGCAGACTAGTGATACTTAGCGATATAGTTTCCTAAACAACTGATTCCAGTTTATTGACGCAAGTCTGAACTCGCGCACAACTGTCTGATTTCTTCACTTCCTTTTTAAAACCACGTAATAGTGTTCCTGCCAGGTGTATTACGAAAAATGCTAAATTTGTATTTAGAAAAGCACGGTGGATTTCTACTGCCAATTGCTACTTTGACTTAATGGAAGTCCTTATGTACAGTTTCAACAATTGAAGCAGGAACCTCTTTATAAGATCACACGATGAAAAGAATCCATATTACGTGCATGTCTTCTATTGTAGAATTGGCATCTATAAAATAACAATAATGCTTTTCTCAATGGTTACGTTAGCGCTATTATAACTGCAAGAGACAACTTTAGGTTGATTATAGCACATGAACAATAAGCAAAGAGTCTTGTGTTCTTGGCTATAAAATTGCCTTTCTCGCATCTTCCTTTGTCTAATCATGCGCATTGGCGTAGTCTTAAGATATTTTTCATTTACTTGTTTCAACAAATCCAAGAGGAATTTGATAATTTTTTCTAGTACATAACGTTGAATTGAGATTGGCTTTAAGAATTAAACAAGTTTGCTATCAACAGAGAAATATAAAGAAGTCTGATTTATATATTGCTGGAGGTTTAGATATTACGATTGAAAAATCCAGTTTCAATCAGTATTTAGATTGATTTCATTTAGAAATTAACCGTTACTATTGACCGAAATCCCTTTCTTGACATTTCTTTCCATATATAAATTAAGTTAAATGTCAATATTGATGTAGCCTATGGACAGACTTAATGATGTCTTTACAAGTGCTATTTTGATGGATTTTGACTTTCAGCGTAAATCAGTCATCTTTAACTGAACTACTACCAACTGTTACCAATGAAAACAAATCATTTGTACGTACTCTGCTTATTAAATATTCGGTTTTCTTTGATTATTTCAGTTGTTCTTTTTCTTACCTTAGTGCGTTTATGACAAGCCGCTAGAGATAATATACTTTTCTGTACAATTTTCTCAGTTGATTATAGTCCAAAAATATTAAATTCTAGTTTTTATAAGAAGAAAAATGCACTTTGTTTTGCTTCACTTTCAAACTCCAACCTGTCAAGACCTGAGCATGAGCCACTGTTTCACTTGTGAATGCACCCTATCAACAGAAGACTGAGTTTAAATCTGTTTGATTCAGCATTGAACCATATTCCCATATGAATATGTATACATATCATGAACACAGAAGCTGTTGTTGGAGTACAATGTAGGTGGGCGAATGAGTTAAGCACACTACAAGCAGGAATCTGAGTCATATACTTGTTCTAGTGAAGGCTCGCAAGGATTTAAACCCTATTTATACTTTTCAATCTCGATCAGTTGAATGATTGATTATAATTTTAATAACGTGGACACCCATATTAATCAATTTATGTAAGATTTTTTTTAGTGTGAGTGTCACAGGTGTTTGCATTTATTACTGGACGAATACAGTAAGTAAACTTTGAAGTATGGCTGATTTACCGCTGCACTATACATGTCAAACGTTTTTCAGTCATGGAAAGAAACATCTGCTTTTGTGAGACAAACATTACACAAATGCTTCTAGCTAAAATAAATCGTTCAAATTTCAGCTCAATACTTTCAAAACTTTGATATTGAATAAACGGAAATAAACTTATACCGGGAGGTAAAATAAAAAAAATGTATGCATGTCAATAATAGTTCAGATAAATAACAGTAAGATTTTGTAGTGCCCTTTGTGTCCAACGACTCTTTGTGGTCCTTAAAGTAAATGGTAGTGACAAGATTTTTAGTGCTTTTAAGCCTTTTTAGCTGTTGGATAGGATTGCCTCGGGAACTACTACTAAATAAATGTATTTTGTGAATTGCACTTGTTTTTGTTATGTTATATCAATTTCGATTCAGCTATTTTTTATTTGTTTTAAGGGAAACCGAAGGACGTCTTACAGTATTGCAACTGGAAAACATGATTGTATAGTTTCATATTTTCAGTGTTGCAATTGTTGTTGTTGTTATGAAATACCAAATGATAAGGATAATAATCATAAAATATTCATCTATTTTAATCAAATACAAATCTGTTCTACACCCAAGTAATTACTTTACACTGGGGCTTGGATGTTATTGATAAACTTAAAGGTTTATTAATTGACGGTTTTGGAAAAAATCTTGTTTGATTACCTTGTCCAAGGTTGTTTTGTGCTAGAAGGTATACTTTAGTTTAAATTGACAAGGATTTATTTGATTATTCGATTTTTTTATTCCTCAAAAAAATTGGTTTTGATTAATTCCTTACGAGAATACTAAAAAAATATATAGGTCACCAGTGCTCACAACAGTGGGTTTATTTATTATTTATTTATACGTTGTTTCCAAGTACATTACAAAATAACATAAAACTGAAATAAATTGAAACCTGATAAATGTACTCTACATGACGGGCATGCAGAGCGGACGGACTCGTAGTCCCAGCAAGGCTAGCCCCATAGTGTTTCATTGTGCTCTTTTCAGAGTATTTGCTTGAAAAGATGCAATTTTCACCGGTACCATTAGAAGTAATTTGTTTTTGTTCTGTTTGGCAAATAAAAATATTTAACGTACACGACTAAAAAATTCAGCTCTCAATTTTCAGTTTCTATAACTTCGGGCCGTACTAGTTTAAATAAAAAGAAAATGCATCTCTCCCTAAATTGCTATAATCCGTTTTAAGATTTTGGAGTAGAATTTAAAAAATCAGAGATCACAGCAACAAAAAATTACTCGTCGATGCATAAATTCTAGACATTCGCAATTCTCTATATTGTGGTAGTTTTCTCATATAGATATCAATATCATTATTGATTATTTGATTAGACAATCCTTTATTTGAACCAAAACTCAAGACACATGTAGTTGTTGAAATGTATCAAATTCTGGACAGGGAAGTTTATTGACAATTATATAAATATATAGTTCTCGAAAAAAATAAAAATAAAAAAAAGGTCACCGGGCTTGCTTTGCAAGATATTTTAAAAACATAGTCATTTTGTTTTGCTCGAAAAAGAGTTTTTTTCCGAAGGATGACTGGAACGAGTTGACAGAATATTGCTTTTTGCTAAAAAATATCGCAAATGTTAATAATTTTGCTTTAAAACATTTTTCAAATATAATTTGATGCATGTCCAATGCAAAACTACGGATTTTTTTATACATAATTATACTAAAGTACTATTTTTTTTAACTGATATACACTTATATTTAAAAAAAACATGTAAACGTTCACAACGTATTCTTCGTAGGTGCATATAATTTTATAGCAATAATTTAGTACTTTGAAATAATTATATATCGAATAATGTATAAAAAAGTTAGGTAAAGACTACTTAGCAATTTTCAGATTTTGTATAATTTAATTCTTGTTTAATCCGCAACACACATGTCTTTATTCCGAACAATCTTCTTAGATCTCAGCATGTAAGCTCTTCTCAAGCAGAGATTCAACGATGACTTGTCCAAAGAAAAAAGAAGTCATATATAATTACATGTTGAATTAGAGTGCAGCTGTTTGAAATAACGTACTCCTTAAGGTAAATTGATCCGACCTACCATCAACTGGATTCAAAATTAGGAATACAAATCGAAAGTTGACTAAGAAACATCCAGCTGCAGGTACAAGCAAAAACACGTATACACCCGGCGTGCGTTTCTGTAATAATCTTTAAATCAAACGGTTTCTTAAATAACACGTTTTTGCCCGTGCATGTGGTTGTAAAACCCTGCACGTATCCACAGTTTATTTTGCAGTTGATTTTTCCATGTTTATGGTCCTTGTACATAGTCTATTCTGAGGTCGAGTTTGCTGACAATGCACAACAATATCATCGCAAAAAGTAAACTAAAGGCCCGTTCACACGATCAATTTGAACTACAGCGTTTTTGCGAAGATTTTCAGAATATGGGCAAAACATTTAGTAAACTTTGAATATACCGTATATAATTTAGCGTTTCTTTCTAGCTAGAAGGGGGTTTCTTTGAAACTTGTCGATAAAACCGCTAAATTCGCAGCAAAATCGTCTATATAAACGGGCGTTAATCAATCAATACTAATTAAACCCACCTGATCCCCAGAAGCATACCCTATACCTTTCGTGTTTGAAACTTTTGTGGTAAAACGCATCAAAATGGATTTTAATTTATTAGTAGTATTTGTTTTTTACATATAAGTTACATAAGGATTAATGTTATATTTGATGATTTTTCTGACGAGGTTAGACTTTGTAACATGTTATTGTGACTTCATATTGGTTTTAACTCAGGTTAGAATTTTAGGCGTACACGTTACTCAACACGATATGTTGCATGCCTTCACTTTGGAGATTGTTTTAAAAGAATCTATTGAGCAGATTTTGAAATATTTGAAATTATCTAAATATTTTACTCAAAAACAGAACAACAGAATTGATCAAGAACAAATACTGTTTCAGAGGTATACCACTACAAAAATCACTGTCTATTCAACGTTCCTCTGTCTCTAGTGCTAAAAGGGACATTTTTAAGGCAATAGGTTTATGCGATTTCACGAAAATCTAAAATAAATGAAACAGGGAAAACATTCGTTTCACTTTTCATCACCTATTTCATTTTTTCAGGTTTTCGTGCAATCTCAAAATCCCAAGGTCCGATCTCGCTAAAAATTTATCAAACAAAACTTCAATCCTTATGTAGCTCATGTGTGCAAAAGGAATTTAATCCAATATAATGCGTTTTAGAACAAGTGTTTCAAACACGAATGATAGAGGGTAGGAGTTAGGGGACCAAGTCACATTGATAACTAGTTTTCTATCGCTGCTTTCGTTCTTGTAAAACCTGTAAATAATTAATCAATTTACATAGATTGATTGAGTCTCCTTTAGAAGTCTTTCGTCCATTAACTCCGTTCAGCATAATTATTCGATTCTTTTCATCATCTTGTTAACTCATTTAAGGTAATTCCGTAGAAATAGAACTAGCCATAGAATTTTGATAAAACTTTCTACAGCAAACATTTTGAGTTTTTCATCACAAATATAAAATAAAAACATGGGGTAACCTTATTGAATCTCGCAAGAAAAATTTTTAAAGTATATCCACTTTTGTTAATATGGGCATCATTCATAAAAGTATCTCTTTACTGAGCTTGGCCAATACAAAATATTTTGAATGTCCTTTAATGTGCTCCATATACATTGGGCTACTGATATAATGCAATCGCTTTTCACTAAAATTCAACAGCGAAGAGAAATAAAGCAAAAATTAACAAAAAGTTCGAATTTTTACGAGCCTCATCGATACTTTGAACGAAACACTTTTCAAAATATCGAAAAATCTAGCCATAGAATTTTGTTATCGATCATATATGTTTAAAAAAAAACATGATGAAATAAAAAAAGATAGGTGCCCGTATTGGTTTGCGAGATATTTTGAGAAATATCCTCAAATATCAACAATATCAAGGCTTTTCCGAGTATGGACTGGGGCGAGTTTAAAGAAATTCGTAATTTTTTGCTTGAAAATGTAAAAACTGTTTCTATTTTTACGTTAAAGTGTTTCTCAGACATAACTCTGTATCTATTGATGATAAAAAATGTACAACTCTAAAATTCAAAATATGCGCAGAACTGTGCGCAGTGCAAAATTACGGAATTACCTTAAGTCTTCCAAGAATAAATCCTCTGCAAAAAGAGAATTACTGCAGGAAGACTTGAACTCACGGCGACTCAAAAACGTTTATCAAATGGGGAATCATTTGATTTTGTCAAAGTTGTATATTTTTGAAAAAATCCTTACAAAGTTTGTATTTGTTGGAAACTCTGTAAACGAAAAATATGTAAAAAGTGCAATTTAGTTATTTAATTAAGATATTTATGCAATGTAAATCTTATTAACTATATTTTTCGATGAATAAGAAAATCTACTTTGATCGAACAATTTGGATCAGACTGTCAGAAGTGCTGATCGAAGACGAATCAAAAATTAAATAATATGAAATTTGAAACGATTTGAGATAACCGTGTTATTAAAAACAGCTATCAGTGTTTAGCATACTTATCAAAAGGAATAAAAGACCAGAGGTCGGTGCCCCCTTCTTTTGACTTGACTATGTTTACAGGTAATACATTTAATTTTTGATTGATAATCAGTAATTATTTTATCAGTGCTCCCCCATTCAAAAATTATTGATCATTTCTGTTTGGTAGTTTTGTTTATCTTTGCACAAGTAATATTGTTAAGTAATACAATGCTATGCTATTATATTCCATTCCACTGACCTTTCAATGCCCTTCAATATTTATTTATTTTTCCTTTTATGAGGGTCTAGATCATGGGGCTAACCGTTAGCAATTGTATAGATTTACCCGCCCGTAAGCCGCCATATTGTGC
Source organism: Diadumene lineata (assembly GCA_918843875.1). Classification (NCBI taxonomy): domain Eukaryota; kingdom Metazoa; phylum Cnidaria; class Anthozoa; order Actiniaria; family Diadumenidae; genus Diadumene; species Diadumene lineata. The sequence goes on along the minus strand of OU974076.1, from coordinate 7,130,481 downwards.
GTAAATTAACACCTGGCCCTGATGAAAGGTTAACAGTAATTGAAAATTGTGTTTTCATCATTTTTAATATGCCGGACAAGCAAGAGGACCACTATCTTTCAACTACTCTAATAAATTAGATTTTGTTTATGTATCAACATTTTTTGTGTACATAAAATGTAATCTAATAAAAAAAAAGTTCCAACTATCTACTAACATTGCTTCCATCCACGTGAAGTTAAGATCCACAGGCTTTTTATCAGATCAATAAAATGAACTCAAATTATTAATCTTTGTTCTTTGGTTTGTTTGAATATGTGTGTTGTCTGTTGATTTGATGCAGCACGAAACAACGGTCACCACAATTGGAGACAAAAACATGGCTAAAAACACATCAAATCAACTAACAGCAAAGGCACAGGAAAAAAATTAAATTCGGAACAAAAAAATGTTTGGTTTAAGAGAATTTTGGTATATTGAAACTCCACTTTAGATGGGTCCCACTACAAGTGACACCACTGCAAGGTACCAATGTTAGCTTTATAAAGACAAAAACATGGCTAAAAACACATCAAATCAACTAACAGCAAAGGCACAGGAAAAAAATTAAATTCGGAACAAAAAAATGTTTGGTTTAAGAGAATTTTGGTATATTGAAACTCCACTTTAGATGGGTCCCACTACAAGTGACACCACTGCAAGGTACCAATGTTAGCTTTATAAAGACAACTCTACAAATTAAAGCAAACAAACTTGAAAGCCATTCAAATGAATAAACATAGTATTTATTCACGTGCGCATTTAGATAACACTTCTTTATGATTGTCATGGTTGCATTTACATTAGCTTGCTACCGTTATATAGGCATGCATATGTCTAAAACGCCTGTCCACGGCAAAAAATGACAATAAGAGTTGTATTTGTACTCTCGTGAATAGCTAGTACTTGTCAAGAGAGAAAAGCGTTGCACACTTATGGCAAAATTACGAACCATGTACACTGTAAAAACTGTCTGGTTAAAACAACCAAAACATACATATCAAACAATTACTGTCGTTCGTTGGGAGTCCTGTGTAATTTTCATTTTGGGGGGCGGGGGGGGGGGGAGGGGTTCGTGTCTTTCTAAACAAAATTAAAAATGGCCGCCATTTTGGTAAAGTTTTCCACTGCAAACTCTGTAAGTTTTCATCATTTTTGATGTAGAGTTATACAGTAATTCCCCTCGGCACCTTTCAATTACTGTTTACCACAAAGTCTTCAAGCATTTATCAATAGTAATTAATTTTTTTCTCTCGTAATATATGAAATTTCAAATTTTACTTCCAAAACCCACAACGTCGCACTTTTTCAAAAAGATTTTGCGATAAAACGATTTCGAGAAATCCATTTCTATTATTTCTCAAAAAAAAATAAAAAAATATTAATTCATGTATTATTGCACAAAGTTTAAAAACAATTTCATGTTCAGTTTTATTTATATGGAATCCCCTTTAATTGCGAAATGTATATGACAATTTCCGAGTTTTTGTATACAATTTACCGAATTATTTTCATCTTATTTCCGTTATATGCTATACAATTGCTGAAAAGTGTTTTTATAATCAATACACTAGTGGTTGTACACTGTTTTTTTAACAAGCACATGTGAAGTTGTATTTAATTTACAAGGTTCTTAATAGAATTGCCGGATTTGAGCAATTTAGTTGGTTAAAAACCTCAGCAACTATAAATCTTCTCAAAAATTGAATGTTAACTTGCTTTTTCCAAACATTATTACAGTTATTGAAGAAGTAGCAGTTTATTTATTTGCACTCGAATTTTTGGTTATTACAAATATAATATAAAATATATATGTTTTCTTGAGCACAGCTACTTAAAATATCTTAACGCTAAAGGACTAAGACCCCGTCCACACGTATCCGGAAATTTGTGTATACGCAAATTTTTTCTTACGAATACGGCTTGCATCCACACGTATCTGCCGTAAATGTTAGCTTTTTCCGGAAATTTTTGAAAACGCTCTCCAGAGTGGAAATGCTTTTTTCCGACACGAATACGGATACGTGTGGACGGTCGTATCCGCAAATTTTTGAATACGATGACGTCACTCTTTCGGATCCAGTCCTCGCCGAGTACGATAAACAAATATGGCGTACAGAAGCTTCGCTTTTAGTGGTTCTATAAGTGGTTATAACATGCGTCCAGATAAATGCAGCAGTGATAAATTAACAGTCTCGGTATATGAAAAGTCGTCAGGATATTTTGAGAATGTTATCAATGCATAATGGCAAGCACAAAGTCAAAAAAAGAGCGAATAATCGAAGACGATTTTGAACACGTTTGTTTCGTTTAGTCTTTCTTGACTTTAGGAAGCAATTCCACTTCATCATCTGTTCATTTATAAGTGTCTAGCGTACTTTTTTCTGAGGGTTGAGAAACAGTTTTTGACGACGACACGTTGATGGCGCCATAATTACAATTTTGCGCATGATCAATTTAGAAAAACTTTCCGTCAAAAGAACTGGACAACAGAGTGCATCAAAGCGTATCGCAATTTTTCCGGATACAGTGGATACGTGTGGACGGGCGAAAACGATTCGTATACGCTACGTGTGGACGCAAAAATTTTTGTATTCGCAAAAAAAAATTTCCGGATAAAAAAATTTCCGGATACGTGTGGACATGGCCTAAGTAGCTGGGGTCAGTTGATCAGGTATAGTATATAGTAATTCTGGTTAATAGGGTATCTGTACAAAAGAATACATAATACAGAATTTAGAGGATGAAAATAAGTTGAAGTATATGAATGTAAAAACAAAAATAGTATTTAAGAAATCACAGTATTATGTTTATATAAATGAAAACATAAATAAATACACAATTAAATACAGGAAATTTATAATTAAAATTAAATTTAGATATATAGGTCAAAGTAGAATGAACAATTAAAGTAGTGAAAGAAAAACAAAGTGGAGATAAGAATTGTTTCAATTGGAAATTTATTGGAAGACACAAATAATAAACAATAAAGCAATAACAGTATTATGTTGGAATTAGTTATTGTTTTGGCACCTAAGATGGAATCAGGAAGATCTAAATTTAATCCTGGGTGCCATTTTTGCAGAGAGACAATATAGTCAAGGTAAAACTCAATCAGAGAGAAGACAGCATTGTAAGACAACTATGCATTAACAATCTTTTTATTATTGTATGTAGAGGTACAGCAGAAATATAATTCGTGACTCCAAGAAATGCAAATTGTAACTATTAATACAAGTTGCTTGCTTGTGTTCCTGTGGTGAGAAAAAAAGTTACACACTTTAATGCGTTAAGAGATAATACTTTTGCTTTCGTCAACATGACTTGCTCAGTTATACAAATACATTTATAGTCGTCGCCACATCCCAATTGTCAGACGTTTATTTTTCTATGAATATGCATACGCAAGGCAAATTGAAATTTCATTTTATCAATCGCTCACTCCCGACAGAATTCAATCAAATGAGTGGGAAGAGTAATATTCAAAAAAACTGGTGACATGGGGTCTTGATCCATTTTTTTACAAGACTATAATCAAAACGTTATAAACTTTGAAATCTTCGATTTTGTTTTTAAAACAATAAAGTAGCTGTTTTGAAATTGTGCGCGGTGGGCCTATTTTATCCCATTTTATTTAAAGAAGCGGCGTCAAATTTGCTGAAAATGATATTGTTGCAAACAAATTTTAAAGGTTGTTTTTACAAATCTGATATGAGGGGCTATCAATATGCCCCCTCAGTTAAGTTTTCATGAATTTATTCCTTCAAGAAGACATGCACGTATTCATCTCACGTATATCTGAATGAAAATTTGTGCACATCAGTGCAAGAAGTCAAAAAATACAGTGGTTTAAATATCAAGAAACATGAAATTCTTATTTAAAGTTTTAAAGTGATGTGATGTGATGTGATGCGATGCGATGCGATGCGATGCGATGCGATGCGATGAGATGCGATGCGATGCGATGCGATGTGATGTGATGTGATGTGATGTGATGTGATGTGACGTGACGTGATGTGATGTGATGCGATGCGATGCGATGCGATGTGACGTGATGCGATGCGAGGCGAGGCGACGCGAGGCGAGGCGAGGCGACGCGAGGCGAGGCGAGGCGATGTGACGTGACGTGATGTTATGGGATGGGATGGGATGGGATGGGATGGGATGGGATGGGATGGGATGGGATGGGATGGGATGGGATGGGATGGGATGGGATGGGATGGGATGGGATGGGATCACCAAAAATGGATCGGAATTAACTGGAACAACCACTTTCAAATAAGGCGAGATTACCACATATGTCCATGAGCGCAAGCGGTGTTCGTGAGATGAAACTTTGATATGTTTCGGACATATCTATTAGAACCGTTATCATTGTTATAATTTCGTCGGTAAACGTTCTCCTTCTTTAATTTAGGTCTTTTACATTTCATGACATTAATCAATTTTCTGTGCAAACAATGTAAAACTGCCAATATCTACAGGTGGAAAAAACAGCCATTATCTGTTATGAAGATCAACTTTTCGACATTTCAATACCCAAAATAGTTTTTTCAGACTAGTAATATATTCAGTGTTTTCAACTTGCAGAACAGCATTAGTTCGTATAAATTAAAAATATATTAATACATGATCTCTGTATTCGATGCTTTATTTCGAAACTGCAAACATTGATAATGAAAACGGCAAATTTCGGCCATGTTTTCTTTTATACAATGACGTCTATTTATAATTATTATAGAATTATTATATTGAAATATAACCACTTAATATGAATATGCTCGCGTTATGTTTTATTAATTACTTACATATTTTACGATAAATAATCAAATAATGTGCTAAATATGTTTTTTTTTCGAAAAGTGAATGGCATCTGGGCATTCGGAGCACAGGACTAAATGCCTAATTAATAAGGAATTGAAATTCTTTTGACTTTGTAATTGTTTGTTGTCTATTTTATTCATTTGTTGGTGACTTCGTAAACTGAAATTATTGTTAATAAAATAGCTAGCTTAAGAAGATCCTTTCATTTTTCATCCAAACATTAGATGCAATGAATTTATTCGGTTTGTCCTTTGAGTGGTCTTGGCATTGTTCTTTTTCAAAAATATGACTTGGTTTCCATAACATAAAAGTTTAGAAATTAAGAATTTTACATTTGCCTTAATTTCAAAAATTTCTCTGGGAATAGTCAGTCACACTTTTTTGAATATAAACAACATATTTCCCCTGCCGTAGCTTCAAATTAACTCTCCATCTTACACCGTTCTGTGACAAAAGCCGACAACCAAAAACGTGCGTGAAACCGCGCTGAAAATCATTGGTTCTCAAAGCGTATATCCACGGATTGAAAGCTGAACTACTGAAATTAACAAATATTGCCCAGATCCACCTACGGTAGATTTTTAACTCCTTGCATTTATCAGGTTCTGTCATTGTCAAAAACGAGAACACCAGACTTGGAGTAAAGCATATGATAAACACTCCAACAATTATGGCGATTGTCTTAATCGCCTTTTGATTCTTACGTCGAGCGGTTGTTATTTCAACAGAATCTCTCTTGATTCTCTTCTTATGTCGCATTACCTCTTGGAATATTTTGAAGTAGAAAAAAGCCATAGTTATCAAAGGGACAAAGACGACTAGAGACGAACAAGCCACCCAAAGCTTGCCCAGAGACCTTTCTTCTACCAGAAAGCTAGAGATTCCAACAACAAGTGACAACGTCCATAGCGATGTAATCACCCAGAAACAACGTCTTCTATTAAGAATCTGATGATATTGAAACGGTCGAGAAATCGCAACGTATCGTTCGATACTTATCGAACATAAACTGAAAGTGGTTACTGTTAATGACTGTATCCATAAATAGTTCTCGATCTTCATAAGTGGATCGTCTTCAATCCAAACATTAAGTAAAACAATAGCAATGTATAATGGATTGATCAGAAGACCGACTAAAAAATCACCCATAGTCAGTGAAAGTATGAATAAGTTGGACTGAAGTCGACGTAGTTTCGTCCGAAATATTACCAAAATTACGATGCCGTTGCCTGTGACTGCTGCTACACCAAATAAGGCATTCATTGCGACAAAAATGGTTCTTGTTGTCCCAACGAGGTTTGCAAAACAAGACGAATTTAGAGGAACATCCATTTTGTTGTCTTACTTATTTAAAAGTCAACAATCATTGAGGATGAAGATATAAAAGCACTTAAAGCACGGCAGAAGTAGAATAAGAAAAAATCGCATTTATGTCCCAGCATGTGCCAATATTAACTTTGTCCAATCACAGAGAAGTTTGTAACTTCTTCACAGTCGTGTAGAGAAGAGATCTAGTCAAGTAATTTCAAGTCTTTGGGACAAAATAAACCATGTGACTTCAGTTCTTGCTAACTCACAACACTTTGATTGCCACAAATAGAAATTATTGTTACATAATGACAAATCATTTAGAGTGGTGTTATTACAGCTTCTTAAAAGTCATAACAACAGCGTTTTTACCTTAGATGCATGTGTCCCATTGATAAAATAAATCCAATCCAATTATGTGGTTTAGCCGTACTTAGAGCAAGATCTCAATACGCCGATCTCCCAAAATCGAAATCCCAAACCGACGTTTATTAAAATTATGAATTGACAAAACCACGCTATTTCTCTTGGGATGTATTGTTTGCATAAACGATTGAGTTTAAAACATCCAACATAAACTCCTACGGTTATAATCTTGTCTCAAACCAACCTCAAAGTCTCCTTATTTTATAATTCAACTTCATGCCATTATAATCGATATTTATAAATTTAAGAGATCTCCATCTTCTCTATTGACATCCGCGAAAGCACAACAAATACATGCTAATAAGTGAATCCACCAACGATCGATAACGATGTCAATACAGTCATGTATTTAACCAAAAAATAAACTTGCTAGCATTAATTAGGAGTCTTTAATTAAGGTTCATGTGATTATTAATTTTCATGGATTCCAAAGAAGTTCAACCCCAGTTGGCATGAAGACGAAAATATATATCAAAGCCTCAGATTGATTGAAATTATAATAAGGATGCTTAGAAACCAGTTGAAGCCATTCGCAATATTTCATCGGTGGGTTGTAATTAAAATTAATCGCAGAAATAATAATTGTTTGTAGTCAAACGCTTAAAGTAGGACTGGATTTAGCCATAAGTTATTCATAACGTTTGAGAACCGTATCGTAGAATACTGACTTTCTTTGATAGTGGTAAAGACACATTAATGTTTATGGTGATGATAGTTTCGACTACACTGCAATAATCACCACAGATAATTCCAAATAGTTACTCGTATGTACTCTCGTGTCACGATCTCTTTGTATAAGCAAGTCGAAATCCTTGGACAACAAAACCACTTTAGAGGAGTGATGAAAATATTTGTTGCTCCACTAATAAACTCGCAGGAGGAAATGCAAAACTTCTCAAGATTAGCGTAAATTTTGAGAAACTAGAATATGTCCAAAACATAAGTAGTTTGCAATGTTTTCGGGAAAGCGCGGTCCTAATTATGTATACAGCAATGACATAATAAACACCGAATGGTTTTGACAGAAGAGAACTAATAATGTAATCAGTCAATTATGTCCTCAATTTTTCGAAGGTAGTAGAGACCTGAAGTTGTTTTAAGCAAGACTGCAGATGAAGGAGTTAACATAAGCACTAATGGAATCACACAATCACTAAATATAGCCAATTAAACAAAGTTGACGAGCTGGCCCTAGAAGCAACATTACTCAGAGCAACAGTCATTCCTAGAAAACAATGTACAATTAAACTCAAGCCAAAAGCCAAGTCAGACTTTTAGTTTTCTGAAATACAGAATTCAGCGAAAATATATCGTTGTGGAGTCGGACACAATGAATCGCGCAAGAAAGTCAATCAAGTAACCAACAAAGGAATGATTGATTTCCAGGAAAACGAAGACAGCTGATCAATTCAAGCTAAATTTACAGTTAGCGTTTTTCCCCGTATGATTAATTAAATGAAAATTTTCAGAAGCTGCAAACGTTAGTAACCGTGGTGCTTAAACAAATATGATGTTTTCAGAATAGAAATTAAGGGCGCTAAAAGCCCAAGTAAAATCAGGTTCTTTGTTCTTGTTTCTGTTGCTTTTGTTTGTTGTCTTTTTTTACCACATTTGCCGATTATTGAAAAACACTGTGGTAAGCACAATACTCAACGGCATTCAATATTCATAGAATTCGAGGTAACCAAAGACGTCTTAAAGCACAATTCAATAGGAATATCCTTTGCAATGTACATATGCCAAGTCCAATTTGTCTCCGTCATCGACTCAAACAATAAATTCGGAAGGACTATGGCATGAATAGAGAATATTGAGCAAGATACTGTTAATAGAATGTCCTCGTTTATTCAAAACAAGGTAGAGTTACTAAAATCTTCAACCATTTGGTGATGTCACGTTTGAGCTGCAGTATTATTCCAAAAACTCAAATTTGTTCTGTGAAGTGGACTTGACAGGGAAACGAACAGTGTTTTACCGTATATGTTTGTATTGATCAGATTTTCACCACAAGGCTAAGTGAAAAAAAAGCTTTAAAAAAAGCTCGCTTTAGGGGTTGGAGATTGTGTACGTAAATATTTCAAACCAGATGCGTTCCCCACTTCGTAGAACTGAAATACCTGACTATATGACTGCTATTTATGACTATAGCTGTTAAAGATGCTTTAAAACCAGTAGAAACAAAGCCAATGAGCACATTTACTATCACGAATCGATCCAATCCGAGATCGAGCATCTGCTATCCAAGGATTGATTGCTAAAGCAATAAACCAAGTAACCATTACTGAATTTTGGTTTGAAGAAAATACTAGATCACATCCACTGTACATGTACATCGAAAGAAAATATAAACATTGGTTCCAAACCAGATGTGTTTTTGGCCAAACAAATATCTGTAAATTAGCTGGTCTTCATTTTCGCACGTCTCAATTCCAATTAGAACGAAAATAAATGGAATGCCACAATCAAAATATTTCAGCCACACTATCCACAGTTTCCAGGTTCTGATTTTAGGTCATGCCGCAAGCCCCTACATGGAATAGATTAAAACTATATATTACAATTCAATTGTATGGCCTTTTGGACAATATGAAATGACAAAATAAGTATAATACTACAAACCATTTGAAACTGTACAATTATTTAAGTGGCCAATCACTCAAGCCATATTGGATTGAGCCGAGAAATTACGTAAATAAACATCTTAATATGTTAAAAATGTATAAATATGTTATGCAACTTATCTTTTGTGGTCAAATCTGATTTTCCTTTCATAATTTTTTGATCAGCCAAGCAAATGAGTCGTGACGATTTAAACAGGGTCTAAGGGTTTTTGAACTGAGAAACATTGACTTCGAAAGAAAGAAAAGTGAAAAACGAAAAGATGTGCGCCAATTAAAGGTGTCTTTGCCAGCTATACCCCTTTTAAGCTATCAAGACTTTTTTTTTATTCAGGAATAATTGATGAACCAAGAACAATAGAAAATCACTACCGTGAAGGCATCTGAATATCTTATACAGAAATCGTTTTGATTTGCATAAGGTTGAGTTTGAAATATATAGGACAAATTAAATCTAGTTTCAAAAATATTGATCTAGAATAGCAGCATTAATCTAGACATTTCATAAGTAATATACAACATTCGCGTCCGATCTCTATAGAATATGAAATGTCTCGCTTTCGGCTCGACATTGTATATTCCATACAGATTGGACGCGAATATTATATATATTACATATACTTGAAACATTAAGTCGAGAACGTCAAGAGCAAATGACTTACTCTAATTTTTATAAATAGAAATGCAATTCTCAGAAGTAATTCAGATGTGCTCTAGGCTAATATAAAGTGGTGGAAAAACATTTTCATTTGCAACTAAAATAAACACCACTGGAGTTTCGCCACAAACTATAAAAGCCTTCCAGTGTGGTTCATCAAATAATTGCGTCAAATGTGACCAAATTGAATGTCATTTATAAAAAACGACAGACCAACTGAATTATATGACGCAGTGCAAAAATCGTGGCACCGGTCCAAATTGTATATAGCCAAAAGGTGTTAAGGAAAAAGAAAAGCATTAAAATCAACTTTTTGTAGCATTTTTTGGATGTTGCAGAATTTACGGCTAAATAAATGATCAAAATAACGCTTCGTTCAAAAGAATAACAATAACCCTGCTTTGAACATGAGTAATCTGCATATTTGATAAAAACCAAGCAAATAACAACAAAACAAAAGGTGTCTTCGTTAGGAAAATTGCCGAACTCTGAAAATGAATTTACATTTGTATTTTAGCAGGCACGTAAACCAAAATTTACAAACGCGCAGAATAACACATGCAAACAGGCGACATTTTAATGCCTCGCCGTTGGAAAATTGTGACTTGTCAATTGACGAACTCACAATGTCTTTAGAAAAACTACTATTATTTAGTTACAATACGAGTTGTTATTGCTTGAGACGTGCAGTCAGTTAAAAATAATTCTTTTGAATGTGGGAACTTCCCTATTATATAGTTGTAAATGTGATAATAAGTTGTACACCGTTGAGTGATGATAGCGATAGCTGACGTTTTGAACGTTAGTCCCTCGTCGGAGTAATTACTCATCACTCAAAGGTGTGCAACGTATTATCACATTTACAACTGTTTCTCTAGAAACACCGACGCAGTCCTATCTAGTATTTCTTACTAGTTTTACCTCCCTCTATTATATAGATGATTGATACTTCCTCGGCTTAGGGAAACTGCCTCTGTCGATGACAATTTCATTTACAAATTCTAGAAAAACTAATAAATGATATTTCCACTTACCAGAATATCTTAGCCTATATATTTTCTGACACAGCATATAATTATGAAAATAATTGTGGGAATGAATGTACCTTTTAAAAGATTTATAAACTATCAACAGATTGATTTCTGATGAGAGAGTACCTTAATTCCAAAGCGAAGTACCAAATGATGAATCTGTTGAGGAAAACTTGGTACGTCACCTTGTGGAGTCGACATAAGTCTTCGTAGAGAAGAGCAGTGTAGTTTACAAACAAAAAACATGCGTCAATTAGCAGAGTGGAATTTTCCAAAAAAAAGGATTGTTTGATTTCTCGTAAAAATTTAATTTGTTTATGACAAAAACTGCAACTTGATTATCTGCCAGCTTTTTAGATAAGCCATATGTTAATCCTGAATACAACACTTATTGAAATACCAATTTCAGCCGAGGTGCAGATGTATAAAATGCATAAAACTCAAGTGACGCTAAGAAGATAATCCTTATCAAACGCCCAGTTGAAGTGGAAAACTAGATTGGTTGTTGAATCGTTCATATCCATAAGCGTCTAGTTTTTTTAATTTTGCTCCGACTATGAACCAGTGGTTGCCATGTGAAGATTACTAAGATGTCAAATTGGATAACACTTCCGACGGGAAATGGTTTGTTTTTGACAGTTACTATTAATGATTTCAGACAATGTTTATAGAAAAGCTAACTCAATGACCACCACAAAAAGAATTTATATAATTAGCATGAATTAAAATGTAACAAATTACTTATAGACTTATTATGAAAATTTTGATCCATTAGCTTATAGCCACTGATATTTTCCTGCAAATTATAATGGGAAAAATATTAAATTCGACTTGATTTGTTATCAAAATTTACCCCCGTAGTAGCAAAAATAATTGTTAATGATTTTTATGAAAGTGCGACAATAATTAAACATTATGATCATAAATATCATTTATCATCAACAAACAAACAAACTGTTGTAGTTTTACTTCCGGACAATTTACTTCCGGTAATCGTTAGCATAATTTCGCGCATGCGCACTACGCGCCAGTTCTCGTGGTGTTCGCCATGTTTTGTACTGAGTTTATTATTGAGTAAAAATACGTGAATAAAAGCCACACAAGTCAACTTATTACATGGTGTCAGAAGGAAACTGAAGGAAAAACACCGTCACACATACCAGGCCGGTATTTTACTGGAAATTCAACAGATTTACACAAGAAAAATGGCCGAACTCACGGGACTCACAAGCCCTCGAATGGACTGGATTGCAACTGATCTTCCCCAAGCACTAAAGAAATTCAAGGCAACTGTCGAGCTATACTTTTCAGGCCCACTTAAGTCTAAATCGGAGGAAGAAATGGTCAGCTATCTCTTGATTTGGACGTGAGAGGAAGGAATCGAATTAGTTTCTACTTGGTCGCTAACATCAGAAGAAAAGAAAAGGCTGTCAACTTACTGGGAAACATTTGAAGAATACGTTGCTCCTAAGAGCAATTTTCGCTTGGCACGATACAAATTGCGCACTCTGAAGCAACAGGAGGACGAACCAGTGGATTCATTCATAAGGAAGTAAGATTACTAGCCAGCGAATGCAGGGATGATAACGTAGATGAACTCATTATCGATGCTTTAATTTTCGGATCTCGTCGCCCACGAGTCCAGGCCAAACTCCTAGAGTTTGACAAAACACTAACACTCGCTAAAGCCATTCACATAGCTAGAACTGAAGAAGCCACTTCAGCTCAGTTACAAGATATCAGGGGCACAAGTACTATACCTGTACATGCAATAGCTCACAAAAACACTTTCTCTCAGCCCAAAACACACTCACGTGAAAATAGACAGGTGCAAACTTGTGGGAACTGTGGTACTAACCATGATGTTAAACAAAAATCCCTTTGTCCTGCAAACGGAACAAAGTGTAACAACTGTGGGAAACTGAATCACTGGGTCAATGTTTGTCGTTCTACAGAACCCCAAGGTCCCACCCCGAGGGGAAGAGGCAGGTGGGGGGACCCAAACAAACCGAGACAACAGATAAATACCCTTAGCACAGAGAATACTGCCACTGCAACTGAGCCCGTAGATTCCCCACAATTATTTTTTCACTCGTTAACCATCAATAGCATGTCTCGACAGAACACCCAAGCGCTCATCAACATACAGGTTGACTCACCTAATGGAACATTACCACTGCTTTGTAAGATTGACACCGGTGCTGAAGGAAATGCTATTCCGTTGAGCAGCTACAAACACATCTATCCTGGATCACTCTGCGACAGATATGGCAAGCCACTCGACTTAGCCCCATCAGCTACAAGGATAACAGCTTATGGAGGACATGAAGTACAACACTACGGTACCTGCAACCTCACCTTGTCACACAACGGTCAGTCCAGCCCTCATGAATTTCATGTTGTAAACACAACAGGACCTACAATCCTAGGACTACCAACATGTACAGAGATGAAACTCGTAGCCCTTAATCACAGTCTAAGCAAAGACCAGCCCCAGGAAACTGAAACATCACCAGCACAAGTACCCAAGGATGACCCGGAGGCAAAAGCAGCCTTACTCAGCCAGTACGCTGATTGCTTCCAAGGCATAGGGTGTTTCAGTGGTGAGTTCCACATCACACCCGACCCTACAGTACCACCCGTAGCTCATCCACCACGACGCGTTCCTGAAGCCCTTCAGGAGCCACTGCAAAAGGAGCTGGAGTCCCTTGTAAAGCAAGGAATCATTGCCAAAGTCGATGAACCCACAGACTGGGTTAACTCATTAGTCTGCTCCACCAAACGGAATGGCTCCATACGACTCTGTCTTGACCCGAAAGACCTGAATGGTGCTATAAAACGCCCACACCACCGTACACCGACACTTGACGAAGTCTTATCAAAGCTGAGTGGATCAGAGTACTTCTTCATAGTCGACGCCCGCAGCGGTTATTGGAACATAAAGCTCGACCAGGAAAGCTCACTCTACACCACATTCAACTCACCACATGGAAGATTCAGATTCCTACGACTACCTTTCGGTCTGATCTGCGCTCAGGACATTTTCCAAAAGAAGGTCGACGAAACCTTTGGTGACCTACCTGGAGTGACAGGCATCACAGATGACATAATTGTCAATGGCCGCAATCGTAAAGAGCATGACGACAACCTGATGGCAGTGATGGAGCGTGCCCGCGAAACTGGTCTGAAATTCAATGCTGATAAATGCAAGATCGCCAGTAAGGAACTTGTCTTTTTCGGACACACCTTAAGTGCGGATGGCCTGAAACTTGACCCTACTAATGTCGAAGCCGTCAACAACATGGATCCTTCAGCGAACCTCGCCGATCTCCAAGTCTTCCTTGGTATGACGCAATATCTCAGCCGTTTCATACCTAACCTCGCCTCAACAGCAGCGGTCCTCTGGGACCTGACAAAGAAAAGAAGTCAATTCCAGTGGTGCCCAGAACACCAGAAAGCAGTCGATGACATCAAACAGCTCATCACATCGCCAGCCTCGCTGCAGTATTTCAACAGCACCAAGCCTGTCATAATCCAAGTTGACGCATTCCAACGTGGCCTCGGTGCGACCCTCATCCAAGACAAAGGCATTGTGTAGTACAGAAGTAAGCTTTTGTCTGAGACCGAGAGAAGATACTCCAACATAGAAAGGGAAATGCTCGCAGTCGTCCATGGCCTTGAGAAGTTTCATTACTACGCTTATGGGCGCCATATCTAGGTACACACAGACCACAAGACACTGGAGGCAATCTTTAAAAAGCATCTAGCCAGCGCTCCACCCCGCATTGCCAGAATGATGCTGAGAATACAGAAGTATGATGTCGAAATCCGATATGTCCAGGGAAGGACATACCACTGGCTGACGCCCTCTCACGACTCAACCCAAGTCACGGTGACACTATTCCTGGACTTGATGTGTCTATACATGAGCTACACTTGCATCTCAACGCTAGCCCCACCAGGATAAAGCAGATCCAAGAAGAGACGAACAAGGACACAACACTTCACTCACTTCGTGCACTCATCACTCAAGTTTGGACACACAAAAGAGCTGAATGCCCTGAGTTACTACACCCGTATTGGAACTACCGTGATGAACTCACTGTCGCTGATGGATTGGTCCTAAAGGGTACACGGATATTGTGATTCCAAGGACCCTGCAACCAGACGTCTTACGACAACTTCACTATGCACATCAGTGTGCAGAAAAGTGTAAACTCAGAGCCAAGGGATCAGTCTTTTGGGCGAACATCAATGCAGACATCGACAACATGATCAAGAGTTGCGCCCCCTGTCAGCGCAATCAGTCCATGAACACTAAGGAGCCACTGATGCCTCATGATGTTCCGCCGAGGCCCTGGCACACCTTAGCATCAGATCTGTTTACCTGGAATGGTTCACCATATCTACTACTTTCTGACTACTACAGTAAGTTCCCAGTTGTACGCAAGTTAACCAACATTCAATCATCTACTGTCATCGCTCACCTCAAGGGAATCTTTGAGGGACACGGGATACCAGACAAACTTGTCACAGGACATGAGTTTACGTCTGCTCTATTCAAGGATTTCAGCAACACCTATGGTTTTACTCATACTACTACAAGCCCATACTACAAGGAGGCTAATGGCTTCATAGAGAGGAATGTGCAAACTGTCAAGGATCTCCTGCAAAAGTGCAAGGAATCAGGACAACATCTAGCCATGCTGTGCTTGAGAACAACCCCGCTGGATCACAGTCTGCCATCGCCTGCTGAACTGCTGAATTCCTGACCCTACCAGTCTAACCTGTCGGCCTTTTCCAGACATACGCTACTCAACACACCAGACTATGATGCCAACGTTAAGTTGCAGTCCAGACAAGACAGACAGAAGTCATATTACGACAGGACTTCCAGATGTTTACAGCCCATTCACCCTCAGGATGCTGTCAGAGTATTCAACCCTCTGAGTTCCAAGTGGGAGCCAGGAGTAGTTCGAGCAGCTGCGCTAACTCCACGCTCGCACATTGTAGACATGTCTAACGGCTGTACTCTCATTAGAAACCGCAAACACATACGTCCCACGGGTGAGAAACTAAGCTTCAATAATACTTCAGCAACTGATGACTACAAGCCTGTAGCAGGACCAACACCTGATGACAACAAACCCTCTTCAGAGACAAGACTGTCTACACTTAGTACCCCTGCGAAGTCTTCACCTGCCCCAACTGATCCACTGTACGAAGATCAGCGCGGACAGTGAGACCCCCAGATAGACTGGACTTGTAGCACTTGCTACAAGGTTTTTCCTTCATCGTTTAGATGGAAACATGATTTACACTCCATGAGGTAGTTTTATTGAGCTTTCAGCGCCATAACGTACAACAAACTTTGATTCGTTCAAAATCGTGAATAAAGATAAGATAAGATAAGTCTCGATTAGATGCAAGCTGAGTGGATCAGAGTACTTCTCCATAGTCGACGCCCGCAGCGGTTATTGGAACATAAAGCTCGACCAGGAAAGCTCACTCTACGCCACATTCTAGAGCCGAAAATTTTGACAACACAGCGGTTATATAAAATGGCGCCCAAGAGGTCAAAAAGAAGTATGAATTTCACTATTGATAAAAGCAGACTATCAATTTCAAGAAACCTAGTTAAAATGCTAAATAAAAATTAAAAGAAAGAAAATCATAGCTTACAAAAAATAATGCAAATTAATTTCATAAGGAATGTAACTTATCCATTACGCATGTTTTTATCATGTCTTTTCATCCTATCTCACATCGCATAGAGACCCGCTTATTTACTATTTTCTACAGCTGAGGACGAATTCCAGTCACATTTCAAGCTTATTTTCCATTACAACTATAGTGAGTGATTAAGTGAAAATTTAATATAACATTTTATGACACTTGCGCATGTGTTAATTAAAAGTTGTATTTTTGCTAAACTTCAAAATAACATATTATGAAAATGTTTTATCTATTTTCAGCAGCTTATATCAATACACTTGTAAAATGTAAGGACGTTCCACCTAGTGTGGACTCCCGGAAAGAAACTTTTTTTAAAAGAAGTTTTTTTTTACATTGTTTTAATCATAGACATACGACATTTGCTTAAAGTTTTTTTTTCTTTGTTCATTTTTCTAGCCTATGCATACGTACATGAATTGGCACTGCAAATTGAGGAGAGAGCGTGTTCCTGGAGCTCACTCCTTCGTCTGCACTTGTCCTGAACAAGAGAATATAAATTAGGTAAGAGAATGAATCGCTGGTAATGCTGCTTGTAGACAAAATATATTGTTTGGCTCATTTTTTTAATCAAAAAGCCCAAAAACCTTTTTAATATGGTCTGGTTATAAAATATAGTGTCTTCCAAAAAATACGGAGCTATTCTGAAAGTTATTCTAAGAATAGGGGATTCTGAAATGGAAAGAACTCAATGCTAGCAATTTCTTTGCCTTGTCCTCAAGTATGTTTGACTATTTTTGCAAACTACAGTGTATAAAGAACTTGACTACAATCTTGGATATAATGGTACTGGACAACAGAGATATCTCAAACACGCACACAAGTTACTAAAGGCCAGTTCACATGGGCGATTTAAGCGGCGATTTCCAGAATTCGCGTCGCTGCCATATCGCAGCTGTTTTGAACATGTTCAAATTTCACGGCGATTTTGCTGCAATTTTCTTCATAAAAATGCAAAACCAGCCTGTGGGGGGGGGGGGGGGGGGTCACTGGGGAATTTTTTTTTCGCGCTTTTAATTAATCAAAGAAAATGTCGGGGGGGGAAAGTTGAGAGTGCGAAAAATATATTAAAAAAATGGGAAAGTTGTGGCCAAGAAGGTTTAATAGTAGTTTAGAGCAAACTTGTAGTCATTTGTGAAAAGTGCCCTCTGTTTCGCGGTTTCACCCAGACATTTCTTGGTCTTTCACCTGTTTTTCAAATGTCAGTCTATTCGGTAACGCCCATATATAATGACTGAGACAAATGATCATATTGATATTTACTTTGATATTCGAATTCCGAGAATATAAAATCGGGCTTCAAAAAGTCAAACTATAATTGAAAACTACAATAAGTTTTGTTATGTGTAAGGTAATACAAATAATAAAATAATTTAAAAATTAATAATAACCAAATAAGCAATGTATATTTAATTGGTGTAATTTCATGTGATAAAACTTTAATAAGGCTTGACTTCTCTAAACTTTCGAGTAGTTTAGTTGTTTTGTCTTTAGTTAAAATAGCTTTCTCTTTTTAAATCATGTTTGTGAGTCAGTAGAAAAGAAAGCTGCTGTTCTCGAACGTTTGACAGAAAAGGTTAAGAGGAATTATAAAAGCAAAGTAAAACTACAGGGCTTCAACAAATCAAATCGCTTAAAAAAAAGATAAAAAAATACGTGCTCAAACTGAAGAAAACATTTGTAACAAGCACTAATAACAACCATTTGAATAAACTTCCTCCAACAAAAGTGTTTCTCAAAGCTTACCATATCAAACAATTACTGCCGTTCGTTGGGCTTCCTAATTTCTATTTTAACTTAGTTTACATTAGCAGTTAATGAGATAAACAACAGAACAATAATCAGAGTGTAAAAAAAGAAAAGACAGAAACGGACAAAAGAAAAAAAAAACTAGTAAAAAAAATATCAATCAAAATAGAATACATAAAAAACTCTAAATGACTTCTTTCTTTTTACCGATTAACAGGTTAGCTCAGTTGGGAAAGCGTTGGCTGTTAACCGGGAGGATGAGTGTTCGAACCCTCAGCCGGACCATCACTCAGGGTCTTTTAGTCCATGAGGCAAGCCACTTTTCGTTACCACTCGGGGGGACGAAGGCTAACATATATCAAATTAAAGCTTATCATGAGTAGAATTCGAAAATATATGATGGAAATGTTGTCGGAGTAGCTTGAGGGTGTCACGTGACTTTGAAATTTGCATAATTAGCATATAAACCAATGATATACTGAATGTACTAAAGTGTGACTTTTAGCATGTAGTTCTGCTCATTCTTCATAAACTAAAGGTACAATAGATAAAATATAATGTCTGTAAAGTTATTTGTCACTTTTTAACGCTAATTAGTCACATGTCAGTGACGTCACTTCCGGTCAGGTTAAAAAAATCTGAGGTTTTTGTGTTGTTTAAGTATATTTATTTGTTATCTCTTTTATATATGCTCAAAAGTACAATTCAAACCAATTTTGGCAGATATAACACTGAAAATATTGTTAAGGATGTTCACAGGAATTGCTGTTGCGCATCATTTTTGCGCACGCAGGCAAAACAAACGACATTAACACGAGTGTGAGCTCTTTATTTGTTTGCTTTTTGTCCATTCTCTAGGTTTTGAGCAGAATTCCGCAGAAACAAAATCTACTTTTGAAGATTACACCTTTAGGAAATTATGATCATTTGAATAAACAAAATTGAGATCATTGCACAGTTTCTATGTATTTGTTCTTTGTAAACTTTTTTGCAATCCATTTTGTTTCCTCAACGGCTCATGATACTCTGCCGTTGGTTGGAGGGATTCTAGACATGTCTTCTTGAAGTGACCAGCAGAGGCATTCTGCAACTTTACGATAGTGTACCTAAAGGTGTGTGGTCTCGTCAAATCGCTATAATCTCATGAACTACCTTTTTTTACTGTGGTTGACACCATTGTGCGAAAAGGAAGGGCATAACTTTATTTTTACACGGAAATCATCAGTATATAAAAGGTAAACCACAGCAGAAACTGCTTTTTAGACATCAGGTCCTAGGTTTTGGTTATGTTAATTTGCCTTCTGGCGTCCTTAGATTGTACATTTGGGGGTTCTCGATCAGTAAATACCTTTTGTACACATAAACGCATTTTCTTATTGGTTACTTTAAACATCAGCACGGTCCTTTGTTTTTACGTCTCAGTTAAAGTTTGCCCCAATCTAAATCGACTAGAATATCCTTTGATTGCACGTCGCAGTTATATTCAGTTACTGCTTTATTCTGTAGTTTTTGTAGTCGATCACGCAAAGTCTTATTTGCATCACCCCATACCTCACTGCAATAGTCAATGTACAATCACATTATATATATGAAAACAATAGTTACACAGGGTCGTATGCGCTTGGGATGAGGTCTTTTTAGCACAATATAAAGGACAATCTGGCACAAACAGCAGTTCTCAATCACCTTCTCTTAATATACAGATTATATGACGAAGTTACTCAATCGTGTGATATAGGATATTACAAGCGATGATATATATAGCATTGGTATGAGCTAGAGATCAGTGAAGGAAGTCATTGACAGTGGACATATCAGTAGCTGACGAATAGCCTATATTATTGGCAATGATTGTGTCTTTGTTGTGAACCATGGAGTTCTCAACTTTCACTTTTCCAAGTTTGGGTCCTATTTAAAATCATAAAAAGGTACAAGGGGTATTTTCTTCTTTGTCTTGTCCACCTTATTCACAATAATGTCTTGATGAGGAGCACAAGTTACAGGCTCAGTGGCGATACGATCAATACAAAGCGATGCCCAACCCCGAGATGGATTTCTCTCACATCTATTGATGTACATGAAGAGAAGTGTTTATACTCTGGGGCAGGTTCCATAAAGCCTGAATAGAGCTATTCATCGGAAATTCTATGGAATGGATACCTTTATCCATTATTTGTGCAACCGAATCCTGGTATATAGCTTCGAATAGTGTCATGGCACGCAATCTTTCACATGCACAAGGCTCTATCAACTGCTTTGAGATGAGAATACGCCCTCTATGAATCAATCGCTGCAATATGATGTGACTGCATGTATTAATGATTATAATTTTAAAATAACGAAATATTTTTAAGCGATTTTATTGACCATGGTAACACAATATCTTGAAACTAGTTTGTTTGTTTGCTCGCCTCTTTGGGCCATCCGATTTTATTCTTGTTTCTCTCAGAACTTGCTTGCACATAAGCATGGTCTGACCAATCCATTCGGGATTTGGTTATCATCCACCTGGACCTGTACACTAACAGTGCCCTGTCATTCTATGATTTCATCGGCTTTTGGTGATATTTCTGAAAACAAACTGAAGCTTTGAGGAGACAAATGAAAACAATTATGAGCTTTTGAATTAGTGCGTTACTTTGTTACAAAGCTAAGATTTCAACATCACAGCTCAATTTTTTAGGTAAATTGGATCTTATTTAAAACTTGAGTGTCAATTTGCCTTTGTTTCGAAATACTTTGTAGAGCATATCAACGCCTTTATTGACATATAGAAAAAATGCAAGCAACAAGCTTTGTTTCTGCTGAATTCTTCTCAAAGCCTGGAAAATGGACAAAAATAAAACAAATAAAGAGCTCACACTCGTGTTAATGTCGTTTGTTCTGAGAATTTCTTAGGGCGTGCCTGCATGCGCAGAAATGGTGCGCAACAGCAATTCCCATGAACATCCTTAACAATTCTTTTCAGTGTTATATTTCAGTGCCAAAATTGGTTTGAATTGCATTTTCAAACATGTATATAAAAAAATAACGAATGAATATATTTAAACAGCACAAAAACCTCAGATTTTTTTTTATTCTGACCGGAAGTGACGTCACTGACATGTGACTAATTAGCGTCAAAAGTGACAAATAACTTTACAGACATTATATTTTATCTGTTGTAGCTTTAATTTATGAAGAATGAGTAGAACTACATGCTAAAAGTCACACTTTAGTACATTCAGTATATCATTGGTATATATGCTAATTATGCAAATTTCAAGGTCACGTGACACCCTTAAGCTACTCCGACAACATTTCCATCATATATTTTCGAATTCTACTCATGGTAAGCTTTAATTTGATATATGTTGGCCTTCGTCCCCCCGAGTGGTAACGAACCGCCATTTTTAGGCACTTGGCTCATGGACTATTTGAGGAGAATGTTCTTTGATCTATAATTGTTAGGCTTCGCGTCTTCTCGGATAAGGACGATAAACTGGAGGTCCCGTCTTGCCACACTTCACATTAACCAATAAAGGGGGGACGTAAGAGAACGACTGAGGACGCAGGTAACGACAATCCTCGGTGATAGCCTACACTAATACACACTAACTACTAATCAAAACTCATGCTTGTAAAACCGGATTACATACTACAAATATTAAAGATTGTAAAGCGCATTGAGACGTTAGTGAAATGCGCTATATAAGCACTACATTACATTACATAATCACAGTGTAAAATTTAAAAAAGACAGAAACAGACAGAAGAAAAAAAACTAGTAAAATAATATCAATCAAAATGGAATACATAAAAAACTATAAATGACTCGGTTTAGTAGAATCCGATTCTCAACCTTCACTGCGCTCAGTCTTGTTGGTCTTCACAATTTAGTGCATGCTTTTTAGCGGAGCTCAAGGCCCGCGCAAGCGGAGCACCATAATTAAGAAAATATGGTAAACCATCGAGCTCATTTCAAATCGACCACAGGAAGCCCAGAAATTCGTACAACGTACGTACGTACATACATACATACATACATACATACATACATACATACATACATACATACATACATACATACATACATACATACATACATACATACATACATACATACATACATACATACATACATACATACATACATACATACATACATACATACATACATACATACATGCATACACACATACGTACGTACGTCCGTGTACTCACGCGCACATTTTCTGACCAGTTTAAGTGAGCTGAAGTTCAGGCGCCAAAACTTTGACAACATTTACACGCGTACTGACATTAGGAAATTTTGTCATCGACACACCGACACACAAAATAGTCATTATCAAATTATTTTCAGTTTACTAAAACCAAAGAGACTAGTTTTCACTGCTTTAACCTAAAAAAATACTCATTTCTACAATGGACAAGGAGCAAGAAACTGGTAAGTCGTTTTGTTTGTTTGATTCTTCACAGGTAGAAATGGCAATTTTCTTGAAGACACACAGGGCATTTGTTCACTATTAAAGACCACAGAATATAAATTGAGAGATCATTATCTCTTATATCAATACAATTGTATTTTAAATTAAGATATAAGAAATAATGATCTCTCAAAACAGGTTTCAAAACAATGTACAATTTTAACTGAATTTAGAATATTATTCAATATCAATATACAGCTTTATTGAAAAGGTTGTTCAGTTGAGATACTGATTTAGTAAATAGCAATGTCATTTGCATATATCAAGTTTTTAGTTTTCTTGTTTTAAATACAAAGCAGCACTATATAGTTACATAGTTTATTATAATTATGTGAATAAGTTATTTTGTACATTTTGACTCATTTCTTAAAAAATAAAAATCATGAGATATGCAAATGACTTTGCCCTCTGCCCTTAGCCCTAGAGTATAATGTGTTTGCAATGGACGGGGACTATGTTTCAACATAGTTGTGTTTTTTCCAGGTGATTTATATACCACACATGATATAAACTGGTTGATCATATCACCCAGTCACATCTTTAACTTGTAAAATAGATTTAAATTATAATTATAAATTTGATTATAATTTTTACTTTACTGATTTGTTGTAGCTGAACTAATTGATGTAGGCAATAAAGACTACAAATGTCATCCTTATTTGCTGGCCTTCTGATAAGCAAAGGCTGTCAAAGTGCCAGGGTTCATTTTTGTGCAAAAAGGAAGGGGGGGAGGTTAATATATGAAATAGGGGTAGGTGGTCAGGTCACATTTCTGTGAAGTACTTAACATTAAAGTTGCTGTAAAGGAATCATTTTTGTTTTGCCACAAAAAAAGTATTAATTTATGTAACGTTCTCGCACCAATTAAAATTATGAAGATAATTATATTGATTTTAGCCATATTCTTGGAGCTCCGCTATTAAGTTTACCTAATATTTATATTAATCCCATCCCGCTACGTAATCCAGTTTTTTTTTTTCTGGAGTTTCTCAATTGTACACTACAAAAACTGCCTTGCTAAAACAACCAAAAAGATGGTTTCAAATGGTTAATTCCACCAATTCGCCGGTTTCATTTTGAAAAAGGGACTGGGTTCTAGTTGAGAAAAATAAATATTATTAAAATCATTCCTTATGTTTTTAAATCGTTACAAATTTGAGACCATATTTCAAAAGAACATGTTAAAATGAATAAATGATGAAAGTTTGGTTAAAATCGGATAAATACAGATAAATTTATTGGGATTTGAATATTACAAGAAATGTATGTAATGGAGGGACAGTGTCCTTCCAAAACATTTTTCCTTCATAAATTCAATATAACTAAAAAACATCTAGCAAATGAACTAAAATAGCATAGTAATGATGTTTGTCTTTATGTTTTTGTTATGTGAAGATGTTTTTTAATGAATTATGCTTTGTTTTTGAAGACTAGAACCCAGTCCCTTTTTCAATATGAAACCGGCTAATTGAATTTTGGTTAACATGTTCAACCAAGATAACTTGGTTGTAATAATCTAAATTTAATGGTTATTACAACCAAAATTTAATATCAACCAATCAGTTATTTAGTTTGCTTTAACCCAAAGTTAGTTGTTTGTTTTAACCAAATATGATCTTAACAAAACTACATAGAGATCACTCAATGGAAAATGCGCACGTATGGTTTTTATGCACAAGTTGAGAAGTATCAAGAGCGCAGCGAACGAGTGATTTTTCTGATACAAATCAACGAGTGCATAAAAATCGTACAAGCATTTTCCATCGTGTAATTTATTTATTCCATAGATACTGAGATTCTTAAACGTAATTTTTGACAAGTTTTGTCTCATATCAGAGCAGCAGTTTTTCAAGCTAAAGGGAGACAGAACGACATAAGACTATGTAAAATAAAGCTAAGTACAGTAAAAAATTAAAGATTGAAACAAACTGAAATATCAACCCAAACAAATAATGTGCCAAAGAATCAAAGATTAAATAATATCTTTAATAATAATATTATTTTGTTTTCAAAAGGCAAGTTTACGTTCGTGATGAGCGACTTTGCAGACTGAACCGGCATTAAATTAGCCTTTGCTCGAATGCAACTCATAAAAGTCGATTAAAAAGGTTTTGTACCTTTTGACGATTCTGATTCTGTTGGTTATTAAGCTGCATTGTTCTTATAATGTGTTTATGTTTTTTTCTGGGTGAGAGCAGTGTTTTTTGTACTTTTTTTTTCTGAATATGGATTGTTGTCCGGTTGCTTGGTAGAGCAGCCTGATGGCGTCGTCGTAGTCGTAGTCATGATCAATCGGCAAAGTTTCTTCAATTAAACTTAACTCAAAAATTCCATATCTTTAGCAGATGAGTATCTTAGAGCTCCTGGCATCTTTTAGTCTGCCGTTTTTGTGGATATTTTCATAGAAAGTAGCAGATATTTCAGACGTTTGCACTCGAATAAGTGAGTTGTGAAATCAGTGAAATCACTCAGCTGTTTTCATCCATTTTCGCTCTGGACTATGAAAGCCGCCTGAAAGTTTGTTGACATTGAGATGTAGGGTATATTGAGTGTGCGGTACGGTAGTGAGTGTGAATGAGTCTCGGAGAAACTAGAACATTTCGTGCTTTTCTCAAGTCCTGAGATGCACAAAAGATATTTACATTTTTAAACCATATACATTTACATTTTGCTTAAAAAAGCTCAAGATATTGATTTCCACGCCTCGATATCCAGTCTTGATCAAATGATCCGTGTCGAGTTGCGTTGTTCATTTCACAAACATTCATTTTTGCGTCATGGTTGACAGACTGACAGGATGGGTGTGACAAACAGACAGATATACATTCTATCATTGTCAGACCAGTTTCTGTGTTGGTCACGTGATTCAACAGGGCGTGGTCAGAGAGTCCACTTTGGAACATTATATCTTTGTCCAGCTTGACTGTTTGAACTGTTGGATATATATGAAATGTGTTTCAAAATTAACTTATTCATAATTTTAGGGATTTGTTTACTTTTTCACTATTAAAAGAGTGCTCTTGGTAACAGCATTTCTTGCTTTGCATCAACTTAAAACATCATTAAAGATCCTATCGACACAGGGAAACTTCAATTAAGATTTAGCTGTTTTTAGAGGCGTGTGTGTATGTTTTGTGGGGCTAAGGGCTGTTTGTTTGCATTAAAGTTTATTGTATTATAACATTAGAAGTTCAGTAAATTGTGTTGGTGTTTCTTGTGCATAAAAAAGAAAAAAAATCGATAGATCCAGTATTGAATTCTCTCGTTTTATTTATTATTATTATTATTATTATTATTAATTATTGACCTTCAGTTTCCTCAGAGTCCCTCCATAATTTAAGCTGAAGTGTCGGTGCATCTCAGTGACTTTTGGCTATGTCGCCTCTTTATTTACAATAACTCAGTTAGCTTATGTAAGTAACTGGGCTATTAAATCATATTACTCGAAGAACTAACATCCGAAACTTCAGTATCGCTATCGTCACTATACGGTGTCTAATTTACCTATATATTTTACAACTGCTTTTTCTAGAAACACCGACACAATCCCATCTAGTATTTTGCTAGTTTTCATTTATTGGTATTTAAATGTAATCAAATGTTAATACTTTGCTGAATTCACTAGATTAAATAGAGCACCTACTCTTATATTGGGACAATTACTCACTGCAACCCACCAAAAATATATTTTTCTTCACAAATACCAAATGACAAAAAAAAAAATGAAAATTACAAGCTTTATTATCTTTTCAACCGAACGAATTAATCAATTACTATATTACAACGTATCTCACTTAGCTGCATACTTATTTACGGTGTTCAACTCACACATAGAGAAAAATATCGCTCTGGGATCCTCACGGCTACCCTATAGTTCATATTCCTGCTATGTTGCTAGCGTGGTAGGTCTTGTGGTCTAGTGGTTACAGTGCGAATATACAAAAACCGTGTCCAGACATAAATATTATTCAGCCAATAACAGACAGCATACTGATGAACCCTAACCGAAAAGTAATTCCGATTGGGTAAGTAAACATTCTGAAATATTTATGTCTGGCCACGGTCTTTGTGTTCACACTGCAACACATTTGCTAAGAGCAAATGACATTTTTTAACTCGGTTTATTGCTGGCATAATATTGCGTGGCATAATACGGCTTGGTATAATATTCAACAAATACTACAATCTGATCATCATTAGGATACCTGTGCAGTAGCCAGCTTGTACATCAAAAGCTGTCTTCTTCATCTTGTATACATAGTAACCATGACAACGTCTAACTAGTATGGTAGTTTTGTATCGACAGCAGTTATCATTCCAACTGAAACACACGGTTCGTTCTACAACTAGATCTTGTTTATTTGGATGAGAACCTTGCATCCAACCAGTTGCTTGTGTTGAACAATGCATTGGAGAAACACACTTTTCAGGTAACTGTTAAACAACGCAAGAACTGTACAATTCATCTGATCTGGTCTGGTCTGATCTGAACTCCTCTATATATGTTTATTTTACCCTTATATTTTTGACAGTTCTTATACTTTATTAAAAATGGATTAATTTATGTTCATTTAAAGTTATTGTTGTTGTTGCTGTTGTTGATCTGATATGTACTGATTTTTCTTTACATGCATTGTTGTCACTGAATTAAGCTAAATTCATGTTCACCTAGTAAAAAACATGCAATTATCGGCCAATCAGAATCAATAAGATTTTTCAGAGTAATTTCGTAAATGTCAAAATACGCGTTGTATGCCCTAGTATTGATCACTGTAATTTTACCTGCAGGTAGTTGTTTCCATCAGTAAGTCTGTACCAGGTATCATCATTAATAATACTGCTGTTGTTGGACAATGAGCTGGATTTGACATTAACAGACCAGTCTTTCACTTCCAGATCTGTATACTTTGCACACATCTTAAAGCTTCCTGTACATTATATATCGAAACAAGCATGATTTGCGAGTTTTGTAACGTCAAGTTAACTGCTTTTAATGATATGCTTTGGCAAGAATATTCACGTTTAGTTAGGTATTCGACGGGGATAATCATTATGGCCTCAATTCTGATCAAACTATAAAGTACTATTATAACATTGTATTTGCATTGTACAATGTTGCTGGCTTTGCTGTCGGCTACATGCTCTTTTGAAAGTCGTAGTTGTTCATGTCAACACAGGCCTACTAGTTCATGTTTTCCTTCTTTCGCTTTTTTCACATTTTTTTATGTCACAGCATATTGTATTGCACATGGAGTCGAGTGAAATATCAGTATATATTTGTTAATACTTACTACTTGGCATGATTTGATTTAAAAAAATCTGTTTTCTTGGAGGTAAAGTCAAGAAATTGAGAAATATATTAAAAAGTCAAACAATCCCTTAAAAAAAACTGCCATTCACATCCATAACCATATATAGCAATTTTAGTTATTTGGTAGTGATTGTGCCGGATTTTATCTTCTTGATTTTATATTGTCTACAGTCACAAATTTCGGAAAAAGTCAATGGAAACTTCTAGAGAATACAATGGGCCAATTTACCAAACTGGCAGCGGAATTTTGAAATTTTGTTTAGAAAGGACAAAACCCCCCAAAAAACTGAAGGTCACACAGGAACTCCAACAAACGACAGTGATTATTTGATAACGGAAATATACAATAACCATCGTTTGTGGACGTTTCAAGAAGGTGTGAGCATTTTTGAGTATTGTATTTGAATATCAATCAATCAAAATTTGGTTTTTGCTTTTCAATTCAGGTTAATTAATAATAAACTTTGGAATATTGTTATGGTTTACAGATTCTATCATATATTTAAAGAAAAATAAAGATGAACCTGATGGCTAAGTTAATTGTTGTGTTATTCAGTATAATCAGTGTTTATCAAATGGCCAGAAAAGTCAGTCATGTGAGCCGGATAGTCAGCGGGTTCGCCCAATCGACTTCAGGACTTCATGTAACGAACACATCATGCACATCATTGAGCACTTTCAACAAGAGTACATAATATAAACATTGCATGAAGTACATACCTCTATAGAACACAAGAAAACAAAATGGTTTGTTATGAAAAGCTTCAAAGCTACATTATATATATAAAGGTTGTTATTCAGCACCTTGTGTGTGCACATCGTAAAAAAAGATGAGCAAGTAAGGCTATATTTATAGCAAAGTAATTCGAATCTGCACGTACGGCTCACTAAAACAAAATTTAAGCAGAATGTTTTAAAGAGCGAAGAAGAACGATTAAAGGTAAACAATAATTGTTGTAGATAACAATTTTTGATATATTGATTTACTACTTGATCAGCAATATCTAATCCAATAATTTTATGTAACGGCGAATTGCCTTGTATTGTGTGTGTGTGTGTGTGTGTGTGTGTGTGTGTGTGTGTGTGTGTGTGTGTGTGTGTGTGTGTGTGTGTGTGTGTGTGTGTGTGTGTGTGTGTGTGTGTGTGTGTGTGTGTGTGTGTTTACATGTGTGTATTCACTCGGGGTTGGGTATATAAGGGCATGGTCGAGCCTCCAAGAGTGGAATTCTTGGGGCTGTTGAAAACGTAGGTCAACAGTTTAGCAACGTAAGCTGTGCCAGAGTAGAGCGATCGAAATAGACAGGCCGCCCGACCACAACTTAGTATAATATTGTATTTCTGACGTGGAATAATAAAACACCTTGTGTTACTTTTTATATGATATTTTTGTAAATATTCAGTAATTCAACGCCAATCGCTGACGTTTACATGAAATTGTGTACATAGAAACTCGTTTAAATTTTTGTATTCTTTTAACAAATTTCACTTCATATATAAATCAGTTTATAATATCAATTAATCAAAGCAGACATGTCGTTATTTTTTATTTCGAAAAATAAAAACCGAGTACTTTGCAAATGTCTTCGTGGTTTGTTTTTGTTAGATTGCGTGACATAAGCGTTTCGATCGATTTAACTTATTGAAAATCGTTTGATCCCTATTTTTCACCATTTTATTTACTTTTAATTCCCCTCAACTAAAAAGATATTATATTCAACATGCATACTAACCATGATTTCATACATAAAGCTTGTTTTGGGTATAGTTAGTGCGTTTTGGAAAGATTTTTAAATGTACTGCTATTAATTATGTTAGTTGATTGCTGTGTGACAATCGATCAAACTTAACCTCGGAAATTGTGTTGTGTAAAATCGAGCTTTTGCGGGCCAGCTTAGATATTTCATGGTGATTATATCTAATCGATTAAGAGTAAGTAAAACTATTTTTTGGGTTAAAAAATGTATGGCCTCGGAATGATACGAATTCGCGATTTGATAAATTTTGATGATTTTACCGATAACAAAATTTCAATATCTTTCAATAAATAGAAAAACAGGTCAGATTTGTTGTATTTATCTCAAATTCCACCCTAGGACAGTTTAAAACAATGCTTAACAACATATTTGTTTTTCATGGCTGTTGCAACTTCCGTTTAGTTGTGAGCGACGACCAAATATGCAATATTTTGACTTAATTTTCACGGCCGCTATACGCTCAAGAAGGGGAAAATCAATTTTTCTTGATTTCTTGCAAAATAAAAATCAACCAAATTTTTTAATGGTGTTTTTGGAAATAGCTCACCAAAAGGTTCGTTTGGACAGATTTTGAGGGATTCCATTTTTTGTCAACTGTCTAACCATTCTCGATATTTACTGACATCCTCTCTTAAGCCTCAAATTAATTTCTTAACTTTGTTCCAGCTCGTTCACATTTCGATTATTGGTTAATTTGTTACTGAGTTTGAAACGAGCGAATTGGAAAATCCGAGACTCCAAGAATGCTGCTGAAAAAAAAAACGATACAAAGGATAAAAAATCCGAGACCTCGAGATCCTCTAAAGATAATAAAATACGAGACTCCGAGACTCACAATTTACAAGGTACCATTCGCCACCCCTTTGCTTCGCTCACTATTAATGTGCTTTTAAGGGTTTTCTGTGCCTTAATTCCGATATTGCTTAGCATTCACAGGCCTCGAGAAATATTTTCATACCGATCACGGTTAATTCTTCAAAAAAATGATTCTTGTGGGATCCAAAATGCATCAATGCGTCCTTGCATGTTGATATGATGTCATGTGTGAAATACAACAATTTCCAAAAAGGTGAATTTTAAGCATAAAAAGGAAAACCTTCCCGTTAATATAGAGAGATGACATTTTCCCATTGGCAATGAAACCCCATATTCTCCAAGGATTTGTGTGGGCAAATTCAACTTTGTGCATATTTCTACACCTACCGAGTCGCAAAAGTTAACCTAATGCTCGTGATTAACGTCTGGAAGACGTCAATATACTGCCAAGAATGCGGTAGGCAATTGTTTAAAATGGAAAAGGTAAACAATCATTACGAAAAGTCACTATTTATTTTATTTATTAATGATACATGTTAGATTTCTTTTCTGGCTGGGCAAATGTCAAAAGTATCGTAATTTGTGAAATATTTGTAAAAAAATGCATACGTTCTGCATACATTTCTTTGGATCGAGCAAACAACTCGATGGGGTAAGGCAGCTGACTATCGCGGGCTCAAAATTGTGACTTTTCTGGCCATGAGATTGGGTGGTGGTCATTGTTGTGATGGAATATGAAAGTTCAATTCTCTTACCCTCGACAAGAAACTGGTGAAAATCTGAACCATGTTTATTAGTAATCAAGCATTCCCACACTGAGTCGTTTTGCTGGTTCATGGATGTCTTGTTGTTAATTGTCAATTGGTCATTGGTGTTGTTCTGAACTAATACACCATCTTGAAACCAAGAAATAATTGGAACTGGATAGCCAAATGATTCAGGACATTTGATTTTAGCTGGTAACTTTTGCATCAGATTTATCTTAGTTGGACGCGAAGGTTTGTTGCGTAAAATGGCTACAAAATAAAATAAAAAATCAATAGAGTTTTTGACGTATATTTTCATAAAGAATGTACACCTATTTCAAAAACACATTGTCGTTGAGAATGACGGATTCCGAATTGCGAATGAGGGCGCAGGTTGCGAGCATGCATCCTCGGCGATAAGCCTACACTAATGCATAACTAACTCCTAATAAACCTTATGCTTGTAAAACCGATTCACATACTCTGAATACTATAGATTGTGAAGCACTACATTACAAAAATGTGCTGATATTAAAGGAATTATGGCTACTGATAAACATAAGCCATGGATATTATAATTTTGCTTATAGTCATATTAATGTTTAGAATCAAAAATAGTATATATAAAGTCAAACGTACGCAAGAATTTTACCTTTGCTCTCAGAGTATACTTCAACTTCGCATAGCGTCAGTAACATGTTTCTCGCTGCAAGAACGATATTGACATATCGCCCAGTCTTTCTCGGCTTGCAGTAGAACGAGGCTTTGAGTATACCACTCATTGAGTAAACTCCTCCACATCGAGGATTAGCATTGCCATAGTTAGTTAAACTGTCCCCTAAAATAAAAATTGTATAATGTGAATTTCAATATCGTCATCACTGTCGTACAAAGACGCAATAAGGGTGATTTGCACGTTATGATTTGTCGTATGCAATTTGTAGAGTACAACTAGTCGTTGGGATCAAAACGTTCTAAAACTAGTCGTAGGAGATTCTAAAACACGTTCTAGAGTGCGTGCGACTTGTTTCAGAAGTTAGGACTAGTCGTATACTACAAATCACATGCGACTCGTATCGTGTAGATCGGGCTTTAAAGTGCATAATTCTGTTTAAACGGATATAAACTAAGGTGTATAAACGCAATGTAGCCTTATTGATCTTGTGGTTTTCGCACTTATCTTATAACAAGAAATGTACTCAGTACATCTTATGACTTATTAATACTCACCAACACGTATTTCCATGTTAACGAGCCTCTGAGTGCCATATAAACGATTAACAATGAATATTTCAGAAACAGGCACACTAGATTTCATGTCTACTCTCCACCAAGGGTGGGACGTGGTATGTGTATGTGTACAGCTTCCGCTATGATAAAAGGCATCTCTATTTCCATCGATTGCACGTTGTGGAACTCCTGAGTAATCAGTTGTTGACTGAGCAACTTGTTTGGCACTAGCAAAGTTTTCTGTGAAATAAAAATGATGTCCATATGAAATAGCAATTCAACATATGAGTTTGATCACCATGGTACTATAATCGATTGCAGTTAAGGCTGATATCCATGTAATGGCCACGATTGCCGAAAAAAATTGCTCGCATTTTATCAAATAATCAAAAATAAAAGAGTAACACGTTTTTGTGTGTGTGTGTGTGTGTGTTTTTTTTTTTTTTTTTTTTTTTTTTTTTTGTGTGGAATTTGTGCTTTTTAGTGTGTAGTTTTGTATTACGATAATTTTTATCACAATAGAATTGTAAGTAATACTATCTAACTGGGACCCAAGCTTGACTTAACTCACAGCAACACTCAGCAACTCGGACATATCCATATGGTAAAACTTGTATAGCACGCTAGTAGGTATGTACTCACTTGTGTGGCTACATACATATGCAAAAATGCTAAATTGTATCATCCCAACTATGCGATTTCCCCTTAACTGGCAGTAACCTGCTGTACCTAACGATCATGATTTGAACTTAATTCGCATTAAATGAACTGATAACTCGCCCAAGCTCGTTGCAAGATAAGCCGAGTTTAGGTCCCAGACTAAGCTCATCACGAAATAAAAGGCTACCTGCAAACAATGATCTATCTGTTACTAGGCTACTTATAGTGGCCCAGTTATGATTTGTCCCTGCTTTTTGCTTGGGTATCGGTAGTGGTACAGTACCATTTATTTGGTTTTATTATCGCTTGTTTCTTAATGGTTTTAAAAACGTTGTCTTCTTTCAGCTCTGTTATCGGTTTTGTCTCCAACAACGGTTTTTAAAATTCACATTATTCCCAACAAAACAGCACAAGCATAATACAAACCTGTCGGATTTTCATTCACCATGACCTCGTAAAGGGAAAGCATTCTGCTTTTCCCAGGTATATAGATAGTAACATATCTTCCTCTGATTGGCGTAGCACACTTGAAAGATTTGCTCAAAGGATCTGTCACTCCTCCAATGGTCGTGCATTTAGCGTTTAGAAAACCGTTCACATTGTCACCTGAAATATCAATCAATCAATCAATCAATCAATCAATCAATCAATCAATCAATCAATCAATCAATCAATTTTTATTCTATATCCATATGTTTACAATGCAAATATAAGTAAAATAAAAGGTGGTACATCTGTATATCTATTTAGATGTAGACATACATATGCAATTGATAATTATAATAACTATAGCTATTAAATACATAAAAAAGAAAAAAGAAACATATGGTAGACAGTCTAAAAGAAGGCAGCAGGCTCATTATTTTTAGACTGCACAT
The DNA here is from genome assembly GCA_918843875.1 of Diadumene lineata. NCBI lineage: Eukaryota > Metazoa > Cnidaria > Anthozoa > Actiniaria > Diadumenidae > Diadumene > Diadumene lineata. Next base: position 7,096,255 of record OU974076.1, on the reverse strand, counting down.
TACATCCTTAACAGATTTGTTTATTTCCTAATGTAAAATATTACATATAGACAAAGGATAGGCAGCAAAAAAACAGTCAAAAGAGAAGTAGTTATTACAGAATAAACAGTAAATGCAATGATTATATAAAGTTTAGGGTCATATCAAACAATTGCTATAGGGAAAATGCTGTTCGATCGGCCATTTTGTTTAACCATATTTGGTAAATTTTACCTTATTTGGAAGTACTCTTTTTTGCCATTTTTCTTAGCGTTAAAGGCTTAAAGTTAGGAGAAAACTGCCAGATATTGTAGAGAATCCAAAAACGCAAAATGTCCGTCACATTTGATCAACTTTGCAGCCTCGGTTTCGTGAAAAAAGCCCATAATTTAAAAAACACAGGATTCCCGCGCGAACAGCATTCAATTGTTTGATATGCTATCAGCTGTAGCTTATTACATTTGATTTGATCATATGAAATTTGATTATATTATAAACAGGGCATATGGAAAAGCTAAAGTAATCAGCAAAAAAGAAAAAAAAAACACAGCAATGCACAGACAATTACAGCAATCAAAGATACTTCAATCGAGGGCAAAGTGTGTTCTCACATTATGTGCTGTCAGACCGTCACTGCACACAAGAGGTAAAACAACAACCACCCCCCCACCCCCGACTCAGTGTTGTCTTTTTTAAAGTGTCAATGAACATAGGAGTATTTCAACATTGATTTAGCGTCTAGAGGTGGTTTTTGGAACGCCATAGAGGTATTTTTGTCACATAATCTACTCGAAGACAAAAATGAACAAAAAGTTTCAAACAACAAACAGCTAGATAGACTGTAGACAAACAGAAGTAGTGAAACAAAATGCAAACAAATGACCAAATAAACCAAAACAAGTAAACAAATAATTAATCTAGCAAATGAACAATATCAATGAGATACACACGACTTAATTGACTACATGGACACCTTATCGTACCTACAGTTACTTGGGCACCATTTATTCTATCCCAGCAGCATTCAGACCTTCCAATAATGTACATGTCGTCAATGATGTAACTCATACCCAGGTCTACGCGCCACCATGGGTCTGTGGACCACTGAGTCGTTAAACCATAAGGATAGACTGATCTTGGATTGCCATCTACAGCTCTGCTTGCTACAGAAGATGCGTGGTCAGTTGAACTTGACTCTGCTGGTTGGTAGAGGGCTATATTTCCTGACAATGCCAATCAATCAATCAATAAATCAACTATCAAATTGGCAATCCATCAATTCAACAATCAATCAATCAACTTACCAATCAATCAACTTGGCAATCCATCAGTTTATCAATCAATTATTCAACTTATTAATTAATCAATCGACTTATCAATCAATCAATCGATCAATCCACTTACCACTCAGCCATCCAATCAATCAATCAATCAACTCATATCAATTGAAATAATTCAAGACTGCTTGCAAATTATAATTTCATTCAAAAACCTCATTAATATGTATCATGAGATTTTAGTTCAATCTGATTACCGATTACTTTGCATGGTACGAAGCAAGCTCTGTTTCAAATCATGTGATCAAAATGGTTCAAGGAATGGCTTATCTTTTTTTATCATTTTCACCATTGTATTGTCATATAAAAAAACTCGCAGTACGTATTTTACTGAATATAAAAAATCTCGCGCTCGAGTTTTTATTATATTTTTGGTAAACACATTGTGTTCGTTTTTGATATACTACATATAAATTGATTTTGGAGCGTGGAAATGATAGAAAAATTACGATTAGAGTCGAGTGAAGAAATTGAATCTAAAGTTATGCAAACTAGTTGATATTCCAACAGCCTCAGGCTAGGTTCTTAGCCTGTTTCTGTCATCAATTAATTATTTACTACTATCAAAATCAATTCTTAATATCGTTAAGGGATGGGTCATTGGATGAAGTGTGGCAAAACAAATATCGTGCAGGGAGGATAAAATATCCTGCACAACCATCATGTGGGAAAAAATATATCTTGCAAAAAAGTGCAAAACCCCCTACCCCCCTCCCCCCCCAAAAAAAAATATATATATAATGGTCCATCCCTAAGTTACAAACATACCTCCCTCTATAGATTCAACAACTAGCAGGAAAAAGGCAAATATCTGAAATGATAAAAATAGTGGTGTTGAAATATTTGTATGAGCTGACTTTACTATCGACATCTTCCATGGACAGACAAACATCATTGGTTCTATGACCCCGTACATTTGTATCGATTTGATTTCTATCATTAGCGCTATTTTTTTCCATTGAGTTACCAAACCATACTATTCATTCCCGGTTTTTTTTTTTAACGTTTTTAGTTTTTAACAGTATATTTTTCAAATCTGACCTATCTCAATTTTCATGCAAACTTCCAAATGCTCAAAGATTTCAAGATTACTTGAAAAGGTTATTCTTCATACAACAGTTATGATGTTTTTTTTCTACTGGTTTTAAAAGCATAGTTAAAAAGTTATAATGATAAGCCATGGTCATTTTTTCAACCGATTCAGTAACATTTCTCTATAAACTTCCCTATTAATTATTACACTCAAAAGTTTTTTTCTCAAATAAATACATATCACAAAATTATTTTTAAAGCAAACGATAGCTGCTGTATGAAACGTTTTACTCGTCGTTGAAACTAACTCAAACTCACCTTCATATTTGCATTCAATAGTTTGATAGAACAACTTTGCAATGGAGCATTTTTGCTTAGCTAGGATTCCATTGCCTATAGCTCTTGAATGAAATCGGACCGACTAAGCTCAAATATTAATAAGTCAAAAGCTTTGATGATTGTGTAAGGCAATTAAAAATAATAAATGTGTTAATTAGAGGCCAATCTCGAAAGTCAATGTAGCAGCTGCTTCAAAACGTCTATACAACACTAACTTTCTCTCATTAACCGAGCAGAGCTATGCCAAGGAACATTTTGACCGAGATCCAACAGTACAGAAAGGACGCAGTAACAAAGAGTCAAACAAAAAACGGCGGTCAACAACTGATTCATTCTTCAATCTGATTGGAAAATCTCATTGATTGATTGATTGATTGATTGGTTAATTGATTGACTGATTCTATCTATCTATCTATCTATCTATCTATCTATCTATCTATCTAACTATCTATCTATCTATCTATCTATCTATCTATCTATCTATCTATCTATCTATCTATCTATCTATCTATCTATCTATCTATCTATCTATCTATCTATCTATCTATCTATCATCCAGTAAACTTCAATTTTTCTCCATTTTCAAGGATAATTATGAAGTCGAACCTTATTTAAACACAATTGGCAATTTTGATCAAAGAAGACAATACACAAAACTGAGAATTAGCAATCACAAACTTGCGATTGAATCCGGCCGATTTCATAAGACCAGTATTGAAGATCGCCTTTGTACGTTGTGCAATGATCATAAGATTGAATCAGAGATCCATATGTTATATAATTGCGCATACTTTGGTGATTTACGAAAAGAATTACTTAACAAAATTGGAATCAGTATCGATGATCATGATCAATCAGATTATTCAAAACTTACATTTGATTTATTCCATTCAACTGACGAAACGACCATTCAATATCTCTCTAAATTTATTTTTAAGTGCTTTAAATATCGAGAAGAAAAATTAAATAGCCAGTAAGCCTTTATTCTTTGGAATAACATTTGCATTTTCAATCAATTTCATTATTACATATATTACATTAAATCCCTTTATATTATTAATCAAATGACTAATCTCAAGCGAGATCATATATCTAAACATTTTTAGCAACGTATATTTCAACATTTAATAAGATATTTTTCAGTGATTATTTTAAATCACTGTTGACATGATTGATAGAATCAAACCTTATCTACTTATCTACTTATGCTAGATAATGGACAATTGATAGTTAAAGTTATATATATTATCTATTAGTTAGAAATAATTTTGCTTTGGCAATACCTGTAAATGTTGAGGTCATGTTAATAAAGCATATCGTTCGCTCTATCTATCTATCTATCTATCCATATTCACAAACCATCTCAATTTTATGACAACAAACACCTGAACCATCATGGTGTTAAGTTTTTCGCTAAAAGTCTCAAAAGCGCCATCTTCAACACGCAAACTAAACAATCGCGTTCTCAGCTATTCAATCGTCACACCAATCCTCCATTACAACAACAGAGACAACCATCACTAACGTTTCCTCTGTTTCCAAGACCTCTAAAATCTGCTTCACTACAACAGGCATCACAACAACATGACAATCAACCAGAGCACTTCAATTCATCCATTCGTCCCTCCTATGCTCAAGCTTTGTCAAGACCTCCACCGTCTCCACACCTTTCTGTTGGTAACTCAGTCCTACCTTCTCCATTGAGAACTTTGATAAGTCAGTTACAGATGTTTCTTTAAACCTTGTTAAGTATATACATACATATCTATACATATTAGTTTCAACTTTTTTTTTCTGTCTTTCCGTTTTTTTAATGGTACTTTTATTATTATTTTTATTGTTATTATTATTTTTTTTTTATATGATTGTCATTATTACAAGGCATTTAAATGAGGAAAACATAATAATGATAATATGATTATATTTTATTCTGAGGAGCTGTTTCCTTGTATATCGTACATTTTTTCAAAGTATCATTTTAGCATATTATTACATTTTATATATCTTATCTATCTTATTATAGATTATATTATATTATTAGATTATATTATATTATATATCTTATCTATCTTATTATAGATTAATCATATATCGTTTATATTTTTATTATAGATTAATCATATATCGTTTATATCTTATTATAGATTAATCATATATCGTTTATATTTCTTGATATATTGCTTTTAATAGCTTAAACCGATTATGTTAGATTTCGATAAACGGATATCCTTTTGTTCTTGGAACATTAACGGTTTGTATAGCAAAGTTCTAGGAAACAAAAGTGATTACATTGATTTTAAGGACATTGTAAGTAAGCATGATTTTATTATACTTACTGAAACCTGGACAAATGCTATTCCAAAGGTAGAAAACTACTGCGCAATAACAGTTTGCCCTCATAAAAAGCAAGGTAAAAGCGGTCGTAATTCAGGTGGTATTTCGCTATTATATAAGAACAGTTATCAAAATTTCGTCGAAATAGTTAAATCATCAAATAATTTTGTATGGTGTCGAATTTCCAAACATATTCTTGGAAAACATAAAGATCTGTTTATTTGTGGAGTATACATCCCTCCTGAAAACTCTAATTATTTTAAGGATGAAATTTTTGAAAAATTAGAAAAAGAAATTGATGAATTTTCGAAAAAAGGTTACATTTTATTGCTAGGTGATTTTAATGCTCGTACTGCCAGGGAAAGTGATTCAGTATGTAAAGATGGCCATACATTCATTTCAAACGATTGTAGTAACATGTCAATAGATTCTCCTCCAAGAAATAATCTCGATACTGTCGTTAACGCACACGGTAAACTTTTACTTGACATTTGCAAAATTTTTGATTTAAAAATACTAAATGGACGTACAAGTGGTGATTCACTTGGAAGATTCACTTACTCCAGTCAAAATGGAGAAAGCACTGTTGATTATATTATTACCGATCAATTTCTTTTTAACTGCACAAAATATTTTACTGTAGATAAACAAGTTTTCCTTTCAGACCATAGTCCTATTTCTGCTTGGCTTCAATCATCTGATCCATTTCAATCAGTTGATCATGAATCCCAGTTAAATCTTAATTCGCTTGAGTCAATATCTCCACAATATATTTGGTCTGAGGACTCTATTGAGCCTTTCCGAAATGCAATGGAGTCTAATGACGTTAAAATTTTAGTAAATAACTTTCTCTTGAGCAGTTTCAATGAAACAACTTCTGAATCAATTGAGGGTGCAGTCCGTAGTGTACAATCAATTTTTACAAAAGCTTCTAATATGTCATTAAAATTACGAAATTTTAAACAAACAAACAAAACCAAATCACTAAAGGTTAGCAATAAAAAATGGTTTGATTTTGATTGTAAAAAAGCTAGAAAGGAACTACGAATTCTTTCTAATCAAAAGCACTCCAATCCTTCTGATCCTTATTTGCGTCAACTTTATAACTATAAATTAAAAAGTTTCAAAAAATTGCTTAAGATAAAAAAATACAATTTCCATCAAGATAAATTGCATGAACTCCAAATTAACTCAGAATCTTCACGTTTTTGGAAAATATTAAAATCGTCTCATGAAGAAATACAGGAAGTTTCTATACCTCCTATAAGTGAACAAAACTGGATTGATCATTTTACAAAATTACACGAGAAATCACAATTGACATCGGAACAGTCTATTATTGAACAAAACTTAATAAACCTAGAACAGAAAAGTTCTGGAATAAATGATATTCTAGATTCTCCAATAACTGATGATGAAATTCGCTCGTGTGTCAAGTTTTTGAAAAACAATAAAGCCGCTGCCTCAGATAGAATAAAAAATGAAATGATTCGTTCTACCATAGATAGTATGAGCTTTGTATACGTCAAACTTTTTAATTTAATTCTAAAATCTGGTATCTTTCCAGAGGCTTGGTGCATCGGTTCTTTAACGCCAATTTTTAAAAGTGGAGATTTATCAGACACTAATAATTATCGAGGTATATGTGTCTCTAGTTGTTTAGGGAAATTTTTCACCGTCATTCTCAATAGACGACTTTTAAGTCATGTACAACGGGAGTCTATTTTACATAATTCTCAAATTGGTTTCATGCCTGGCAACCGGACTACTGATCATATTTTTAGTCTCCGGACAATAGTTGATAGGTATGTAAAGGATACTAGTTGTGGTAAAATATATGCTTGTTTTATTGATTTCAAAAAAGCGTTTGATTCAGTTTGGCATGAAGGTTTGTTAACACGTTTACTGAGTTACAATATTGACGGTAATTTTTACTATCTTATCAAAAATCTATATTCTAAATCAAAATGTTTTATAAAACTTGGAACGAAAAGAACTAAGACATTTGATTATACTCGAGGTGTCCGTCAAGGATGCATTTTAAGTCCATTATTATTCAATTTGTATCTAAATGAATTATCTATTCAGCTGAATCAAATGTAATAGGCTGTAATCTACCGAAGTTTTAGTTAACATTAGAATATTGATTAATTATCGATTGATGTTAAGACCGGTGTCCGCGAGGGCACTGGCAACAAAAAGAAAGAACGTGCAAAGTTGTGACTTGAAGCATGTAAAGATAATGATAGTTTTTAGAGCATAAATAAACGTCTTTGAATGAGAAATCGCGACGAAGGCAGCTTACAATTTGGCGACCACGCCAGGACAGTCTTTTGGATCATTTTGGTAAGAAAATGGAGGATTTACCACTCGAAACTCAATCTCTGATCTACGCGGCGACGATGGCACTCGGCGTGCATGTGAATTCTTCAAAGTGGACTATTCGGGAAAGAAATCGCTTTCCACCGTTAGAGGCTTATGCTCGGCACTCGAAGAACAACTTTCCAAGCTGAAAGAAGGAGAAAAAGTACCGTATTTGCATGATGTGAACGAAATGTTAAGGAAACCAATGTCAACACAGAAAACAACTCAACCCGAATTAAAAGTCGAACAGCAGGAAGGGTTAAACACGTTGCTGGCGTCTGCGAGTGCACTGAGGAGGCAGTTTAAAATAAGTGGACAGATTGGAGAGCCAGGTCAAAAGGACAAGGTTAGTTTTACCTCACTAGTCCGCCAAATGACGAATGGTCGAATGCAAGGGTACTCAGAGTGTGAAATTGTAGATGGAGTCATTCGAGCGATAACACCAGGTCTCGTCTTGCGTAATTACTTAGAAACATACAAAGATTTATCACTTGATCAATTAAAAAAAATTTTGCGCAGTCACTATGGCGTAAAAAACACTGCTGAGCTATACCAAAGTTTGGCAGCTATCTGTCAAGAGTATAAAGAGCCACCCCAAGCGTTTTTATTGAGGGCCCTTGACCTAAGACAGCAAATTCTGTTTTCCTGCTATGAAGGTGGGGATGAGGATGGCCTAAATTATGACCCTTCACATATTCAATGTTTGTTTCTAAGATCTGTTGAAACAGGCCTGCAAGATGAGTGCATTCGTGCAAAAATGCGCCCTTTTCTAAAGGACCCCAAAGTGACTGATGAAATACTTATCCAGCAAATGAGCATGGCACACTCGGTAGAGAGCGAGAGGATGAAGAAGTTGAAGGGTCAGGTAAAGACAAGGGCAAACTCTCCCTCAGTGTCAGCTGTTACTGAATCAGACCCCAAGGGTAATCCCCCCGACAAAGAATCTGAATTACTAGCTGCTATTAAATCACTGAAAGCTGAAGTTGAATCTATCAAGAGTAGTATAAAAGGTAGTGCCAAAGTGGGTGAAAGTAACCCCAGACTACAACAGAGGGGCCCTCCCCTTTGCAGCGTTTGTCGGGAGGAGGGTAAACAGTCTTGTCGCCATTGTTTTAAGTGTGGCAGCGAGTCTCATCTAGCAAGGAACTGTGATCAGGGAAATGGCCAGCGGCTACCCCCGAGGGCCCGGAGGTAGCCGGTCCCACAATAAGAGCTCAAATAGATGAACGTATCAAGCAATTAGAAGACCAATGTTGTCACCCACCCAGTGTTGCCAATGGATTGCATTCCAGTCATCTCACCCCCCTTGAACATAAAAAGCTTGTTGGGTTGGTTGGGAGGAAGTGTCTGGTTAAATGTATGCTAAATGACTTCGAACAAAAGGTATTATGGGACACAGGAGCCCAAGTGTCGATACTAAGTGAAAGTTTTCTCAAAGGACAGCTGAGGGGTGAAAGTGTGAGGCCCATAGCCGAGTTGATAGATGAAAAACTTGATTTGACTGCAGCAAATGGCACGAACATTCCCTACCAGGGGTGGGTGGAGATTGATGTTAAGCTAGCGTCCACGGGGGCAGGGACAACACAAGTAATAACTGTACCTTTCCTCGTGACTGGTGATGAAATGCAGTATCCCATCCTAGGGTATAATGTCATTGAGGAGTTACTGGGAGATACGCAGGACCCCCAACATCTGAAAGCAATACAAAATAGTTTTCCTGGAAAGAGTGAGAAAGAGGTTGATGCACTTGTTAACTTTATTAACTGTGGAACATCTGACTATTTGTGTCACGTAAGGACTGGGAAGAGGAGTGTTGTAATCCCCAAGTCCAGGACGGTATACGTTAGTTGTTGTTCGAGGACCGGAACAGTTGATGATAAATTACCTGTGCTATTTGAACCACTAGAGAGTAGTGAGATACCAGAGGGCCTTGTGCTACAAGACAGTTTGCTTTTTGTCAAGCGAGGAAATACCTCGAGAGTTAAAATACCAGTCCATAATATGACGAATCATGACATTGTACTTACCAGTCGAGCTGTGTTAGGCACTTTACAGCTTGTTAGTTCAGTAACCACAGCCGACGTGAAGCTCGTGGAAACACCAGAAGTCGAACCAGACCAAGTACAGAATATCCACACCGAGGAAACTCCTGAGCCTTTAGCCAAGGAGGGTAGTGTGGGTCCACTGCCACCAGTGGACCTTAGTAGTCTGAACGAAGCACAGTACAAGGCCGCAGCGCAGATGCTTATGGAAAAGCATGAGGCTTTTTCAACCAGTGAGGACGATATTGGCTGTATACCAGACCTTGAGATGGAGATAACCCTCACAGACCAACAACCAGTACAAAAGCGTTATACATCAATTCCTCGGCCACTCTATCCCGAAGTCAAACAGTACATCGAAGACTTACTAAACCAGAATTTTATCACTAAATCGCAATCACCCTACTCCTCACCTGTTGTGTGTGTTAGAAAGAAAGATGGGTCACTAAGACTTTGTGTGGACTATCGTGAGCTTAACCAAAAGACACTAGCCGACCGACACCCCATCCCCAGGGTTCAAGAGTCCCTAGATAGCTTGGGAGGGAACACATGGTTCAGTGTTCTTGACCAAGGTCGTGCCTAATACCAAGGTTTTGTTCATGAGGACAGTAGAGCGTGCACGGCGTTTGTAACGCCGTGGGGGCTCTATGAGTGGGTGAGGGTGCCATTTGGGTTGAAGAATGCGCCAGCAAACTTTCAAAGGTTTATGGAGCGGTGTTTGGGGGAATTGAGAGATGATGTGGCTATCCCATACCTTGACGATGTTATTGTGTTCAGTCACACGTTTGGTGAACATGTAGAGAATTTAAGAACTGTCTTGCGTCGTTTGAAAGAGCATGGTGTGAAGCTCAAGCCTAAGAAGTGCAATATGTTCAAACACGAAGTGAAGTTTCTTGGTCGGATAGTCTCAAAAGATGGGTATCGGATGGATCCAGACACAGTGAAAGCGGTTGTACAGTTAAAGCAACACCATCCCACCAATGTTGGAGAAGTACGACAAATCACAGGTCTACTTAGTTATTATCGACGATACATCAAGGACTTTGCTAGACTTGCGAAACCCTTATATGATCTGATAGCTGTTGACACAGAGAGTGAAAAGAAGAAGAAGAAGGGACAACGTCCTTCGAAAGACAAAATCTGCTGGACAGAGGAACACCAACGTACCCTGGAGGAGCTAATAGACAAGATCACCAGCACTCCGATTATGGCCTACCCAGACTTTACACTACCATTCATTTTAACAACTGATGCGAGCAAGGATGGACTTGGTGCCGTCTTGTATCAGAAGCAGGATGGCATCACCAGAGTCATTGCATATGGGTCTCGGGCCCTGACAAAAGCTGAACGCAACTACAATATGCATGCTGGAAAACTGGAGTTCCTCGCCCTCAAGTGGGCCATCAGCGAACAGTTCCGCGATTACTTGTACTATGCAACTCGATTCACAGTATTTACCGACAATAACCCACTGACATATATCCTATCTACAGCTAAACTTAATGCCACGTGTCTACGATGGGTTAGTGAACTCGCTGATTTCAACTTCGACATAAGATACCGTCCAGGAAAATCAAATGCTGATGCAGACACGCTCTCAAGATTACACATCGATAAGTACATGGAAGAATGCACTGAAGAAGTTGATGGTAAAGTGCTTACCACCGTCATCACAGCCACACAGCAAGCCCATGACCCAGTAACGGCATGGTTGTCATCCCTGACGGTAGCCATGGACATGGGCACAGAGAGTAGTGGCCTCCAAACCGTTACCAGTAAAAACCTCGTCGCAGCTCAAAAGCAAGACCCAACCATCAGTCGGATACTATATTTTAAGAACATTGGAAAGCCACCTGGAGGTACCCAAAGGCAAAGCGAGACGTCTAGTGTTAGGCAGATGTTACATGAGTGGCAGAAACTCCAACTCGGTGAAGATGGTATCCTCTATCGAAAGTCCAGCTTACGCAACCAGATCGTATTATCAGCCAGGTATCGACAACTCGTGTACAAAAAGCTTCACTATGAAATGGGTCATCTGGGTTCCGAAAGAACAGTGGACCTAGCACGTGAAAGATTCTATTGGCCTTTTATGCAGTCTGACATAAAACACTATGTTACACAGGTCTGTAGTTGTCTAAAACAGAGAAAACCAACCACTAGCAGTAGAGCTCCACTCCAGCCAATACACACAACTGCACCGTTTGAGCTTGTATCCCTGGACTTTCTGCATCTCGACAAGGGACTAGGCGGCTATGAGTATGTTCTTGTGGTCGTCGACCATTTTACCCGCTTCGCTCAAGTTTACCCCACTAAAGACAAGTCAGCCAAGACCACTGCCAAGAAAGTATATGATGACTTTATCCCAAGATTCGGATTTTCAAGCACAATACACCATGATCAGGGTGGGGAGTTCGAGAATAAATTGTTTGATAGCCTTGAAAAACTGTGTGGGATCAGGCATTCACGTACAACACCGTACCACCCCCAGGGGAACGGTCAAGTAGAAAGATTCAATAGGACTTTGTTGGCGATGCTCCGTTCACTTCCAGAAAAACAGAAGTCACGATGGCCTGAACATGTGAATAAGGTAGTACATGCGTACAACTGTACACGCCATGATTCCACAGGGTTCTCTCCACATTTCTTAATGTTTGGCAGAACACCGAGATTACCTATCGACATTATATTTGGATTGAAGACACCCACAGGATACTCGGACTACCCAGAGTATGTAAAACACTGGAGAAAAGCGTTGAGTGAAGCGTACGGCATTGCAACCAAGCATGCCAACAGAAGTGCAGTGGCCGGAAAGAAACAGTATGACAAGAAGGTTAGACACACGAAACTGCAGAAGGGAGACCGAGTCCTCGTCCGGAACCTGAGTGAAAGAGGCGGTACCGGAAAACTCCGTTCGTACTGGGAGGAAACCATCCATATCGTCACTGGTCAACGAGGAGATCTTCCAGTCTACGAGGTTGTACGGGAGAATGGTGACGGAAAGGTGAGAGTGTTACATAGGAATTTACTCTTACCATGTTCATACCTACCCGTAGATGAGACGACTACGATCAAGAAGACCAAAGAAAAACAACAAAGACCAGCTGTATCCAGAAAACAAACCCTAAGACAGAAGCAGCGGACAACACCAATAGAACCAGTTAATGCTTGGGAGCCCTCAGAGTCGGATGATGACATCCGGGGTTTTACACCAACGCACCTTCAACAGCTGTGTCAAGAAACAGACCAACTTCCAGAAAGTCATGGAGTACCTAAACAGCCTTTAGAACCAGCTTCAGTAGAAGATGAACAAGAAGTAGAGATAGATCATGGTACACTGGAACCAGAGCCAGAACCAGAGGATCAACCAAGGCGGTCAGAACGGTCCAGGCAACCTCGAAAGATATTCACCTATGAAGACCTTGGCAGACCCTCTTACTACAGTGCTAGTGCTATTCAGATGAAACCACCTCCCTGGCCTGGAGACCAAGCTGGCAGTAACACCATAGTTGTACCGGTTCAGCAAAGTTACGGGTATCAACCATTTGTATATCCAAGTTATGGTCAGTATCAACCGTTCCCATGGAGATGCACGCATGGAGTCAAACAACCACTTGCAGAACAAAGTTACGGTCTACCACCATGGTATCAATATCAACTGCAACCTGTTCATTAAAAACTAAATATATTGAATGAATGAAAAACAAAAACAAAACAAAAAACACACAAACAAAAACAGTCTAATACATTGAACCTACAAGTTAGATACTTTTATTACCTTGAATACTGTTCATACAAGAGAAACAATATTAAGATGTATTTTTACATAAGATTTACTTAACATTGTTGTTAAAGCAAAAGAATAAGTTAAAAGAGACACCAAGAGTACAGTGAAAAGAAAAGTGCCGGCAAGGTTTTTTGAAGAAGTTTGATGGGCCTGATCAACTCATCAACAACATTGTTATTATCCTAATAGTATTGTAATAACAGTTTGTCGTAGAGTCATTGTAAACTTTTCTTTTGCCCATTGTTGAGGACAACAATCAAAATCAGGGGAAGTATGTAATAGGCTGTAATCTACCGAAGTTTTAGTTAACATTAGAATATTGATTAATTATCGATTGATGTTAAGACCGGTGTCCGCGAGGGCACTGGCAACAAAAAGAAAGAACGTGCAAAGTTGTGACTTGAAGCATGTAAAGATAATGATAGTTTTTAGAGCATAAATAAACGTCTTTGAATGAGAAATCGCGACGAAGGCAGCTTACACAAACACCAAGATCAGATCCAATATTTCTTCCAAATCGCACCAAACTGACTTCTCTTTTGTATGCAGATGATTTAATCTTATTATCAAAATCAAAAGAGGGTCTACAAAATTGCATTAATACCGTTTCGAAATTTTGCAGTAAATGGCAAATGAAAATAAACGAAAAGAAATCAAAAGTCATGATTTTTGCTAAGAAAGCGTGCAAAAAAGCTAATCAACCTTCTTTTATTATAAATGACAGTAATCTTGATGTTGTGAGTGAATTCACATATTTAGGTGTTAAACTAAGCTCGACTGGCAATTTTGATAAACATTTAAAACAAACAAGAGAAAAAGCGATACATGCTTTATTCAAATTAACTAAGAATGTTGATTTAAAAAAATTAAAGCCGCATCAGGCAAACAGACTATTTGACTCAATGATAGCTCCCATCTTAACATATGGATGCGAAGTTTGGGGTGCTTATCAAAAACAAAACTTTGACAAATGGGACAAAAGCCAAACAGAAAAAGTACATTTACGTCATTGTAAACACTATCTTGGTGTCAATAGAAGAGCGTCGAATATTGCCAGCCGATCAGAACTCGGCAGATTTCCACTAAAAATATTTATTGATACTTTGATCTTAAAATTCTACAATCATTTGCTTACCTTACCTGAAGATTCTGTAGCTAAACAAACATTCTTAATTTCTAAATCATTATTCTCCCGAAATAAGTTATGTTTTCACTCAAATCTTCAAGACATGCTTCAATTTTATAAACTAGGGGAGTTAGGTCTGTTCAAAAATAATTTGATCACAAACAAAACTCTTCAAGATTTTGTTTGTAAAATGAAAACTCAATATTTTGAAAAATGGAAAGTCGATGTTTCTTCATCCAGTAAACTTCAATTTTTCTCCATTTTCAAGGATAATTATGAAGTCGAACCTTATTTAAACACAATTGGCAATTTTGATCAAAGAAGACAATACACAAAACTGAGAATTAGCAATCACAAACTTGCGATTGAATCCGGCCGATTTCATAAGACCAGTATTGAAGATCGCCTTTGTACGTTGTGCAATGATCATAAGATTGAATCAGAGATCCATATGTTATATAATTGCGCATACTTTGGTGATTTACGAAAAGAATTACTTAACAAAATTGGAATCAGTATCGATGATCATGATCAATCAGATTATTCAAAACTTACATTTGATTTATTCCATTCAACTGACGAAACGACCATTCAATATCTCTCTAAATTTATTTTTAAGTGCTTTAAATATCGAGAAGAAAAATTAAATAGCCAGTAAGTCTTTATTCTTTGGAATAACATTTGCATTTTCAATCAATTTCATTATTACATATATTACATTAAATCCCTTTATATTATTAATCAAATGACTAATCTCAAGCGAGATCATATATCTAAACATTTGTAGCAACGTATATTTCAACATTTAATAAGATATTTTTCAGTGATTATTTTAAATCACTGTTGACATGATTGATAGAATCAAACCTTATCTATTTATCTACTTATGCTAGATAATGGACAATTGATAGTTAAAGTTATATATATTATCTATTAGTTAGAAATAATTTTGCTTTGACAATACCTGTAAATGTTGAGGTCATGTTAATAAAGCATATCGCTCGCTCTATCTATCTATTCAAAACTTACATTTGATTTATTCCATTCAACTGACGAAACGACCATTCAATATCTCTCTAAATTTAAATGCTTTAAATATCGAGAAGAAAAATTAAATAGCCAGTAAGCCTTTATTCTTTGGAATAACATTTGCATTCTCAATCAATTTCATTATTACATATATTACATTAAATTTCTTTATATTATTAATCAAATGACTAATCTCAACCGAGATCATATATCTAAACATTTTTAGCAACGTATATTTCAACATTTAATAAGATATTTGTCAGTGATTATTTTAAATCATTGCTGACATGATTGATAGAATCAAACCTTATCTACTTATCTACTTATGCTAGATAATGGACAATTGATAGTTAAAGTTATATATATTATCTATTCGTTAGAAATAATTTTGCTTTGACAATACCTGTAATTGTATTTATTAATTAATTAATTAATTAATTAATTAATAAACTAATTAATTAATTTACTTATTTATTTATTTATTTATTTATTTATTTATTTATTTATTTATTTATTTATTTATTTATTTATTTATTTATTAATTGATTGATTGATTGATTGATTGATTGATTGATTGATTGATTGATTGATTGATTGATTGATTGATTGATTGAATGATTGATTGATTGATTGATTGATTGATTGATTGATTGATTGATTGATTGATTGATTGATTGATTGATTGATTGATTGATTGATTGATTGATTGATTGATTGATTGATTGATTGATTGATTGATTGATTGATTGATTGATTGATTGATTGATTGATTGATTGATTGATTGATTGATTGATTGATTGATTGATTGATTGATTGATTGATTGATTGATTGATTGATTGATTGATTGATTGATTGATTGATTGATTGATTGATTGATTGATTGATTGATTGATTGACTGACTGATTGATTGATTGATTGATTGATTGATTTTAAGATTTTGTGCGGGGCACAATGCCCCGTACAAAGTTTGTCTCTCATGTGGCCAAAAAATCAGAATGCCAGAAAAAAAAGCCATTTTAAAAGATAAACTATGTAGCTTACAACAATAGGTGCTTACATAAAGTGAACTTGTCAGAGAATTGTCAAAAAATAAGCACGAATCAAACTTGTTTTGACAAGCTGATAATAAGTTCACTTGCTATCTGATCACTTTAGTTAATTTTAATTGTTTTGAAGCTTCGGGATTCCTGTGTCCCTGAGCACCCCTCCCCCACAGGCAATTGTAAAACTAGGTTTTTGGTAGTGATTTTAAGGAGCACATGTTTTTTACTAGAACTTCGGGATTTTGTATGGAATAAAGTTTGTAAAAGTCTCTTGGTCTTTCTATCGTGTGGAAAACATTAATATACAGCTATTCTTGAAATTGTTGTCCAGTTGAAATACCGATTTAGCGAATAGCAAAGTCATTTACATATATCATGATTTTTATTTTTTAACGGAAATGACGAGTCAAAATATACAAAATAACTTCATCACATAATTATGACAAACTATGTAACTATATAATATGCGCAGCTTTGTGTTTAAAACAAGACAACTGAAAACTTTAGATATGTGACATTTTTTTAAAAATATTTAATGAGGAAACCAACGTCACCATAGGTGATTTACAGAAAGGTCCTCTACATAAAATAGACTATTAAAAATGACAACATATACAAGGCTGAAAATAATTATACATACACATGAAAAAGATTAAAAGGTATATAAAAGCTATAATATTAAAATAGTTAAAGATAAAAGATAAAATTACTTTTAATTAAAATTAAAATTAACGTTTTCGTTTCTCTAATGGAAATGTCCAGTTTATTCCATTCTTTGGATGCAAAGTTAATTGAGGTCCAGTGACCCCAATTCCTTTTAGCAGAAGACTTACGAATATTATCTTTTGATCTTGTGTTGTAACTATGGCTATCTTTATTAATATCTATATTAATTTTATGTGAAAAAAGATTGTTAAAACATTTGTATGTGAAAATTAAACGATGTTCCGTTCTTCTTCTACTAAGTAGTTTCCATTTTAAGTTGCTTAAAGATTCAGTTGCTGAAGCATGAGAAGGTAAGTCTAAAATTATACGAGCTGCTTTATTGTAAAATTTGCAATTGGGACATTAAGGTTTTGTTTCCTTTGTCCCCCCATATAATGTCTGCATAGTCAAAAAGTGGTAAAATATAACTATTAAAAAACAATAATCTAGCTTCTAAAGGTAAATAGGCACGTATGCGTCTAAGAAGGCCTAGTTTCTTATTGATCTTTTTAGTCATATGTTCGATATGATCTTGCCATGTGAGGTGTCTGTTTATAATTACACCTAAGTATGTGAAAGTACTAACTTCTTCAATTAACTTATTATCAACCATTACAGAGATAGAATCTAATTTACTTAGTCGTTGGCTGCTACCTATGGTAATAAATTTTGATTTACTTATATTTAGAGATAACTTGTTAAGAATAAGCCAACGGTTCAAATTATTCAAATCAGAATTAAGTTCTGATTCAATGGTATGGATAGATTTGGCTGATATATATAATACAGTATCATCTGCATAGAGAGTCACATCACACTGTTTTAAATGATTTGGTAAGTCATTAATATATAATGCCTTGTTGAACCCCGATTGGTAGTTTATCTTGCTCTGATTGTGAATTATTGTAGACTGTGACTTGACAACGATTAGAAAGGTATGATTCGAACCATTTATAGGTGATGGAGTCAGCTGGTACACCAAGACACTTCAATTTTGATAACAAAATAGAATGGTTGACTGTATCGAAGGCTTTAGTTAGATCGATAAATACAGCGCCAGTAATCATGCCATTGTCCATTGCAGATAATATTTTATCTGTGAACATTGCTGTTGCAGTGACTGTAGAAGCTTTCAGTCTGAACCTGAACTGTTTTTGGGAAAGAAGTTCATTATCGGTTAAATAGCTGTAGAATTGAGCATGTATAGATTTCTCTAGAGTTTTGCTTATAGTTGGGAGTACAGATATAGGTCTGTAGTTCGATGGATCCTGCTTACTTCCCTTTTTAAACAAAGGAGTTACCTTCGCAAGTTTCCAGGTAGATGGATAACTTCCAGTTAATAATAATGTAGCAATACTTGGGGAAATAACGTCAACAGCATCTTTCAGCAATCTTGCACTAACTTTGTCTAGGCCAACAGCTTTATTCGGTTTTAATTGCTTTATAGCTTTAGAAACAAAGTCGCTTGTAATTGGTTGTAAATGAAATGTAGAGGTTGCCTTTGTCACTCCATCAGTGGGAGAACCAGTGATGATAGGAATTTTATCAGTCAATTTAAGTCCAATATTGACAAAAAAGTTGTTAAATGCTGTTGCAATAGTTTGTGGTTCAGTATAAGTGATTCCATCAGAGATTAAACTAATAGCTTTCCAGATATCATTAGAGTTATTTCGAGAGTCATTGATAAGATTGCAGTAATATTCTGACTTTGCCTTTCGAATTTCACGATGAACTTTATTTCTTAAGGAGCGATATTGTTTCCAGTGTGAGTTACATTTATTCCCTTTGGCAGCCTTAAGATGGTAATCGCGGTCTTTCATTAATGTGGAGATTTTTGAACTCATCCATGGAGTCGGTGCTCCTCTTATCCTGCGAGTTTTAGTTTCTGCGTGTTCTTCAGCGACTTCAAGAAATAGTTTATTCCAAGTTGATACGCAGTTGTCGAGATCGTTTGTGTTATTAAAAGCGACATGCCAAGGGACATTATTCAGATCTTTTACAAATGACTGTTTATTGTAAGATTTAAAACTTCGATATTCGACAGTTCTTGGTGGAACTTTAATAAGGCCACTTTTTACCACGCAATACACTAAAGAATGATCGCTCAGACCAAAATCTTCAACTCCACAGTCAACAATTTTATGCTTAATGTTGGTGAAAATTAAATCAATCAGGCTTTCAGATTTTTCAGTGATGTTGTTATTCGCTAAATCAGTATTTTAACTGGACAACCCTTTCAAGAATACGTGTATATACATAATAATATAAAAATTAGGTAAACCTAATAGCGGAGCTCCGATTCTGAATGAAATGAATTATTCATTTAATCATTCATTCCTTCATTTATTCATTCACTATCAGTTATCAAAATTGTTGATCAATCAATCAATCAAACATGACTATAAGTAAGAAAAGCAAACAAATAAATGAATTAACAAATGAATAAATTCATTTAAATAATCATGGAAAGAAAATAACATAGACAAAAAAATGTGAATTGCTATGTTATTTTCTTTTCATGATCAAATAATCAAATAATGCATAGAAATATTCAAATCTTTATGCATTCGACAACATATTTTAAACGCAAAAAATATGCACAAAAATGCGAAAAATATCCGACCGTATTTTGTAAGTAAAAGTATCAACTGTCTTGCAGATATCAGGTAAAAATCGCACTTGTCAATTAAAATTGATTGTTCAATGAGAAGTCAGAAAAACACTAACATGGCTTCTTTGAGATGTAAACAAATCTCCGCGCGCTTTTCGCTTTATCACGCTCTTTTAGATTTGAAAAAATGTTATAAAAATCGACAGAACTTCACTTTTCTGGTGAAATGTGTAATGAATAACTTATTGGAAATCTAGCTATCTAATACGGCTGTGTATTTTTAATTATCAAATGTGAATACTGTGCAATTCGTTTAAAAAAATAGCTAGTGCGTATGAACTTTTATTTCAATGTGAATTACAAGAATCAAATGAAAAACAACAACTAAAACACATAAAGATCTCAGCTTTAGAGAAACATCTTACAGAAAGAAAGAAATAGATTGCAGGAATTATTGCAAAAAGCTTTTATATCGATGGTAAAAAAGAAATGAATTAAAGAAAGATCGGGGAAAATGTAAACATACCGGCGCCACGTTTCTTCCGGTTCTTGTCGTGTACTGTCACTTTTCCACTGAAATTTTCGACCTCAGTTCTGCATGATTACAGATTGTTCATGTTTTCAGAATTTTAAAAGTAAAAAAACAGTTTTCACCGCCTCTAAAAAGTTCACAGAACGGCGTTGTATGGCTAGCTCGTGTTGCTCGATCACACATTGTGCTAAATTTGCATTTCCATCTACTCCCTGAACTGGCAGTCCTACTTTGTTGACAAACATCTTGTATGAAAAGTTATTTTTCATTGTGAATAGTTGATAAATCTGCATTGATTCTAAAACTCTCCGTGTTCTGAATTTCCCGTAAAAATTGATGAATGAACAGTCAAATCATCTTCGTGAGTCGTGTTCGTCTTGCTTTTCACCTCTTTTGAATTGCTGCAAATGCACGTTTGTTTTGTTTTTATGAACTTTTTGTCGTCGTCGTATTTACTTTTAAAAGTAGATAAGTCGATAAGTAATGATTGAAAAATGCCACAAAGAATCCACGAAGTCGAAGAATATGGCCTTTTACCATCTTGCGTAATAATGCAAACTTGTCAAATAAACTCTTCCAGAAAAGAAAATATAACTTGTAAAATCTCCATCTTTGGATTTTAACAGCGCTCTACATGACTTCACATTATCGTTACGAGACTTTTACACACTTTGTCAGTGAAAATATTTTGAAGCTCAGTTCTTCGTGGAATAGTAAGTTCTTTTTCTTTTTTCAGTTCAGTGTCTTAGTTTCTATTTCTCAGTCAAAACTCTTTTAGCAGTAGCTTAGCTTAACCATTTTCTTGGTAACCAATAGTAGAAATAAGATTTTTAGAAAGTTTTCAGTAAATATAACCTGAAAAAAGATATATTTTGATTTGTTTTTTTGTGTGTTCACTAAAAAAAAACTGGTCAGCGACTTTGCGTGGCAGTACACGGACGGACGCCGGACGTTGTACGGATTTGCGAATTCCGGGCTTCCTGTGGTCGATCTGAAATGAGCTCGATGGTTTACCATATTTTCTTAATTATGGTGCTCCGCTTCCCCGGTTTTCGGCCCGCTCGGAGCTCCGCTATTATACAAAAAATAGGTTAACCTAATTGCGGAGCTCCGATTTCATTCACTTTTTCATTCACTAACAATTATCAAAATTAACGGATCAATCAATCAATCAAAAATGACTATAAATGAAAAAGCAAAAAAAATATATGAATTAATGAATGAATAAATCAATTCAAATAATCATGAAAAAAAATAACATAGCAAAAAAATTAGAAATAATCATATAATCAATTCAAATATTCAAATCTTTATGCATGTGACTACATTTTATTATACGCATAAAATATGCACAAAAACCGACCGTATTTTAATCGTATTCCTTTATGGCGGGTTGTTATGCATGGTAAAAATTGCACTTGTCACCAGTGCTCACAACAGTTGGTTTATTTATTATTTATTTATAAGTTGTTTCCAAGTATATTACAAAATAACATGAAATTAAATAAATTGAAACCTGATAAATGTACTCTACATGACGGGCATGCAGAGCGGACGGACTCGTAGTCCCAGCGAGTCTAGACCCATAGTGTTTCATTGTGTTCTTTTCAGAGTATTTGCTTGAAAAGATGCAATTCTCACCGGTACCATTCGAAATCATTTGTTTTTATTCTGTTTGTCAAATAAAAATATTTGACGTACACGACTAAATTCAGCTCTCAATTTTCAGTTTCTATAACTTCGGGCAGTACTAGTTGAAATACAAAGAAAATGCATCTCTCCCTAAATTGCTATAATCAGTTTTAAGATTTTGGAGTAGAATTAAAAAATTCAGAGATCACAAAAAATAATTACTCTTGGATGCATGAATTCTAGACACTATAGATATCAATATCATTATTGATTATTTGATCAGACAATCCTTTTTTCGAAGCAAAACTGAAGACACGTGTAGTTGTTGAAATGTCTTAAAGTCTGGACATGGAAGTTTATTGACAATTAGATATATTGTTCTCGAAAAAAAAAATATATATATATATAAAGTTATTTCATCGGGCTTGCTTTGCAAGATATTTTAAAAACATAGTCATTTTGTTTTTGCTCGAAAAAGAGTTTTTCCGAAGGAGGACTGGTAGGAGTTGACAAAATATTGCTTTTTTGCTAAAAAAAATATCGCAAATGTTTATAATTTTGCTTTAAAGCATTTTTCAAATATAATTTGATGCATGTCCAATGCAAAACTACGGATTTTTTTATACATAATTATACTAAAGTACTATTTTTTTAACTGATATACACTTATATTTAAAAAAAACATGTAAACGTTCACAACGTTTTCGCAGGTGCATATAATTTTAATAGCAATAATTTAGTACTTTAAAATAATTATATATCGAATAATGTATAAAAAAGTTAGGGAAGGACTACTTAGCAATTTTCAGATTTTGTATAGTTCAATTCTTGTTTAATTCGCAAAACACATATCTTTATTCCGATCAATCTTCTTAGATCTCAAGCTCTTCTCAAGCAGAGATTCAACGATGACTTCTCCAAAGAAAAAAGAAGTCATATATAATTCTATGTTGAATTAGAGTGCAGCTGTTTGAAATAACGTACTCCTTAAGGTAAATTGATCCGACCTCCCATCAACTGGATTCAAAATTAGGAACACAAATCGAATGTTGACTAAGAAACATCCAGCTGCAGGTACAAGCAAAAACACGTATACACCGGGCGTGCGCTTCTGTAATAATCTTTGAACCAAAAGGTTTCTTAAATAACACGTTTTTACCCGTGCATGTGGTTGTAAAACCCTGCAAGTATCCACAGTTTATTTTGCAGTTGATTTTTCCATGTTTATGGTCCTTGTACATAGTCTGTTCTGAGGTCGAGTTTGCTGACAATGCACAACAATATCATGGCAAAAAGTAAACTAAAAGCCCGTTCACACAATCAATTTGAACTACAGCGTTTTTGCGGAGATTTTCAGAATATGGGCAGAACATTTAGCAAACTTTAAATATACCGTATGTGAATTAGCGTTTATTTCTAGATGGGGGTTTCTATGAAACTTGGCGATAAAACCGCTAATTTGCAGCAAAATCGTCTATTTGAACGGGCGTTAATCAATCAATACTAATTAAACCGACCTGATCACCAGAAGCATACCCTATACATTTCGTGTTTGAAACTTTTGTGGTAAAACGCATCAAAATGGATTTCATTATTAGTATTTATTTTTTTTTTTACATATGAGTTACATAAGGATTGATGTTTTATTTGATGGCGAGGTCGGACTTTGTAACACGTTATTGTGACTTCATATTGGTTTTAACTCAGGGTAGAATTTTAGGCGTACATGGTACTCAACACCAACATGCTTCATACATGTTGATATGTTGCATGCCTTCATTTGTGGAGATTGTTTTAAAAGAATCTATTGAGCAGATTTTGAAATATTTGAAATTATCTAAATATTTTACTCAAAAACAGAACAATAGAATTGATCGAGAACAAATACTGTTTCAGAGGTTACCACTACAAAAATCACTGTCTGTTCAACGTTCCTCTGTCTCTAGTGCTAAAAGGGACATTTTTAAGGCAATAGGTTTATGCGATTTCACGAAAATCTAAAATAAATGAAACAGGGAAAACATTCGTTTCACTTTTCATCACCTATTTCCTTTTTTTAGGTTTTCGTGCAATCTCACAATCTGAAGGTCCGATCTTGCTAAAAATTTATCAAACAAAACTTCAATCCTTATGTAGCTCATTTGTATGGCGTTCAATTTCCGCCAAAATTCGACTTGCTCAATTCAACATTGTACTTCTTCTATTCGACCTTTTTTTATAATTGGACATTCAACTTTGTTGTTTCAAGAATCCAACATCCTTTGCTTCATAGTCCGACTTGCAAGTTTTCTGAATATTGTCGATGTTTCTGCAATCGAACTTTGTACTTTAACGAATTCAACATTCGACTTTCTCACAATCGAACATCCTTCCGCATGCCACTTTCGTCCAGTCAACGCGGGCTCATAAAATACCAATTCCAACACTGTTGGGTAGGGGGACGGGAGAAAAAGGTAACTTTCCGTACCCCCGATGGATAGCTGTGAAACTCAAAGTCACATAAACCCTCCCCCAAAGCATATTTTTTTGTCTTGTTCCACGTGATCTAGAAAAACAAGATGGCTGCACGGTGATTTCTTAATTCCCGTCAAAATTGTAACTGGTAAGTATTTTTTTCTTTCTTTTTGAAAATAATCATTTCTATGATAAGCACGTGCTTTTCATGGTCAACTTTTGCTGTACATTCAGTACATTTTACAATCGCAATTAACACCTACATTCACTATTTCACAAGAAAAACGGCACCTTCAGTCTTTGGTTTTTCTCGCTGTAAAGTCGAAAGGCGATCTGCCACTTTCAGAAGGGCAGACCTGACCTCGTTTAAGTCATCATCGGCCATGTTTCAATCCTCCGTAAGTGCAGCATCCGACCCGAGGGAATGATCACGTGTTTTTGGATAAGACAAAAAAATGTTGCTTTGGGGGAGGGTTTATGTGACTTTGAGTTCCACAGCTATCCATCAGGGGTACGGATAGTTACCTTTTTCTCCCGTCCCCCTACCCAACAGTGTTGGAATTGGTATTTTCTGAGCCCGCGTTGACTGGACGAGAGTGGCATGCGGAAGGATGTTCGATTGCGAGAAAGTTGAATGTTGCATTCGTTAAAGTACAAAGTTCGATTGCAGAAACATCGACAATATTCAGAAAACTTGCAAGTCGGACTATGAAGCAAAGGATGTTGGATTCTTGAAACAACAAAGTTGAATGTCCGATTATAAAAAAAGGTCGAATAGAAGAAGTACAATGTTGAATTGAGCAAGTCGAATTTTGGCGGAAATTGAACGCCATACATTTGTGCAAAAGGAATTTAATCCACTGTAATCCGTTTTAGAACAAGTGTTTCAAACACGAATGCTAGAGGGTAGGCGTTAGGGGACCAAGTCACATTAAAAACTAGTTTTCTATCGCTGCTTTCGTTCTTGTAAAACCTGTAAATAATTAATTAGTAATTTTCCAAGTAAATCAATTTACATAGATTGATTGTGTATCCTTTAGAAGTCTTTCGTCCATTAACTCCGTTCAGCATAATTATTCGATTCCTTTTATCATCTGGTTAACTCATTTAAGGCAATTCCGTAGAAATAGAGCTAGCCATAGAATTTTGATGAAACTTTCTACAGCAAACATTTTGAGTTTTTCATCAAAAATATAAAATAAAAACATGGGGTCACCGTATTGAATTTCGCAAGAAAAATTTTAAAGTATACCCACTTTTGTCAATTTAGCGTCTAACATTCGAAAATGGGCATCATTCATAAAAGTATCTCTTTACTGAGCTTGGTCAATACAAAATATTTTGAATGTGCTTTAATGTGCTCCGTATACATTGGGCTACTGATAAAATGCAAATGATTTTCACTAAAATTCAACAGCGAAGAGAAATTGTTCGAATTTTTAAGGGCCTCATCGATACTTTGAACGCAACACTTAGTTTTCAAATTATCGAAAAATCTAGCCATAGAATTTTGTCATCGATCATATATGTTTTTAAAAAACATGATGAAATAAAAAAGATAGGCATAACTCTGTATCTATTGATGATAAAAAATGTACAACTCTAAAATTCGAAATATGCGCAGAACTGTGTGCAATGCAAAATTACGGAATTAGCTTAAGTCTTCCACGAATCAATCCTCTGCAAAAAGAGAATTACTGCAGGAAGACTTGAACTCACGGCGACTCAAAAACTTTTATCAAATGGGGAATCATTTGATTTTGTCAAAGTTGTATATTTTTGAAAAAATCCTTACAGAGTTTGTATTTGTTGGAAACTCTGTAAACGAAAAATATGTAAAAAGTGCAATTAAGTTATTTAATTAAGATATTTATACAATGGAAAATCTACTTTGATCGAACAATTCGGATCGTAGACGAATCAAAAATTAAATAATATGAAATGATTTGAGATAACCGTGTTATTAAAACCAGCTATCAGTGTTTAGCGGACTTATCAAAAGGAATAAAAGATCAGAGGCCGGTGCCCCCTTCTTTTGACTTGACTATGTTTACAGGTAATACATTTAATTTTTGATTGATAATCAGTAATTTTTTTATCAGTGCTCCCCCATTCAAAAATTGTTGATCATTTCTTTATAAGTGCACCCCCTTGTCAAAATTTCGGGATCAGCCACTAAAGCTTTTTGAATTTACAAGTCACTCTAACGCTCGAGCTCGACGAGCTCTCTTTGGTAGTTTTGTTTAGCTTTGCACAAGTAATATTGTTAAGTAATACAATGCTATGCTATTATATTCCATTCCACTGACCTTTCAATGACCTTCAATATTTATTTATTTATTTTTTTATGAGGGTCTAGATCATGGGGCTAACCGTTAGCAATAGCATAGATTTACCCGCCCGTAAGCCGCCCTATTGTGCGTAAATTAACACCTGGCCCTGATGAAAAGTTAACATTAATTGAAAATTGTGTCTTCATCATTTTTAATATGCCGGACAAGCAAGAGGCCCACTATCTTTCAATTACTCTAATAAATTAGATTTTATTTATGTATCAACATTTTTGTGTACATATAATGTAAACTAATAAAAAAGTTCCTACTATCTACTAGTATTGCTTCCATCCACGTGTTAAGATCCACAGGCTTTTTATCAGATCAATAAAATGAACTAAAATTATTAATCTTTGTTCTTTGGTTTGTTTGAATATGTCTGCTGTCTGTTGATTAGATGCAGCACGAAACAACGGTCATCACAATTGGCGACAAAAACACATCAAATCAACTAGCAGCAAGGGCACAGGAGAAAAATTAAATTCGGAACAAAAGAATGTTTGGTTTTAAGAGAATTTGGGTATATTGAAAATCCACTTTAGATGGGTCTCACTACAAGTGACACCACTGCAAGCTACCAATATTAGCTTTATAAAGACAACTCTACAAATTAAAGCAAACAAACTTGAAAGCCATTCAAATGAATAAACATAGTATTTATTCACGTGTGTATTTAGATAACGCTTCTTTATGATTGTCATGGTTGCATTTACATTAGCTTGCTACCATTATATAGGCATGCATATGTCTAAAACGCCTGTCCACGTCAAAAAATGACAATTAGAGTTGTATTTGTACTCTCGTGAATAGCTAGCACTTGTCAAGAGAGAAAAGTGTTGCACACTTATGGCAAAATTACCAACCATGTACACTGTCTGGTTAAAACAACCAAAACATACATATCAAACAATTACTGTCGTTCATTGGGAATCCTGTGTAATTTTCTTTTTTTTTTTTGGGGGGGGGGGGGGGGGGGGTTCGTGTCTTTCTAAACAAAATTTAAAATGGCCGCCATTTTGGTAAAGTTTTCCACTGCAAACTCTGTAAGTTTTCATCATTTTTGATGTAGAGTTATACAGTAATTCCCCTCGGGGCCTTTCAATTACTGTTTAGCACAATTGTGTAAATCTTCAAGCATTTATCAATAGTAATTAATTTTTTTCTCTCGTAATATATGAAATTTCAAATTTTACTTCCAAAACCCACAGCGTCGCACTTTTTCAAAAAGATTTTGCGATAAAATGATATCGAGAAATCCATTTCTATTATTTCTTCAAAAAAAAATCAAAAAATATTAGTTCGTGTATTATTGCACAAAGTTTCAAAACAATTTCTTGTTCAGTTTTATTTATATGGAATCCCCTAATTGCGAAATGTATATGACAATTTCCGAGTTTTTGTATATAATTTACCGAATTATTTTCATCTTATTTCAGTTATATGCTATACAATTACTGAAAAGTGTTTTTATAATCAATACACTAGTGGTTGTACACTGTTTTTGTAACAAGCACATGTGAAGTTGTATTTAATTTACAAGGTTCTTAACAGAATTGCCGGATTTGAGCAATTTAGTTGGTCAAAAACCTCAGCAACTATAAATCTTCTCAAAAATTGAATGTTAACTTACTTATTCCAAACATTATTACAGTTATTGAAGAAGTAGCAGTTTATTTATTTGCACTTGTGAATTTTTGGTTGTTACAAATATAATATAAAATATATATGTTTTCTTGAGCACAGCTACTTAAAATAGCTTAACGCTAAAGGACTAAGTAGCTGGGGTCAGTTGATCAGGTATAGTATATAGTAATTCTGGTTAATATGGTATCTGTACAAAAGAATACATAATACAGAATTTACAGGATGAAAATAAGTTGAAGTATATGAATGTAAAAACAAAAATAGTATTTAAGGAATTACAGTATTATGTTTATATAAATGAGAAAATAAACAAATACACAATTAAATACAGGAAATTTATAATTAAAATTAAATTTAGATATATAGGTCAAAGTAGAATGAACAATTAAAGTAGTGAAAGAAAAAAAAGTAGAGATAAGAATTGTTTCAATTGGAAATTTATTGGAAGACACAAATAATAAACAATAAAGCAATAACAGTATTATGTTGGAATTAGTTATTGTTTTGGCACCTAAGATGGAATCAGGAAGATCTAAATTTAATCCTGGGTGCCATTTTTGCAGAGAGACAATATAGTCAAGGTAAAACTCAGTCAGAGAGAAGACAGCATTGTAAGACAACTATGCATTAACAATCTTTTTATTATTGTATGTAGAGGTACAGCAGAAATATAATTCGTGACTCCAAGAAATGCAAATTGTAACTATTAATACAAGTTGCTTGCTTGTGTTCCTGTGGTGAGAAAAAAAGTCAAACACTTTACTGCGTTAAGAGATAATACTTTTGCTTTCGTCAACATGACTTGCTCAGTTATACAAATACATTTATAGTCGTCGCCACTCCCCAATTGCCAGATGTTTATTTTTTCTATGAATATGCATACGCAAGGTAAATTGAAATCCATTCTTTTTATCAATCTCTCACTACCGACAGAATTAAATAAAATAAGTGGAAAGAGTAATACCCAAAAAAACTAGTGACAGGAGGTCTTGATCCATATTTTTTTATACAAGACTGCAATCAAAACGTTATAAACTTTGAAATCTTCAATTTTGTTTTTAAAACAATAAAGTAGTTGTTTTGAAATTGTGCGCGGTGGGCCTATTTTATCCTATTTTATTTTAAAGAAGCGGCGTCAAATTTGCTGAAAATGATATTGTTGCAAACAAATTTGTTTTTACAAATCTGATATGAGGGGCTATCAATATGCCCCCTCAGTTAAGTTTTCATGAATTTATTCCTTCAAAAAGACAAGAGCTCATTCATCTCACGGATATTTAAATGAAGAACTCTTAATTTCTTGTGCACATCAGTGCAAGAAGTCAAAAAATACAATGGTTTAAATATCAAGAAACATGGAATTGTTATTTAAAGTTTTAAAGTTTGCGTTTTACCAAATATAAAAACTGACAAACCCGTGGAAAATAAGACGATTTTTAGGTATTTGACGTGGTACTGGTCACTAGCTTCTTTTGAGGCCCGTATGCAATGCTGTTAATTTTTTAAAAAAATGGCAAAAAAAATTCCAGAAATACGGTAGTGCTCAATTACATTCAAAGCCAAAAAAATAATAAAAGGCTGGCATGGAAAATAACCATTACTAGATGTTTGGACTATGCATTAAAGCTTTGAAGAAACCATTTGTGATAATTATGAGCTTTTAATTTCATACGTACGTTGCAGACAGAAAGCTCGACATGTGATGCATATGATGTGATGTGATGGGATGGGATGGGATGTGATGGTTTTGGATGGGATCACCAAAAATGGAATTAACTGGAACAACCACTTCCAAATAAGGTGAGATTACCTCATATGGCCATGAGCGCAAGCGACGTTCGTAAGATGAAAGTTTGATATGTTTTGGACATAGCTATTAGAACCGCCATCATTGTTATAACTTCGTCGGTAAAACGACCTCCTCCTTTAATTTAGGTCTTCTACATTTCATGACATTAATTAATTTCCTGTGCAAACAATGTAAAACTGCCAATATCTACAAGTGGGAAAAACAGCCATTATCTGTTATGAAGATCAACTTTTCGACATTTCAATACCCAAAATAGTTTTTTTTAGACTATTAATATATTCACTGAATATATTCTACTTGCAAAACAGCATTAATTCGTAGAAATTAAAATTATATTAATACGTGATCTCTGTATTTGATGCTTTATTTCGAAACGGCAAAAATTGATTACGAAAACGTTGGCAAATTTCGGCTATGTTTTCTATTATACAATGACGTCTTTTTAGAATTATTATAGAATTATCATATTTAAAAATAACCACTTAATATGATTGTGTTAATATTTCTTTCGCGTTATGTTTTATTAATTACTTACATATTTTACGATAAACAATAAAATAATGTGCTAAATATGTTTTTTTTTTCGAAAAGTGAATGGCATCTGGGCATTGGGAGCACAGGACTCAATGCCTAATTAATAAGGAATTGAAATTCTTTTGACTTTGTAATTGTTTGTTGTGTATTTTATTCATTTGATGATCACTTCGTAAACTGAAATTATCGTTAATAAAATAGGTAGCTTAAAAATATCCTTTCATTTTTCATCCAAACATTAGATGCAATGAATTTATTCCGTTTGTCCTTTGAGTGGTCTTCGCATTGTTCTTTTTCAAAAATATGACTCGGTTTCCATAAAATAAAAGTTTAGAAATTAAAAATTTTATATTTGGCTTAATTTCAAAAATTTCTCTGGGAATAGTCAGTCAAACTTTTTTGAATATAAACAACATATTTCCCCTGCCGTAGCTTCAAACTAACTCTCCATCTTACACCGTTCTGTGACAAAAGCCGACAACCAAAAACGCGCGTGAAAGCGCGCTGGAAATCATTGGTTCTCAAAGCGTATATCCACGGATTGAAAGCTGATCCACTGAAATTAACAAATATTGCCCAGATCCACCTACGGTAGATTTTTAACTCCTTGCATTTATCAGGTTCTGTCATTGTCAAAAACGAGAACACCAGACTTGGAGTAAAGCATATGATAAACACTCCAACAATTATGGCGATTGTCTTAATCGCCTTTTGATTCTTACGTCGAGCGGTTGTTATTTCAACAGAATCTCTCTTGATTCTCTTCTTATGTCGCATTACCTCTTGGAATATTTTGAAGTAGAAAAAAGCCATAGTTATCAAAGGGACAAAGACGACTAGAGACGAACAAGCCACCCAAAGCTTGCCCAGAGACCTTTCTTCTACCAGAAAGCTAGAGATTCCAACAACAAGTGACAACGTCCATAGCGATGTAATCACCCAGAAACAACGGCTTCTATTAAGAATCTGATGATATTGAAACGGTCGAGAAATCGCAACGTATCGTTCGATACTTATCGAACATAAACTGAAAGTTGTTACAGTTAATGACTGTATCCATAAATAGTTCTCGATCTTCATAAGTGGATCGTCTTCAATCCAAACATTAAGTAAAACAATAGCAATGTATAATGGATTGATAAGAAGACCGACTAAAAAATCACCCATAGTCAGTGAAAGTATGAATAAGTTGGACTGAAGTCGACGTAGTTTCGTCCGAAAGATTACTACAATTACGATGCCGTTGCCTGTGACTGCTGCTACACCAAATAAGGCATTCATTGCGACAAAAATGGTTCTTGTCGTCCCAACGAGGTTTGCAGAACAAGACGAATTTAGAGGAACATCCATTTTGTTGTCTTATACTTATTTGTAAGTCTTATATAAAAACACTTAATGCACGGCAGAAGTACAATAAGAAAAAAACGCATTTATGTCCCAGCATGTGCCAATATTAACTTTGTCCAATCAAAGAGAAGTTTGTAGCTTTTTCACAGTGGTGTAGAGAAGAGATTTAGTCAAGTACTTCCAAGTCTTTGGGACAAAATAAACCATGTGACTTCAGTTCTTGCTAACTCACAACACTTTGATTGCCACAAATAGAAATTATTGTTACATAATGACAAATCATTTAGAGTGGTGTTATTACAGCTTCTTAGAAGTCATAACAACAGCGTTTTTACGTTAGATGCATGTGTCCCGTTGATAAAATAAATCCAATCCAATTATGTGGTTTAGCCGTACTTAGAGCAAGATCTCAATACGCCGATCTCCCAAAATCGAAATCCCAAACCGACGTTTATTAAAATTATGAATTGACAAAACCACGCTATTTCTCTTGGGATGTATTGTTCGCATAAATGATTGAGTTTAAAGCATCCAACATAAACTCCTACGGTTATAATCTTGTCTCAAACCAACATCAAAGTCGCCTTATTTTATAAATTTAACTGCATGCAATTATAATCGATATTTATAAATTTAAGAGATCTCCATCTTCTCTATTGACATCCGCGAAAGCACAACAAATGCATGCTAATAAGTGAATCCACCAACGATCGATAACGATGTCAATACAGTCATGTATTTAACCAAAAAATAAACTTGCTAGCATTAATTAGGAGTCTTTAATTAAGGTCCATGTGATTATTAATTTTCATGGATTCCAAAGAAGTTCAACCCCAGTTGGCATGAAGACGAAAATATATATCAAAGCCTCAGATTGTTTGAAATTATAATGAGGATGCTTAGAAACCAGTTGAAGCCATTCGCAATATTTCATCGGTGGGTTGTAATTAAAATTAATCGCAGAAATAATAATTGTTTGTAGTCAAACGCTTAAAGTAGGACTGGATTTAGCCATAAGTTATTCATAACGTTTGAGAACCGTGTCGTAGAATACTGACTTTCTTTGATAGTGGTAAAGACACATTAATGTTTATGGTGCTGATAGTTTCGACTACACTGCAATAATCACCACAGATAATTCCAAATAGTTACTCGTATGTACTCTCGTGTCACGATCTCTTTGTATAAGCAAGTCGAAATCCTTGGACAACAAAACCACTTTAGAGGACTGATGAAAATATTTGTTGCTCCACTAATAAACTCGCAGGAGGAAATGCAATACTTCTCAAGATTAGCGTAAATTTTGAGAAACTAGAATACGTCCAAAACATAAGTAGTTTGCAATGTTTTCGGGAAAGCGCGGTCCTAATTATGTATACAGCAGTGGTATAATAAACACCGAATGGTTTTGACAGAAGAGAACTAATAATGTAATCAGTCAATTATGTCCTCAATTTTTCGAAGGTAGTAGAGACCTGAAGTTGTTTTAAGCAAGACTGCAGATGAATTAGTCAACATAAGCACTAATGGAATCACACAATCACTAAATATAGCCAATTAAACAAAGTTGACGAGCTGGCCCTAGAAGCAACATTACTCAAAGCAACAGTCATTCCTGGAAAACAATGTACAATTAAACTCAAGTCAAAAGCCAAGTCAGACTTTTAGTTTTCTGAAATACAGAAATCAGCGAAAATATATCGTTGCGGAGTCGGACACAATGAATCGCGCAAGAAAGTCAATCAAGTAACCAACAAAGGAATGATTGATTTCCAGGAAAACGAAGACAGCTGATCAAGTCAATCTAAAATTACAGTTAGCGTTTATTCACGTATGATTGATTAAATGAAAATTTAAGCTGCAAACGTCAGTAACCGTGGTGCTTAAACAAATATGATGTTTTCAGAATAGAAATTAAGGACACTAAAAGCCCAAGTGAAACCAGGTTCTTTGTTCTTGTTTCTGTTGTTTTTGTTTGTTGTCTGTTTTTTTACCACATTCGCCGATTATTGACACACTGTTGTAAGCACAATACTCAACGGCATTCAATATTTATAGAATTCGAGGTAACCAAAGACGTCTAAAAGCACAATTCAATAGGAATATCCTTTACCATGTAAATATGCCAAATCCAATTTGTTTCCGTCATCGACTCAAACAATAAATTCGGAAGGAGTATGGCATGAATAGAGAATATTGAGCAAGATACTGTTAATAGAATGTCCTCGTTTATTCAAAACAAGGTAGAGTTACTAAAACCTTCAACCATGGCCATTTGGAGATGTGCTCACGTTTGAGCTGCAGTATTATTCCAAAAACTCAAATCTGTTCTGTGAAGTGGACTTGACAGGGAAACGAACAGTGTTTTACCGTATGTGTTTGTATTGATCAGATTTTCATGTAAACTTGAAGGCGAACAACCACAAGGGTAAGTGAAAAAAAA
Source organism: Diadumene lineata (assembly GCA_918843875.1). Classification (NCBI taxonomy): domain Eukaryota; kingdom Metazoa; phylum Cnidaria; class Anthozoa; order Actiniaria; family Diadumenidae; genus Diadumene; species Diadumene lineata. The sequence continues at coordinate 7,061,798 of OU974076.1, read as the reverse complement.
AAGCTTTTGAAGCAGCTCGCTTTAGGGGTTGGAGATTGTGTACGTAAATATATCAAACCAGATGCGTTCCCCAATTCGTAGAACTGAAATACCTGACTATATGACTGCTATTTATGACTATAGCTGTTAAAGATGCTTAAAAACCAGTAGAAACAAAGCCAATGATCATTGAGCACATTTACTATCACGAATCGATCCAATCTGAGATCGAGCATCTGCTATCCAAGCATTGATTACTAAAGCAACAAACTAATTAACCATTACTGAATTTTGGTTTGAAGAAAATACTAGATCACATCCACTGTACATGTACATCGAAAGAAAATATAAACATTGGTTCCAAACCAGGTGTGTTCTTGGCCAAACAAATATCTGTAAATTAGCTGGTCTTCATTTTCGCACTTCTCAATTCCAATTAGAACGAAAATAAATGGAATGCCACAATCAAAATATTTCAGCCACACTATCCACAGTTTCCAGGTTCTGCGTTTAGGTCATGCCACAAGCCCCTACATGGAATAGATTAAAACTATATATTATAATTTAATTGTATGGCGTATGGACAATATGAAATGACAAAATAAGTATGATACTACAAAGCATTTGACACTGTACAATTATTTAAGTGGCCAATCACTCAAGCCATATTGGATTGAGCCGAAAAATTACGCAAATAAACATCTTAATATGTTAAAAATGTATAAATATGTCATGCAACTTATCTTTTGTGGTCAGATCTGATTTTCCTTTCATAATTTTTTGATCAGCCAAGCAAATGAGTCGTGACGATTTAAACAGGGTCTAAGGGTTTTTGAACTGAGAAACATTGACTTCGAAAGAAAGAAAAGTGAAAAACGAAAAGATGTGCACCAATTAAAGGTGTCTTGGCCAGCTATACCCCTTTTAAGCTATCAAGACTTTTTTTTTAAATTCATGAATAATTGATGAACCATGAACAATAGAAAGTCACTACCGTGAAGGCATCTGTATATCTGATACAGAAATCGTTTTGATTTGCATAAGGTTGAGCTTAAAATATATCGCCCAAATTAAATATAGTTTCAAAAATATTGATTTAGAATAGCAGCATTAATCTAGACATTTCATAAGTAATTCTGTTAGAATATGAAATGTCTCGCTTTCGGCGCTCGACATTGTATATTCCATACAGATTGGACGCGAATATTATATATATTACATATACTTGAAACATTTAGTCGAGAACGTCAAGAGCAAATGACTTACTCTAAGTTTTATAGATAGAAATGCAATTCTCAGAAGTAATTCAGATGTGCTCTAGGCTAATATAAAGTGGTGGAAAAACATTTTCATTTGCAACTAAAATAAACACCACTGGAGTTTCGCCACAAACTATAAAAGCCTTCCAGTGTGGTTCATCAAATAATTGCGTCAAATGTGACCAAATTGAATGTCATTTATAAAAAAACGACAGACCAACTGAATTATATGACGCAGTGCAAAAATCGTGGCACCGGTCCAAATTGTACATAGCCAAAAGGTGTTAAAGAAAAAGAAAAGCATTAAAATCAACTTTTTGTAGCATTTTTTGGATGTTGCAGAATTTACGGCTAAATAAATGATCAAAATATCGCTTCGTTCAAAAGAATAACAATAACACTGCTTTGAACATGAATACTCTGCATATTTGATAAAAACCAAGCAAATAACAACACAACAAAAGGTGTCTTCGTTAGGAAAATTGCCGAACTCTAAAAATGAATTTACATTTTCTGAGACAGAGGCTTCGAAAGTGTATTTTAGCAGGCACATAAACCAAAAATTACAAACGCGCAGAATAACACATGCAAACAGGCGATATTTTTATGCCTTTTCGTTGGAAAATAGTGACTTGTCAATTGACGAACTCACAATGTCTTTAGAAAAACTACTATCATTTAGTTACAATACGAGTTGCTATTGCTTGAGACGTGCAGTCAGTTAAAAATAATTCCTTTGAATGTGGGCACTTCCCTATTATGTAGCTGTAAATGTGATAATAAGTTGTACACCGTTGAGTGATGATAGCGATAACTGACGTTTTGAACGTTAGTCCCTCGTCGGAGTAATTACTCAACGGTGTGCAACGTATTATCACACTTACAACTGTTTCTCTAGAAGCACCGACGCAGTCCTATCTAGTATTTCTTACTAGTTTTACCTCCCTCTATTATATACATGATTGATACTTCCTCGGCTTAGGGAACTGTCTCTGTCGATGACACTTTCATTTTACAAATTCTAAAAAAACTAATAAATGATATTTCTACTTACCAGAATATCTTAGCCTATATATTTTCTGACAAAGCATATAATTATGAAAATAATTGTGGGAATGAATGCACCTTACGATTTATAAACTATCAACAGATTGATTTCTGATGAGAGAGTACCTGAATTCCAAAGCGAAGTACCAAATGATGAATCTGTTGAGGAAAATTTGGTACGTCACCTTGTGGAGTCGAAATAAGTCTTCGTAGAGAAGAGCAGTGTAGTGTACAAACAAAAAAAACATGCGTCAATTAGCAGAGTGGAATTTTCCAAGAAAAAGGATTATTTGATTTCGCGTAAAAATTTACTTTGTTTATGGCCAGCTTTTTAGATAAGCCATATGTTAATCCTGAATACAACACTTATTGAAATACCAATTTGAGCCGAAGTGCAGATGTATAAAATGCATAAAACTCAAGTGACGCTAAGAAGATAATCCTTATCAAACGCCCAGTTGAAGTGGAAAACTAGATTGATTGTTGAATCGTTCATATCCATAAGCGTCTATTTTTTTAATTTTGCTCCGAAGACGAACCAGTGGTTGCCATGTGAAGATTACTAAGATGTCAAATTGGATAACACTGCCGACGGGAAATGATTTGTATTTGACAGTTACTATTAATGATTTCAGACAATGTTTATAGAAAAGCTAACTCAATGACCACCACAAAAAGAATTTATATAATTAGCACGGATTAAATGTAACAAATTACTTGGAAAAACTTATTATGAAAAACTTGATCATAGATATTTTCTTGCTAATTATAATGAGAAAAATATTAAATTCGACTTATTTTGTTATCAAAATTTACCCCCATAGTAGCAAAAATAATTGTTAATGATTTTTATCAAAGTGCGACAATGCTTATATAATATGATCATGAATATCATTCATCATCAACAAACAAACAAACTATGCATCTTTTTCCAAAAAGCATATAACAAAAGATATTCTAGGTTTTTCTTCTTTTTGTACAGTACACGTGGTAATTTCATCATACGGTTTTTCCTTCATCGTTTAGATGGAAACATGATTACACTCCATGAGGTAGTTTTACAAAGCTTTCAGCGCCATAACGTACAACAAACTTTGATTCGTTCAAAATCGTGAATACAGGGAAGATAAGATAAGGCTTGAGCCGAAAATTTTGACAACACAGCGGTTATCCAAAATGGCGCTCAAGAGGTCGAAAAGAAGTATAAATTTCACTATTGATAAAAGCAGACTATCAATTTCAAGAAACCTAGTTAAAATGCTAAATAAAAATTAAAAGAAAGAAAATTATAGCTTACAAAAAATAATGCAAATTAATTTCATAAGGAATGTAACTTATCCATTACGCATGTTTTTATCATGTCTTTTGATCCTATCCCACATGGCATAGAGCCCCGCTTATTTACTATTTTCTACTGCTGAGGACGAATTCCAGTCACTGTTCAAGCTTATTTTCCATTACAACTATAGTGAGTGATTAAGTGATAAAGAAGTCTTCTCTTCTTTTTCTCACTGTGATTAGAACGTGTTTCAAACTGTCCAAAATGCATTATTCTGACATGAAATGAGCTATCTTTATTCAGTTCCAATCCCATAAAAATGGAATTGCTTCAGCCCCTGCTTGATCTAGTTGTTTCACAAGCAACGGTTATCGAAAATGGAACGATCTGGTTTGTGCCCCTCAGCTTAAAAGAATCTCAAATTTATCCTCGACAATTCAGTTGTTTTGCTTAATAATTAACAAGTGAGACTTGATGTTGTATTCAGCTTTTGTGTTCAAGTCATTATTCTAGTACAGGTCCCCACCAATAGATTACAGCTTTCTTATCGCGTTATATATTTAAACCATTCGATTAATTATATTTGTTTTTAACATCTTTTCTATTTTATTCAAGCGAATTGCCCGATCACTTCCACTATTATCAAAGCATGGCTCAACGGTGATATAAAGCCTATATTAAACATCTTCGAGCTATATCTAGCTTTTCTTTTTATTTACATACCCGATCTCTCCTTGATTCGTTTCAGTTATCCTAGTCTCAGTTTCCAATCCAACACAAAACGACCCAAATATATATATTCGTATGTAATTCAATTAATAACGGCCTTTAGAACTTTTATACAAAATGCTTCCCGTCAAGTGTAATAACACATCAAAAGGTTGGCCGACCAATTTATTATATTCTACTGGTGCAAACAAAACGTTGAGCTTATTTTTTATTTGTTCATCTGCCAACCAACTCTCAAGAAGAGTTCATCAATATTTTCTTTCTTCTCAGAAGCGTCGTATTCAGTTTTCTTGACATATGGTTTCATCTACAAATCCAGTGTTAAAAAAGTTAAGTCTGTTTCTTGTGTTCCTGCTAGCTTTAGGTACGAATTTTTTGTCTGCCAGTCAGTTGTTGACTGAGGTCAATTAGATGAAAGTTGTTTTTAATTCATTTGTGCTAGAATTACTTCATTTTTTTCAGGTGTACATATGTGTAAGCTTGATGTGATGTAGCCAAGCAACGAAAACCGTAATTGTGAATGAGAATCATTTTTGACTTACTTTTTTCACATTGGTGCTATATAAAAAAAAACACCGAAGGAACTTAACATTCTCGAATTGATTTCTTAAACTTTTATAGTTCAAACTTGTTGCTTAGAAAGATTTAGCAATGTGATTTTTGATTTAAATTAAATGGAATCTGTTATCATGATATCCCGGCCTCTAGCTCTAAAAATACTGTTATGGCTAAAGTGATACGAAATATTTTTAGTCAGTTCAAAATGATCTGTTAAGTGGTAGAGTTGAAACAACTCTCAGGAAAATAACAAGTGTTTTTAAATCCATACATGTTTCGGTGTGACCGCCATAAAAGTGGATGTTGATGTTAATTAAATGTAAGCTCTAAATTTATAGTAATTAAGCACGTGAGAATATTGTGCATTAGAAAAAAACAAGATCTTACTTGTAAAACTTATTTTGATTGATATTTTTCATTTATGTTATAGCGCATAGAGCATTTATTTGGATATGCGCTCATACAAATGTTATTATTATTATTATTATTATTATTATTATTATTATTATTATTATTATTATTATTAATTAATTAATTAATTAATTAATTAATTAATTAATTAACTTCAACATCCAATGATGATGGCGGTCACGCCGAAACATTTATGGAATTAAAAAAATTGTCATTTTCCTAAGAATCAGTTCAAAATATAAAAAATAAAACATACTATTGTGTGGATATCTTAGGATACTATTCATAAAATGTGTATTTTCAATTGACCTCATGTAGTACTGCTATGTTATGATATGACATTCTTTTTTTTAAATTATTACTGAGGTTTTAATTTGAATCATATAAACCTTAAATTTTATACTAAAAATATGACGAGGAAAAGCGTATTTTTCTAAATTCAGACAATGAAAAGAGATGATAAAGGAAAGGAGATACGACAACGCAAACTCGGTCCTTCAGCGAATAATGGGAACCACGTTGTCAAAGTTTTTGACATTTGTGATTATTAAAAACATTGGCTTTGTGCTAATGTTGTTTTAAACTAAAACTAAACTAAACAGTAAGCATATGTCAGTTTGGCTGTTTTCTTTTTATGTATGTTTAATTGTCAAATTCACGTTTATTGTATATTTAGTTTTTTTTTCATCAAGCCTAAAAAGTTTGCAAAAATGAGGATCAGAAATTAAAAGGACATATCAAATTAAAAAAAGGAAAGTACTGCAAATTTTGACTTTTTATACAACACAAGAAAAAATAACAATAAATTGTAAATCATGAATTTTTTTTTAGATTTTAATTCTTTTGGAAAAATGTCAGTCTGAGCAGATTCTCATGTGTATTAAACAAATTAAAAGTCGGGCTCTACAGGTGTTTTTTTTTTTCCGGTTGACACACTGACAGATCTTCTGATTTTTTTTTTTTTTTTTTTTTTTTAATTGTATTAATGGATATCTTTCCGAAGGTGGGAATGATAGGCGAATGAAATCATCTGTATTGATATCAAAGATCGAAGTTACAACCCTACAAAACATTTCATAACGAAAACTAATCACGACAAAATATTTCAAAAAGTTGAATCGCTATGTAAAAGAAAAAGTAGAACTCAAAATCAAAATGAAAGATCTACAAAGCGTTATAGCAAAAGTGTAAATACCTTATTATAGGAAATTAACGCTCGTATGTATTAACATACTTAAAATTCATGCGACCTAAATTAATCCGATTCAGAAGGAAAACTGCTTTCAAATTGAAAAAAAATTAACGCGAAAAGGGGCTAAAGATTGTTACAATCTATCGACATTAATTGGACGAATCAAAGCCTAAATGAAATCTTAAAGGCTGCATCTGATGTCCAGAAATAGATATCATCATCATTATACATACCATTGAAGTAGTGATATAAACCTGGCAAATACATTGTGTTACACTGCAAAGTTTAACCTTGTTGTGGTTTGTAATTATCACGTGTTACAGCAAGTTAAAATTAGTTCCAGCATATGAGATTTCAAAGTACTTAATCTGGAACCCAAATAATTCAAGTACCAAGTTTAGGGTAAGGTTTAGGCGTGTCATGTCCTGTTATGTGCGCAACTAAAATGAAGAGAACTATTTCAAGTTGCCACTAGGTCTTGCTTTACAAACTATCACAATCTTTTGTAGAATCCCAAAGACATGTTTTAGTATGAGCTTCATAGTGAAAGGCTTTAGCAAGTGAAAATTACAGAAACCACGTGGTAACAATGAGATATCTAATGCTTAACAACTAGAATCATCACGTAAAATATATGGAAGATTAAGACAGAGTTACCTTCTCAAGCGAATGTTTACAAAAGAATCCAAACAGAGAATAAGAGTTTAATAATAAAGACCATAAACGGTGAAGAATGGTCTGTAGTTAAAACCGAAGTCCAGTTTTGACACTTGAACACAGTAGGTTCTGTCTGAATATACCAAATATAAGGAAGCATGAAAAAACTGTATTTTAGATGTAGAAGCACATTGCTGAAAAAGATTATTAAAGAATTAGCAAGAGACTAGTTCCTCTTGTTTACTCTTGGTGAGTAACAATTGTCAGACCTAATAATTTATCTGAATATTGTGTGTTTGGATAAAAATAAAAATTTTGTTATTTAAATAAGCATTTAACATTATCCTTGACGATATTATTAACGTCGAAGTAAATTCTCGCGACCTAAATTAACACTAATTTTGGAAATTCGCGTAAATAAGTGAAGCGTTAATTTCCTTTAAGTAAAAACTGTAACACAAGTACCGAAAACACAAAAGAAAATGTGCTTATTAAAGCGTTATAAACCGTAATAAAATGGAAAAGACAAAATGAGCTAAGAAAACCTATCCCCATATCCATCAGGAACCCCGCTAGTGCTCTTTTTAGAAACCAGGCTATTTTTAGTCTTTTACCAATCCCACGCGGCCAGTATTCGCTACTCACTATCGATTTGATACGGTCTTAGCTCGAGAGAGGTGACTTCTACCGAATCTTGAATGCTCGTTTCGCCGTCACATTCGTGTGACTTGTAATAAGTAAATCAAAACCATGTTCGTCCTCTCCTTCCTCTAATTTTTTTTTACAGTTTTCAAAGACTACAGCTTCTTCGTCCACAAAAACAAGCGACTTTTTCCCACGCTTTCCGTCATTTTGAATCTAGAGTGACGCGAAGGAAGAAGCTTTGCAACCGAGCCTCCTCGAATAATGAAATTATTCCAAAAACATCTCTCACACAATCAAAATAGGGTGTAACTTAAATTTAAACGAGCTCAAAATTTAATATAACATTTTATCACACTTGCGCATGTGCTAATTAAAAGTTGTATTTTTGCTAAACTTCAAAATAACATATTATGAAAATGTTTTATCTATTTTCAGCAGCTTATATCAATACACTTGTAAATTGTAAGGACGTTCCACTTAGTGTGGACTCCCGCAAAGAAACTTTTTTTTTCAAAGAAGCTTTTTTACATTGTTTTAATTATAGACATACGACATTTGCTTAAAGTTTTTTTTTCTTTGTTCATTTTTCTAGCCTATGCAATTGAGGAGAGAGCGTGTTCCTGGAGCTCATTCCTTCGTCTGTACTTGTCCTGAACAAGAGAATATAAGTTAGGTAAGAGAATGAATCGCTGGTAATGCTGCTTGTAGACAAAATATATTGTTTGGCTCATTTTTTTTTCAATCAAAAAGCCCAAAAAAAATTTTAATATGTACTGGTTATAAAATATAGTGTCTTCCAAAAATACGGAGCTATTCTGAAAGTTATTCTAAGAATAGGGTGATTCTGAAAACCAGCCTGTTGGGGGTCTCCGGGGAATTTTTTTAATCAAAGAGAATGTCGGGGGAAAAAGTTGAGAGTGCGAAATATAAAAAAAAAATGGGAAAGTTGTGCCAAAGAAGGTTTAATAGTAGTTTGGAGCAAACTTGTAGTCATTTGTGAAAAGTGCCGTCTGTTTCGCGGTTTCACCCAGACATTTCTTGGTCTTTCACCTGTTTTTCAAATGTCAGTCTATTCGGTAACGCCCATATATAATGACTGAGACAAATGATCATATTGATATTTACTTTGATATTCCGAAAATATAAAATCGAGCTTCAAAAACTCAAACTATAATTGAAAACTATAATAAGTTTTGTTATGTGTAAGGTAATACAAATAATAAAATAATTTAAAAATTAATAATAATCAAATAAGCAATGTATATTTAATTGGTGTAATTTCATGTTATAAAACTTTAATAAGGCCTGACTTCTCTAAACTTTCGAGTTTAGTTGTTTTGTCTTTAGTTAAAATAGCTTTCTCTTATTAGATCCTGTTTGTGAGTCAGTAGAAAAGAAAGCTGCTGTTCTCGAACGTTTGACAGAAAAGGTTAAGAGGAATTATAAAAGCAAAGCAAAACTATAGGGCTTCAACAAGTCGCTTAAAGAAAAAAAGATTTAAAAAATACGTGCTCAAACTGAAGAAAACATTTGTAAAATTACCAAAATAGAATTCATACTCACTTCTAAATAGGGTAAGATTACTAAATATGGTTGCGAACGACAGTTTTCTTAAGATGATTGTTTGATATGATCTATGGAAAAAACACTGTCTTCGGGGTTTTCACGATCACAGGATACTTCTGAATCTTAAGAAGAACTCCTTTCATCGTGTCATGTTGTTAGTGGGCAAACCAAAACCACTACCTGCTCTCCTTTCCCTTACACTTTCCTCTTCGTTCTGAAACCAAATCGTCTTCATTCACAGAGGTTAAAGATAGTTCCTTTGCTTCCCTTTCCGCCATTTTTAAATTTCTTGTGTCTTGTTCAAACTCGTATCCAAAGACCTCGTTTTCTTGTAGCCTGCGGCAAAGAACGAGGGCTCTATGATAATCCGGTAACGGAAGCCATTTTTATGTTTTTTTGTCGCAGGCCACAAGATAACGCGGGCTCTGGGTAAGAGATTGTGTCTTGTTGAGAAGTCTTGACGATGTGATCGCGCCTCCTACAATCTGGCAAATCAAGTTCCGTTCCCAAAATAACTCAGTCTAAAAACCTGATGAAAAGATCCCCTGTGTGTGTAAAGCCCAATATTGGAATAAGATCTCCTATTCTCTTTTGTAAATGTCTGAAGTTTGTGTTTTTCTTCTAATACGCATCCAGGGTGTAGAAAATAATAATGTAATTATAACCAAGGTTTCCAACATGACCCGTAGACACTTTTGAAATGCGTTCTCAGGCAAAACATATATCGGCTTTGATTCACTAGATACACCTTAGTTTAATGGCCGTAGCAGTTGTAGCGGTACTTGCGAAAAGGTAAAAATCGATTTGGGCGATTTGAAATCTGGTCATTTTCACAAATTTAATGTTACCAGATTTGAAGGCTTCGCTGCGGCTAAAAAGCAGATCCTTTAAAAGAAGAAACTGCATAGACTTTTTATTTTGTATGTTTGATTGTTTGATCCTGAAGATTGAGCAATTTTGAATCTATTCACAAATAAAGAAAAGCTAAGAATGCTTCTACATGAGTTGTTTGTTGCGCATTGCAGGGTTCGAAAAAAATACATTTTCAAAATTGACAAAATATTAAAAGTCCAAAAAAAGTACGTCTCTGCATTTTTGTGCTTTACAGAAATATTTAAGACTTATTTAATATAGGATTCCTAGCTCAAACCAGTGGGATAATGTCTATAGTCAACATGCCATTTTTTTGTTGTAAAATAGAAATCCTACAATTAAAAAAAACAAAGAAGTAATAGGAAATCTCAAAATCTCAAACCATTAGCTTCGTGTCTACGCATTTGCTTCTATTAAACAAACTCAAGTAAAAAAGCAGTTTCAAGATGAATAACACAATGACAGATCAATATATATAAAACTACCAAAGCAATGAGCACACAATAATTAATCTCTTCTAAACTACCTTGTTTACGCCCATCGGTGATTGTAAAGAGTCTCATAAAAAAATTAAAAATCAATATCTGTTGGATGCATTCAGACTAGCTTCCAGGCGAGATCATTAAAAAAGCAATTTCCACTACGTGAACTTTTGGGTGCCAATTTTGACGGATAAGACAAAAATATTCCTACCCGAGCAAATGGGTAAACAAAGTCAATATAAAAAATCATAAGTGGACGAAAAGAATAGACCAGCAGAAAACAAAATCAAAGGTCTTGCCAAAAATTCAAGTAGTAGAATATTATAGAGGAAGAACCCCCATGACAAATTCATTAACGATGCGAAAAGACACGAAGCAACAAACTATTAGCAAAAAAGCACAAGCACACGAAAAAACAGTGACCATTGCACAACATCTCGGTAGAGTGGAAAGTCAATCAATCAATCAAACAACTTTATTAAAGTATCACTTTACGTTTGTACATCTAAAACACTAATTGGTAACACAACGTAAAATAATAATTGTATATTATATGTAATAGCATAAAAGTTAATTATCATTATTGCAAAATAGCTAGATTAACTAAAGTTGAAAAAAATACATATGTGCGCACTATATCAACAAGAACTGATGAATAAATCATGTGAAGTATAGCATACCATTACCGGGGTGTTTATACTATCACATTTAGCATTATTAACAAAAATCCACAGGGATTCTACTCAAGGGAAGTTTATCCAAAAACACCCAGAGTGTGTATTGTCACGGAAGAACTTCAAAATGTATTGCATTAAATCATCACATTATTTTTGAAATAGTTCAGACGCCGGTTTTTCATTGTATGTTGAGAGTTTTGCTTTAGGGAAAACCAGTTGCACTTAAAGGCTCCTACATCACATCCATTTATACAAATATTCAGTTGAAATTATTAGAGATTCCAACATAATATCATTGTAAGATCTTCCGCTTAAAGCACAATAACCTCTAGGAAATGGATCGTTTGCTTTTACGACAATGAAACATGATAGACACAAATATATACCAAGCTTAAACCGTGAATTAAATTGAAAGTAAACGCCATGCATAATATAGCAACCCAAAAGCGTTTGAACTTTTGTTCATTGCAATACAAAATATGATAGGTGTATTCAGCTACGAAAGTAATTCTTTTATTCAGAGGCGTTTCAAAAGTCATTAGACAATGTTTACCACTTATTTGAAGTGTCTACAACTAAAGATCAATATGAATATTAAGTACTGAAATATACTATATGCAGTTATTTTGGGACGTGAATAAAAGAAACATATACCATTTCCGTTTAGGAAATCAAGTGAACGTAGCTTCTTGACATCACTATTGAGTAGTAGAAACAAGAGTGCACATGACAAGTAATGAGTTCAGAGTTTCCAACAATGAAAACAGAGACTTCCTCTTGCCTTGAAGATCATTTCAATCATGCAAGGGATGTTATTTTGATATCACTATAAGTTTGCATGAGACATTGCGCAGAACATGTTAAAGTTATTGGGAACAACATCAGGTCCCGGGGGAAGGGGGCACTCCGGGGAGAAAAGATCGGGGATGCTCGTCCGAATTTAAAAGAAATGAAATTGACGCAGTGAAATTGTCTAATTGTTATTTTAAACTTTCGATAGTTTGTCGCTGGAGTAATAATCAATCCAAATTATGTTCTAGCTAAAATGTAACATTATGAACGTTAATCCTAAGAAAGATGAGGTACCTTTGATGAGAAGGCAATGTGACTCTCGTTATTTTGTTAAAACAAATACTAAATAAATTGAGAAAAGCGTTATTTCCGGGTTAAAGCACTTCACCTGAAAAACAAGATTAAAAATGGAATTAATCAAATAAAGACTAAAACAAAGCAATGTTTTATTCATTATGAGAGTTATAGTTACCGTGATCTTTATCATGTTATGACAAACTGCCTCAGATATACTCAGATATACATGGAGAAATAGAAATTTATGAGTGTGTTTACGAAGAAAAAAAAAATTCAAAGCAGGCGAGAACATAGGTAAACACCAAACTTCAAAAAGAAAACCTTCAGCATTGTCCTTCCAAATATTATCACCTCTATTGCATATGGCAGGTGCTTGTTCTTTTCATAAGCTTTATATTGATTGGCGAATATTGATAAGCACTGCACTTGTTAGTGATTCTTATTGATTGGTTGAAAGTTAAACCTGGCACTCTCAGGTTATCAGGCTCCATCAAAAAGACATTTACACTGTGGTCGTGGCTGTTTGAGAGAGTTGAGATCCGTACAATGTGCATCGTCTGATATTCATTTGTTAACTCTACAATGATCATATTATGGTTGGATTCAAAAACACACTAAAAATCTTACAACACCAAAGGCAGATTGGGATTTGCTGGATGTGAGCAATATCGTTTGAGGTTTGATTTCATAACTCATCTAAAAAGGGACCATCACATGCATTCGGCTTCTGCAAAGAAAGTTACCACCAATTGAATCTATACGTAGTTCCACTGCACTTTTATATTCAAGCGGGTCAAGAGTAATATAAAAAAGACAATTCAATTTTCTTTGTCCAACATATATAGACTGCCATATATAGACTGGGATTTCAAGAGAAGGTTTTTCGTGAGCTAAATCTATACGATATAAATAATTTGCCGTGAAGTTTGATAGGGTAATCTGAATCTGAAATTCACAGTATAAAATAAACAATTGCCTGGCATTTCAGCTGCACGTCCCTCGTCACCTGCAAATCCTTAAACCCATTATAACACACACTTGGATTCTATAAAAAGATGATTACCACCAAGAACTTTGAGTTTGAATCACTTATAAGGTAGCAAGTAAGTAGTCCAGTGACTCTAAAATTTGAACTCAGCTATCCAAGCCCAAAGACTTTGGGTGCACTTAAAAACGAACAATATTATATGGTAGATGCAGATTGCAAGAACAAAGGAAGGTTAACTCTAGAGAAATCATCTATCGAAGGTTTTTTTGTGTGTGTGTTGCTGATCAAAATTCTAACATGGTGACATAAATTTACGTGGGAAGCAATTATCTTTTTTCTTAGGGCAAGAAAAAAATACAGCTAACAAAATTAACTATTTTAGAATTGACGAGAAAACAACTCAATTTCAAAGTTCTTATGATCTCATAACAACAATTGGGCTTTGAACAGAACAGTGCTTGATAGCAAAGGTTTGACTATATTTGAAAAGGTGACAGCGGCTATTATAAAGACCTTACCTTATCACGCAACAACAAAGGATTTCATTCAACTGAAGTAAGAAGAAGTATAGTTTTTATAGGAGAAGGAAAACACTAGTTTTCAAGGCTCAGAATAAAGGAAATAGCACCATACACAGGAAGTCACAAGGAAATACTCTACATTTGCCTTTGTTGAGAGTCACTCCTGACAAGTAGTCGGTGGTAATGATCATTATATATGTGCAAATTTCTGCTAGCTCACTAAAAGCAATCTCTACGTCCACAAGGACGCGGTTTTTTTAAATAAAGCTGTTAATCTGGACTTCCCTGTGATACTTCAACTAAAAAGAAACGAAGAAGCACAAGTTCTGTCGTAATAACAAATCTGGTATCATCTTCTCTGATCATTAAAATTATAAATTCGATAACGAACATAAAAAACATCAGCTCCCAAAACAACAAAAAGTGGTTAAAACACAGTGACATCTTTTTTGCCTGTGATTGTTAAAAAAAGATTCAAAACAGGTATCGACATTTAAAAGCTTCTCTATTCTTCATCTAGATTAAACGTTTTTGTTGTCAGACGTCAAAAAGTTACGGTACGTACAGAGGAACTATTGATATAGTCATCAAACAGAAGTTGCTGAGTAAGATTGTGATCTAGAAAAAAAATTTAATAGAATCCTGAATTAAATTGAACCTTTTAAAAGCTTTGCAATCAGATTACAGACATCAATGATTCAACAGAAAACGAACAATGCCTTGATCGGTCAAGAATTATCTTCGAATCTCTTCGTAAAATTGACAATTAAATCGAACTTTTCTAAAGTAATGAAATGAGAGCATATTAAGTTTAAAGTTCTTTACTTGAAAGTTTAAATCATTGCATTGGAAAACACGAAAAAAAATTCCAAGAAATTAAAGTTTTATAATCTGACGTTATCAATTTACATTTTCCTTGTTTTAGCTACATGAGACTGTTGCTTCATTCAAATCCAGTAACCAATCACACAAATGATATAAAGCTACAATTTACACTCTGATGGAAAACGTTTGTCTGTCTCCCATTGCAAGTGTAAAAGTTGACTGCTAAACATCACAAATTGATCAACACAGGAGCAAAAGAAATACATAAATCTGTTCTTACAGCGATTTCTGGCAAGTACGTACTATACTGTCTATTAAACTTTATCTTATCTGACGCTTAAGCCAGACAATAACTGGTAACGGCAATCTTATAAAGTCTTCAAATTATCATTTTTCGACTTTGCGATCAGTGCATTTAATCTGATTCGCAGCACAGAAAATTAAATATATAATGAACAAACGTTAAGCCGATTGTTGTTTTAAAATTCTACATCAGCGTTACATTTTGTATGGTGCTACTAATTGGTCAGTATATCGCTTTAACTAAACCTTCTTCATCTTCATGTCATACCAAAGTCGTGCATGCATGTTGAACGGATAGACTTATCTCGAAGCAATATCGTTATCATTTTTGGAGGGAAAACGCTCTATGCATCGATCGTTATTTGGTCCAAAATCTAGGTGAAAACTGGTACTTGGATACTTGGAACCAATAGACGAGAAGTTATACGCTTGCTGTTTTCACAGCTTGAAATTAGTTAGTATCAATGCATTGCCATGTAATTTGGAACAATGTAATTTGAAAAAAATACGTTACACTAATTCATCAATCATATATTGCAAAGCACTTCACTGCAGTTCCATTGTTCAAAAAAAATACAGGAACAAAGTAAATAAAGGAGAGGCAAGAAAAGGAGAAGAGAAACTAAGAGGACAAGCCAACATAGAATAAATTCAACCAGAACCGAAGATCAGAGAAGAAAATCAAAAGAACCAGTGCAACATTTATAAAAATGAATGAAGACTGCAATCCGAATCTGCCATTTAACCAATACGTTGTCTTCATAATACTTGAAACTATCTCTGGACTTTTAGCATTGATTGGAAATGCTCTGGTCCTTTTCGCTATTGCTAAAACGCCAAGTCTTCGTAGTATTTCAAACCTCTATATCGTGTCCCTTGCTTTAGCTGATATCAGTGTAGGCCTATTTATGCCTCCAATCTACATCGGTCTCACTACTATACATAAATGGGTGAATAGTTCACATCCTTTGTACATTGCAGAGAATTTTCTTTGGGTTCAGACTTTAGTAGCTACAACGCTCAGCTTATGCGCAGTGACAATCGATAGATATCTAGCGGTTACTTGGGTCTTCCGTTACAGGGAAATGATTACGAAAACTAAGAGCATAATTGTTATAGTAATAGTATGGATTATATCGTTTATTTTTGCATCAACAAGTTTAATGATATCAAATGCAGAACAAGCATCAATTCTTTGGGTCAGTTGTCTGGTGTTTACTGTAATTCTTCCAGGATTTGTGATCACATATTGTTACTTCCACATACTCAAAGCTGCTAAGAGGCAACTTCGAATTATCCGAACATCGAACAACATCTACAACACACAGGAGGCCTTACGGAATCACAAATCCGCAATAACAATTGGCATAGTGATAGGAACATTTGTCATCATGTTCACGCCGAACTTTATTTTCTCCTGGGTGGAGCTTGGAACCAAAGATCCGTGCGAGAAAATGCGAGTCTATAGATATTGGTTGTGGGCTATTCTTGTGGTATTCGCGAACTCGGCAATCAATCCATGGATTTATGCACTTCGTATGGAAGAGTTTAAAAGAGCTTTTCGACGAATGCTGGTCAACCGGGATAATTCTATTATGCCTGATATTAACGTATATGCTCGCAGTTTTACGGTGGAGCATGCCAGTGGGCTGACAGTTCTGCAAAGGAACGGTCAAAAGTACTAAAAGTATCGAAAAGTCATGATGTAAGAATAAACTAGAGCAATAGAATACTTATATTGTAAATATGCACAATTTTTGACAATTTATAAATATTTTGATTACAGTAAAAACTGCCATGCAGACTGTTTTCACCAATAGATACAAAATACTAATTGGAATAGACAACGTTTCGTTGCCGGCATCACGAAAACATCGTAAGGTAATGGATAAACTAAGATAAGACCACAATTAGTTGTTTTGACTCAATTGTTTACCAAAAAGTACATTCATAAACTTACAAAATGAAACTCACGAATAATTTATAATCAATTAAATACAATTCTTACCTTTGCTTAATTAGCTAGCTAATTATGAGAAGTGTACTAACTCCATAAGTTTAAGTATCCTTTATGGAACACCTGTAAATATTTTTGAATTTGAACCGATTTATGATTAAAATTCAAAATAAATGATGTATGAAACTATTATTTCTTTCATTTATCTTTAAGGTATCAGGGGACCCTAATGACCACTGCTCGCTTTTCTTCGTATAGGGCGCAAAATATGCAACCGATTTCTATGATTTATATATCATCTGAAAGCTGAATAGTTGATGAAAACAACTATGTAAGAAAATATTGACAATTTTTCAATTTTTTTTTAGTAAGTGGTGAAAATATAAATTTATACTCCGTTTTTTCAAAAAGTCACAATACAGCAGAAATTTATCCGATCAAAACATACTTATTGTAGTCGTAAAGACGAAAGATTGAACTAAAAAACCGTGTCTCCGATTTTTGAGTTATGCCCTCGTTGCGAAGATATCTGTTTCTAAAGTTAAAAATCGCATTTTTTGACGATTTTTATACAAATCACTCAATATCTCTTGAACGAGGCAAAAAATCAAAAATCGGAGACACGGTTTTTTAGTTCAATCTTTCGTCTTTACGACTACAATAAGTGTGTTTTGATCGGATAAATTTCTGCTGTACTGTGACTTTTTGAAAAAACGGAGTATAAATTTATATTTTCACCACTTACTAAAAAAAATTGAAAAATTGTCAATATTTTCTTACATAGTTGTTTTCGTCAACTATTCAGCTTTCAGATGATATATAAATCATAGAAATCGGTTGCATATTTTGCGCCCTATACGAAGAAAAGCGAACAGTGGTCATTAGGGTCCCCTGATACCTTAAGGTAATTCCGTAGTTTCCATAGTTTTGCAAATGCGCACAGTTCTGCGCATATTTCAAATTTTAGGGTTTTACATTTCTTATCATCAATAGATACAGAGTTATGTCTGAGAAACACTTTAACGTGAAAATACGAACAGTTTTCACATTTTCAAGCGAAAAATTACGAATTTCTTCAAACTCGCCCCAGTCCATACTCGGAAAAGCCTTGATATTATTGAATTTTGAGGATATTTTTCAAAATATCTCGCAAACCAATACGGGCACCTATCTTTTTTATTTCATAATATCATTTGAAATCATGTTTTTTAAAACATATGTGATCGATGACAAAATTCTATGGCTAGATTTTTCGATATTGCGAAAAGTGTTTCGTTCAAAGCGTTAATGAGGCCTGTACAAATTCGAACATTTTGTTAATTTTTGCTTTATTTCTCTTCGCTGTTGAATTTTAGTGAAAATCTTTTGCTTTACATCGGTAGCCCAATGTATAAGGAGCACATTTAGGTAAATTCCACATTTTTTGTATTCACCAAGCTCAGTCAAGAGCTACTTTTATGTATGATGCCCATTTTCGAATGTTATACGCTAAATTGACAAAAGTGGGTATACTTTAAAAATTTTTCTCGCAAAATCCAATACGGTAACCCCATTTTTTCATTTCATATTTTTGATGAAAAACTCAAAATATTTTACTGTAGAAAGTTTTATCAAAATTCTATGGCTAGTTCTATTACTACGGAATTACCTTAAATGTTGCTTATTATTTCTTTTATTTGCCTATATGACTTAAATCGTTCCGTTACAGGGAATTACAAGAAAGAAAGCTCGGTATTACACCCAAAAAAACAACGTAGATTAACATGTTAGCTCAGTTGGGAGAGCGTTGGCTGTTAACCGGGAGGCGTCGGGTTCGAACCCTCAACCGGACCATCACTCAGGGTCTTTAAATAATTGAGGAGCATGTTCTTCGATTTATAATTGTTAGGCTTCGCGTCTTCTCGGATAAGGACGATAAACTGGAGGTCCCGTCTCGCCACACTACACATTAACCATTAACGGGGGACGTAAAAGAACGACTGAGGACGCAGGTAACGACCATCCTCGGTGATAGGCCTACACTAATACATATTAATTACTAATCAACCTCATGCTTGTAAATCCGGATTACATACTATAAATATTAAAGATTGTAAAGCGCATTGAGACATTAGGTGAAAATGCGCTATATAAGCACTACATTACATTACATTACATTACAACCTTGTGTTATTTGAAATATCTATCGTTGCTATCAGGTGCTATATACCGTGTTGACAGCAGCTTTCCTTTTCTTTACCAATGAATTTATCAGAGAAGCCCGAGTTAACGCGGAAACTGCGTCTAGTTTACACAAGAAACCAACTGTCTTATCATCTGTACGAGAAAGCGAACAAGAAAAAATATCTTTTGACATCTATTGAATTAAACACAAAAAAATTATCACAACAACATTTTTCTGTAGTTTACATTTTTTTTTTTTAGTTTTGCATATAATAATATATTGCGAATGAATTAGATATTTTACCAATTTATATTAACACGTTTTTTCAAACGAGTGTATGTATACATAAACATACCAATTTAATTAAATGCGGTAGAATAGAAGTATTCGATTGATGTATTTTGGTGTACATGTTCTGATTATTTTTTTCATGTGAAGTCCGATTCAAAAGACGTCAGCCTTGTTATATGAACTAAAATCCTGAAATTGGCAATTACACAAGATTTTTGACTTGTAATGCAAAGCCTAAATTCCTCTTGTATATATTTTAATGTAATTACACAAAAACAAAACACACTCCCATCGATATCGCTACAGCTGGTCTTCTTTGCTTTAGTTGATTTCTAATAAAAGCATTAAAAAAGGTACTATTCATTTTGATTCAAAGACACTGGCTTTGTTCATTTAAAGTGTATGACATATTGTTTAGTTTCAATAAGAGGACAGTGCCTGTTATGTTTGTTGAATGTTTTTTGATAAGCAATCACATAAGCAGATGTTCGAGGCTCATAACGATTTTATTTGAGCAAACATGATGTGATATAGAAAAAAACACAAGACCCTTGTTTCAGTTTGTCCAAACTCGTCTACATTCGAAGCTTTGTATGAACCCCAGTAAAAGGTGACTTGAATTAATTTCCAGCACTTCGCAACATAAACAACTGTCTGACGAATCTATTTTTATTTTTTTGACGTTCAGTTTCAAAGTGGTTAGTTAAGAAAGACGATTTCCGTAAGATGTGACTGCCTGAACACGTCACATCCCATTGGACAGATAAGTTGTCCTATATAGATACTTTCCTCCCGATTTGCCTAACTGGACGTTTGGATGCGATGATAATTCAGTCCAAAAATAAACGTTGAGAGACATTTAATTTCGTTATGATAATTGGATTTTCTGGTTTTAAATTGGAATAACAACTTGGAAGATACAAAACGACATTGGCACTCAACGACTTATAAACCAGAGCCCAAATGTTCATCAGACTACGAGGAAGCTCAGCGTGAGAAAATACATATTTTAGATGTTTACCCACTAGATTACTCATCTAATGTGCAGTCGCTAGAGATTTTAAGCATCTAAACCAGATGGAAATATTTCTGCTAAGATTCATTGCTGCCAAGGAATCATTGTTAACTGGCGAGAATAATCAAAAGGCATTTTGAACTTTACTACTCTTCAAAGGCAATTTTGAATCTTAAGAAGTTTTCTTATTCAAGTTCAGGCTAAGGCAATAAAGCTAAATAAGCACCATCGAAGAAAAAAATACATTAATCTTAAGTAGTATAAAATCAGATAAAAATGACAGTGTAGAGTGCTCCTGAAACTCTTAAAACGTAGAACACAAAGCACGAAGTGCAACAGTACTTGCAATCGTCTAAAAAGTTCAGCACTATATATAAACATACTTTTAGAAAACAATGGTTATGAATATCTCATGGAATTCATCGAGCAAAGACTGGGAATGTCTTACGTTCAGCCGCCATTACGATGACATCTTAGTGGAAATAATCGTTCGAATGTGTTTAATTGTTTTTGGGACGACTTTCAACGTTCTTGTTTGCTTAACGTTCTGGAAAAATCCACGCCTGGTTTCAAAGTCAACTCTACTTCTTTGCAATCTCAGTGCTACAGACCTTGTTATGAGCTTAGTTTCTATTCCAGCGTCACTCCAGGCCTCCTTTTGGCAAATTCAATTCAAGAGCAAATGTGCGCTTTTGCCAGCATATCCATGGAACACCGCGTTAATTATCGCTACATTCACTGCTTCGATATCAAACCTTGTTTTTATGAGTTTGGATAGATGCTTTATGATCCGATTCCCGATTACATATCGGTTGGTCGCAACCACCAATCGAATCAAATCTATCATACTTCTCATTTGGGCTGGAGCTGTTTTAACTTTTATTTGTATGGCAACAAAGATTATCTCACAAGATTTCTTCACGAAGGCTTCGTTCTCCATTCTCACCTTATTTTATCTTGTTATATTAATCAGCTATCTGTTTGTATTCTTAGGTATTAAGAAACAGAACAGAGCAATAGCCAATGATAGAACGAACAGCGTTTCTATAAGGCAGCAGATAACAGAAAAGGAACTGGCCAAAACCATTGCTATCATCATTATCGTTTTTAGCTTCTCCTGGGCACCACTAGGCTACACAATGATCCGATATTCTAACTTTGAGACATTGGCTAGCCGTAATCCTCTTATTCATTGGGCAGCTACAGTTGGTATGACAACAGCTGTTGCTAACCCTTTGATATATTTTGGGAGGAAGAAAGAGTACCGCGAAGCAGCTGTTGCAATCTTAAAAATTCGCCCAGCTCAATAAACAACTATATCGCGTCTGTGTCGCTGTAAAGCGCCAAGCCAACATAACCTCAGATTTTTTAACAATTTCCGTTCTCATTCTAGCTTCCAGTTTTTATTCACCATGAATGTTAAATATCTTTATACGGTCATTTTTTTAATCAAACTTTTGTCCAGTCTACAACCTTACATATTTCTATCAAAGGCTATGGAGAAAACAGTGTCCAACCGACTGAAATGGCATCTTAATATGTATGGATTGAGCAAACCATTTTAATCTGAAACAATTCCACTTTTGCGAAACTGCGCTTGTGCGTGTCCAAGTGATATCTTGCTGGCCTAAGATAGCAACCGATATGTCAAACTGCATGCAGTGATACTTGATAGCTGCTTTCGATACGGCTGGTAGACCATCGTATATTTTGTTCTGTTCTTGTTGTCGTTCTAGAACCAATGCAAAAGCACTTGCTAGGTACGTACCTTATCTTGGTTGTCGTAATCAATGTGAACATTTGGATGGTGCAAGATCTTCAAAACACCACTTGAGTTATGGAGTTCCCCAAGGCTTTGTGCTAGGACCCCTACTTCACACTTTATCACTCCTCTGAAACATCCTTCGTAAGCACAGCATGAAGTACCGTATGTGTGCTGACCATAGCCCGATGATATGATAGCAGTTAATTCTGGGATTGAAAGATGTCTCGTCAATTGATATTGAATATTGCATGTCCTTTTATAAACTGAAAGTAAGACAGCGTTTACATGAAGCCGGCTTAAAAATAGCCGTTTACACAGCGTTTTTGTGTAAATGTTTATCGTTTTCGGTAGCGTGAAGTGCGTCTGTAAGAGTCTTGGTGACTGAATGTTAGAATATCTCTCTCTCATTATGGCTGGACCAAATTGATGACTTAAGCGTTTTCAAAAATAGCCGGCTAAAGCGTTCACACGAAAACGCATATTCGGTGTTTTTGAAAATATCCACTGTAAACAGTAGGCTTAAACAGATTAAAAAATATCAATTTGCGAAAATAACGTTACCGGTTGAGTGTAGACAGAGTTTGTAATATTTCATTCAAAGTTCTGTAAGCATCTTTACTTCCTATCTGTTTCAAGAAAATAATTCATTACATCCATTTGACAATGTGAAGAATACTGGTGTAACCTTTGATACAACCTTTTCATTGTCTTTGCAGATAAATGCTTTGTTGAAGAGCTCCTTTTTCCATATCCTTAACATAGCATGAATATATAGCTATTTCAATAACTTTGTCATCACCAAAAGGCAATAATAGGTCATTACAAGACTGCTAAGAAATATGGGTATATATATATATATATATATATATAAGTAAATAAGTAAAAACGAGAAACACGTTGTTCTACTGTGACTTCGAGTTTCGTGCTTACGCACTCATCAGACAGTGTTTAATGAAAAACAACCCTATCTACTATATTTATATTTGTTTACATGTAATTACAAAGGCGTATTGTTATAGATCTATTACAAAAGAGGTGCGAACTAGCGGTGAAGTATAGGCTATTGTGTCCGTGGATTAACTGTTTCTTAGGTAAAATTTATTCTCGTGTCTGCATTTAGAAATAAGCTCTGATCTTTTGTTGAGGAGTCGATTAGGATTAGCTGTAATTATCTTTAGTTTTTCTGTTAGGCAGAGGTCGCATCGTTTCGAAATGTTGGAGTAGAGCCTAGCCACCGCTAGTTCGCACCTCTTTTGTAATAGATCTATAACAATACGCCTTTGTAATTACATGTAAACAAATATAAATATAGTAGATAGGGTTGTTTTTCATTAAACACTGTCTGATGAGTGCGTAAGCACGAAACTCGGAGTCACAGTAGAACAACGTGTTTCTCGTTTTTACTTATTTAATTAGCTCTACACCACAAGTGTATCGAGCACTGTCTTAATGGGATTAGCACATTACTGACTACATTATATATATATATATATATATATATATATATATATATATATATATATATATATATATATATATATTACTGTCATAATTAATACACTAATTGACAATAAATTCACGCCATTGCGCTTTTTTCTGTTCGCTACATAGATTGAGAGGTCAATATTCATTTTTTTTCAAGATGCCATTCTACATTCTGTCATCACTTCTACCCATCATTCCTAGTGGTCTTGGAATGATCTATTGCTTTTGCTGATGACAAAGTGTTTTGAAATAGTTATATATCATTCAGACTGATTCCATAAGTCGGTCCCAGTCGCACTCCGTCAGTCTTTTTAGTCGCTCTAGTGACCTACCAAATACAAAGAGCGAAAACTAAGACTTATGGAATCAGTCTATTTATCATTAAGTACCACGTAGAAGTGTTGCAACGAACGCTTTATAAATATAATGCATTATTGATATATCATTATTGTTGTAGAGACTACACTCAATTGCAAAATTAATTGGGACATTACACATAATTTAGAAGAACATCGCTTAGTATTGTTCTCAAACTCTAACCCCTTCCCCACCCCACCCCACCCCTATTTTTGGCAGCCTCGATGACGAATAACATATCACAACAAAGCCAATGCAACATTGTATCGGAGAGGGGGATTTGAAGCTGGTGAAAACGTGTACTTGTACATAAAAAAAGGGAGAAGTTTCGAAGCAGAACGGAAAAACTGTCAATGTTCCAACAATCAATGTTTGCAACTGATTGTAGTTTATCCACAGCTTGACATTTAGCTAAACTTGTTCTCACACTTAATTGAAATCTGATGGTCGTTTTGACAAATTACAGATAAATGTGTACTGATGGGACCTAGTTATGCCAATCTCTTTGGTATGTTTAATCGAGTAGCAAATCTTTCTCGATTATCAAGGCCGCAAACCCGAACTATTTGGTCGTTGCATCGATTACACTGCATTGGTGCTGTTAGGTTTCTTACTATACACAAGAATCAGATTATTTCATATCTTTCGCTAGTTCATTTGATTCCGCTCTCTACTGTACTTTGGAGATAAGGGAAGGAAATTTTTTCTTTTTCGCAATAGCTGAGTTTCATGTTTTCATAGCTCAGGCTAAGCCTCGAGGTACATACCGTAGGAATGCACCAATCCAAAAACAATATAAATACCAATGGTTTTGTCTTGACTCTTGTTGAATTACCTACAATTGAGGCTTAGCCTGAGCAATGAAGAACTTGAAACTAGTCTATCTCCAACCATCTTAGTACATTCGTCTGCTATAACCTACTGATTCGCATATCTATTCATCTTCTAAACCTAAACATACTTTAAATTAAATTTTACTTTTTTTATGTAGCATTGTTGAAAATCCCAACTGGCTATATTGAGACAAAGCGGTTAAATTAAGTTAATATTAAATGTACATTAAATGTCTTTGAATCGTAGCTATTAGAAAAGTCGCGAATTACGTACCTCAAAACTACAGAAATGCGCTTCATTGGCACCGCGAATCCCAACTAAATGAGCGCTTTTAACGTTAAATAAAGAATAAGAAAAAAGTATCATATGCTTTAGCTTGGTAGGAATCCAACCTCCATCTTCGTCATTCTAACATTACTTCTAACTATCTCAATACTACTGTTGGTTTTTTTATAAACCCACCGACTCTCACTCTTATTTACTTTATTCATCTTCTCATCCTAAACACAGTCTCGATTCTATTCCGTTTTCTCAGTTTTTACGTCTACGTAGACTCTGTAGTAATGACCTCGACCTTTCCAATAAATTCAATAAACGCAATAACTTGGTTATTCTTACTGTCTTGTTCTAATTTGTACGTCAATAATGATCAATTTTTACATGTTTTTTTTTAATAATTTGTCGTCAATCGCAATTTAAATATATTTCACTCTGAATGTAACTTGGTATTTGGTAACAACGTCCTATGTTTTCTTTTAAACGAGCTCGTAATCTGCGATCTTTTATAGTTAAAGGCAGTCTTCTAATGACAGTCCTGTCCCTTTCCGTTGCTCTCGTAAACTTTGCTTTACTTGTCCTTTTATTTCATCGTACTTCAGTTAAAGGCCCCAAGTCTATTTTTCAAGTAGATGATCATTTTGATTGTATTTCTTCTAACTTTATTTATTGTATTCGATGTTCAGTTTGTGATTTATTGTATATTGGTGAAACGGGTAGAACTTTTTGGTGATCATTTTAGAGATCAACCCGAAACGTCAGTTAAATCACTCAACGGTGTACAACGTATTATTACATTTACAACTGTTTCTCCAGAAACACCGACGCAGTCCTATCTAGTATTTCTTACTAGTTTTTACCTATTTAAACATTTAGTCTGACAACCAACTACAATATCACTAAAGTTCGAATTTGATTCATCCCATCATCCCGAGTCCAACTATTCCAACTTGTCTCCATATAACTAAGCATTTTTGTATTTAATTAACATTGAATAACATCAATAAACAAATTCATCTGTACTGGTGAATATGTTCCGCACTAAGTTAGTGATCAAGACTCCAGCTAGTTGAGTCGAAAGCTCTAAAAAAAACAAGAACTATAAGTGTACTGTGTATTTAAAGTTTTAGACACTGTCCAGATTGAATAACATCACTTCGTAATATAGTTTAAAAAAAACTATTTATTTCTTGCATCCTTCACTAATAATTTCTCTTTTTATTTCTTTCAATATTGTAAATTATATAGCTCCATGTGTAAAAAAAAAACCTTTGATCCCTTGAACCTTTGAAAACGTATTATCATTTGATGGTCCAATTTTACTTCCATCTGTTCTGGAGTACAATTTTCTCTGGCGCACAACTTATTTTATATTTGAAACATTTCATAGTCCCGGAGTCCATGTTTTGTAATTGGACACCATTATACGCTCCATAGTCCACGAGTCTATTCGATCCAGACTCAAATGTTCCGGCCATTACACAAACACACTACAGCATGACCTTCATTATCACCAGTCACACTGAAGTTTATCCTTTCAACATTCCAAAATTCACAACAAGGGAGAAATTAAACAACCGATGCTTCACATGAGGCAACAATGAATGTGTTTAACAGACTTTTGTTTGGCTTGGTTTATATCTGTATTTCAGCACCAGGTTAGTATCGTTGAGAATGTTCGGCGGATGGATTCTGTTCGACTTTCCGAGCAAATATGTATATATATTGACAACTATAGATATGCAAGTCTCACTAAACCAGGACATTTCTTTCATTAGAATTAACAACACGAAATATAAAGTCTGTAGATGTAATTTTTCGATGTTAGTTCAAATACAAGCGAAGAAGCCATTAACATTTACCGGCTCGCTATGAATAACACGATTTCTGAATAAATATTGTGTGGGTGATGAAATATGCCAAGACCCACTTTATCATATCTAATGCAATTTAATGTTGCTGCTTTTTATTTATATTTGAATTTTGAATCGAATTTAAAATATACATTATTTAGCATTTATGTTATATGTTTAAATATCATTTGCAACCTAATGGCGGCCGGATCAATACAAATAGAAGGAAATTTTAAGTTAACAAGTTGACGTGTTGAAGTTTGTCATAGAATCGTTTTTTTAATAACTGTTCCAAAGTCGACATATTCGAAATATCATTTGCATTTTATTCGATTGAGAATAAGATGCCATACCTTTTCAGTAAATTTTGGACCTACATGTATAAAACTTAATAATTGTGCTACAACAAAACATTTCGAAAAAGATGTATGTAATTAAAAAAACTGTACATATAATGATACGTGCCATATAATGAGTACTTTTCTTCATCGCTGCCCACTACCAATATCAAAATGTGGGTTTCCTGTGCAGACAATGGATGGGAAGAGGCTATTGACAAATGTGGCTTGTTGTAAAATACGGACTGACAAAACATTCTGTTCGACTTTATTTCCGAGCAAATATGTATATATATTGACAACTATAGATATGCAAGTCAGTTCATGTTTTGTCAGTCAATGTTTTGTCAGTCCATATTTTACAACAAGGCACATTTGTCAATAGTCTATTCCTATCCACTGTCTGCACAGGAAACCCACATTCTGATATTGATACTAGTTCACAAATGGGCAGCGATAAAGAAAAGTACTCATTATGGCACTGATCATTATATGTACAGTGTTTTTAATTGCATACATCTTTTTCGAAATATTTTGTCAGTCCATGTTTTGTCAGTCCAGTCCATGTTTTGTCAGTCCATGTTTTGTCAGTCCATGTTTTGTCAGTCCATGTTTTGTCAGTCCATGTTTTGTCAGTCCATGTTTTGTCAGTCCATGTTTTGTCAGTCCATGTTTTGTCAGTCCATGTTTTGTCAGTCCATGTTTTGTCAGTGCATGTTTTGTCAGTCCAATCGTGTTGTTCAACATGCCGGCAAATGTAGCTCAAAAGCTTTAGCGGTGATTAGTAAAGAAGTAAAGGGAATGTTTGCAGTGTCTATCTGGTATATATAAACACTATATAAAATGAAATAAAACGAGATAAATGAAAAAAAATAATCTAAAAGTGATATGAATCATTTTTCTCATATACATTCTTTGCTTTTTGTCAAAATCTAACTTTTCGTGCATCTCCAAAAACGAAAAGCATTCCATAGAGAACACTCCAAGAAAACTAACTGATAAGTTAACAAATTTTACAGTTTTAAAATTACTTCAGAATTCAAGGAAAAATACAAGAATGTGTCATAAAAATATTTTGAGATGATGCGCAGTACAGGAGATATAAACAAATTATAATTAATAAAACCTATTAATAATTTATGAAACCTACGTACAACAATTTACTTGAAATTAATAAAGCTCTTTAATCACAAATTGATAAAATAGACTATATAAATTATATTTATTATTACATTTAAAGCAAAGTATCTACAATCTGTTTTGCAAAACGTTCGGTCTTGATCTTTTGGGATAAACTAGGCTCATTTTCAATAGAAAACGACTCTTTTCTTTGCTACTACAGGCGCGGATCCAGGATTTTGTAAAGGGGGTTGACTGTTTTCTGTGGTAACAAAGTTCATCAGGAATTGCATCAATGCGTCTAGAGGAACGCGTATTTTATTTTACATCAAAACAAATATAAATTTTATTGAATCGCAGCTTTATCTAATTTTCTAATCTTATTTTCTAAAAGGATTTTTGTATTTTTTTTCGTTTCATTTTTTTAGTTTTTTTCGAAATAGAAGGGGGGGGTGACTTGTCAGCCTAATAACCACCCTTCCCCTGAATCCGCGCCTGCACTGTTTGTTTACTTGTTAGTTTGCAAATGATTGTCCCAATCTAAGCTCCCTAGAATATTTGAATTCTTGTGAATTTACAGATGTGGTGCTCTCGTTGACTCAAACTGACATTGACAACATCGCAACCAACCTCGATTTACGCTACAAAGTAGACGACAACATAGCCAATAGTCGGACATTCACCGCAGCATTAAAACTTACCAACAAAGGCAATATACCGATAACAAAAGGTCCCTGGTTTGTCTACTTCTGTTCTATTAGACAGATAATAACATCGAGGACGGAGGCCCTTCGTTTTCAACACATTAATGGATGCGTCCACAAATTCTACCCTACTGACGACTTCATAAACTTGGATCCAGATTCTACACTCACGGTTAAGATTGTCGCAGATCACTGGGTTGTAGCGAGGACTGACGTCATGCCCAATTGGTACGTCACGTCACCAGGGTATAAAGCCAAGACGATCGAAAGCACAAAGGGAGAGGGTTTGAGTTTTGTCGAACCATTTCTGACCAAAGAGCAGTGGAAACGATACACGAGCGATCGCTATGATCCCTATACAGCAGAAGTACGCTATGATACAGTGGAGATCGATAGTGTCGAAGAGAAAGAGGTGCCCATATTGATACCACAGCCAGTAAGTATCGAAGGCTTGGATAAAGAAAGCAGGATAACGATTGATAAAGAATGGAAGGTGTATGCTGATAGTGCTGTTAAAAAGGAAGCAGAGGCCCTTGCAAGTAAGTAATGGTGATAACCATTCTGAAACTTTCCTCTTAAAAAAATGAACTGTTGTCAACATCCATACCCATTTTTCATTGCCTTATTTGTTAAAGATTTTGGATTCTATTTTGTTGGTGTTCTACCATCTACCTTCACAAGTTTTGGAGAAATCCATTGAACTTGCAGAGTTGCAAGAACTGGCAGCCATTTTGAATTTCATATCGGAGCACAGAAAACCCGAAAAGTAAAAATTTACCGGAACCCAAACGTTAATGATAGGAAAGGCTTTTATTTAGGCTCAAATTATTCAAACATCAGGCTACAGATGAGCTGATAGATAGACATCGAGTACCAACTACCTTTTTAAGACTACACTGACCTAGAAACGCTCATCTCATGAGTCAAGAACTCAATTTGTCACAAGGAAATCCTTTGTTTTGCATTGCAATCTCCAAGAACTTTTTTTAAACTATGATGAGTTCAATGTTCTCTGTTGGCCGATTTTCTATCGTTTGTGCTTTCATTTTCCTTGTTAGAATTCACAGAGTATTAACTTCCAAGGAAATCCCAATGTTACTCTTCCTTTTATCTTTATGTTAGATCAATTTAAAGCAGAATTAGTGACCTCCTCTCCGTCTCAATCCACCAAAATAATACGAGTGACAATCGGTAGTCTAGATGTAATGGTGAATGGCGTCAAATCAACGAGTAGTGAAGCCTATAGTCTCACGATTGATCTGACTTCAACAAATATAAATATTGTCGGTAAATCAAAGGCTGGTGTATTCTATGGCGTTCAGTCTCTGTTGGCTCTTGCTGGCAAGGACAGTAAGTATTCATTTGAACTATGCATACATATTAGTAGTTGCTCGCATGTGAATTAATACAATGCTACAAGTGTGCCTTGGTCTTTCTTTGTATTAGTTTGGCTTCCTGATGTCTGACCGAGTGAAATTGAGTAGCAACGGATAAAGTGTAGTCTCAAATCGCATCGGGATGATTTGAAGCTTTGCCAACAAACTTTCATTTGATCGCATTTAATGTACATTTGCATATATTTTCAACTTTACAGAACACTGCCAGATCGAATGTTTAATTGGAGTCCAACACGAAAAGGGACGACCACTGTTCGGAACTTGCACATATCAAAGATGTCAAATATCATTAATTTTATTGTTGCCTAGATACTGTTCCCAAGGTAACCATCAAGGACGCACCAAGGTATGGTTATCGTGGAATGCACCTAGATGTCGCACGCAATTTCATGCCGAAATCAGCGGTTTTACGTCTTCTTGACGTAATGGCCATGTACAAGTTGAACAAGTTTCATTTTCATTTAACTGATGATGAAGGGTGGCGATTGGAGATTCCTGGTATACCAGAACTGACAACGGTATGTAACTCGCCTAAACACTCAAAGAAATTATAGATATTTTTTTATCGCGTTGATCATTGTCAACATTGATAAAAAACGCATTGCGCTCCATCGAAATGTCGGGTTATTCTTACAATTTTACATTTGAAAAATACTGAAGCGATATTCTGCATATTCACGCAGATTACAGCTCTATGATTGTAATACAGATTCCTGACCGAGTTTTTCAAAAAAAATAGCTTTCTCAAACATAGTTTCTTCACTTTTTATACTTTTTAAAGAATTAGAACTTCATATCTATTTGCGTTTCCAGGTAGGTTCAAAACGTTGCTATGACCCAACTGGTGATAGATGTATACAAACAGATCTA
The DNA here is from genome assembly GCA_918843875.1 of Diadumene lineata. Taxonomy (NCBI): domain Eukaryota; kingdom Metazoa; phylum Cnidaria; class Anthozoa; order Actiniaria; family Diadumenidae; genus Diadumene; species Diadumene lineata. The sequence goes on along the minus strand of OU974076.1, from coordinate 7,030,293 downwards.
GGTTCAAACCCTGACGAACCGACAACATCAACTTACTACACAGAAGACGATTATAAAGAAATCTTAGAGTACGCCAATGATCGACATATTCAAGTGATCCCTGAATTCGATATGCCGGGCCATGGATATGCTGCCATAAAAGGTTTGTTTTTAGTTATCGTTGTTGTTGTCATGACATTAACGATGAGAGCGAGTGGAAGGGCAACGACGAGTTTTCACTTCTTACGCATGCCCTTATCTTGTTTTTTTGAGCCTCTCCCATATGGCTTAGTGTCTCAACTTAACTTATACTCGCTAAAGCTAGTAAAATTGTGATCCATAACGCGTTGAGTCGCTTTTGCATGCTGCTGCGATACTACATTCAATTTGTTGTTTTCCAATATACTGTTTTCCAAACGCATGAAATCTACTTTATTTATGTTACAATTTGCGCGCGACAAATATTTTAGTATTTTTCATGATAGTAGCGATAGAGTTTTCCACCTTTGTTTTAAAGCTATGGAGGCAAGAGCAAGAAAGCTCAACCGAACAGGAGATTCAGCAGGAGCAGCCAAATACCTCCTCGCCGAACCAGACGACCCATCACAATACCTCAGCGTACAACTGTTCAAAGACGACGCCATTAATCCATGTATTCAATCAACTTACTCGTTCATCGATGAAATAGTACAAAAGGTGTCGGGCATGCACGCTGGTATACAACCGCTGTCTATTTATCACTTTGGCGGTGATGAGGTCGCACGTGGGGCTTGGAAAAAATCTGACGCTTGTAAGAAGCTAGCTGAAGCACAAGGGTTGAATTTTTCAGCAAGTGATATCGTCGACAAACTGAAAGATCATTTTGTTCAGCGGGTATCGAATATAACAAACTACAGGTAACATAATAAGTGATTAAAACCATTTTCGTTGAAGTTTGACCATAGAAGCAAAACGTCTCGTCTAAGAACTGGGATCAGTTTGGTAGACAACAATCAAAATGGAGATAAAGTGAAAGGCCGACTTCACAGTGAACACTTTGTCGGCTTTTTCATTGACGTCCACCAAAATGCCATGTTTTAGATGAGACTTTTAGCTTCAAATGGTCGCACTTCAACGAAAATGGTTGTACGTCGTTAATTGCTACATTGCGCCCTTTTTCCTGCAACTTGCCTTGAAAACACTGTTTGATGTAACCTGATAAAAATAAGATATATAGCTCACTACTTTTGAAAATAAAATAAAAGATTTCATCGCAAAGCCTATGTGGTTGTATTAATTAAGCAAGTGACCATCAGGAAGGGTACTTCAATACAATGCACTTATAAAATTTATTGTGCAAACCTTCAAAGAATATGAATCGCACAGGTTTTCACGATATTATCAGTATGAGGATCGGAAGTCAGACTACATTTTTCACCTTCCTAAACTTTGCAACATCAATTACCCTTATTTCAGGTATAACGTCTCTTTGGCAGGCTGGGAAGATGGATTGCTAGGCCATGGTGATGTGCCATACAACAGAACTTTTCTCGCGAATGATGAAGTGTATGCTTATGCGTGGAACAATATATGGGAGTGGGGGGCTGGTAAAAGAGCCTATCAACTTGCCAATGCTGGGTACAAGGTCAGTTTGTGCATGTGCAAAAATGTTTATATGTTTTGCACAGCTTGGCCCTAAACAAGATAGTATGAGATAACAGAGCTTATCCCAGAACCCCATCAGGGGCTCTTCTCGTCGTGCAATTTTTAGAAACTTGTTAACAATCTCCGCACTTTTGTCTTGAGATGTTTAGACGATGCGACCGTGCCTCTACATTCTGGCCAATCGCGTTCCGTTCCCGAAATAACTTCAGTTTAAAAAAAGAATGAAAAGATCCCCTGATTAGTGTAAAGCCCAATACAGGGGATAAGCTCTCTTATCTCATACTCTCTTGCCCTAAATATAGCACCCGGCATGGGTGGTGTAGTACAGTGAGGATAGCCTGAGATTCTTAAACTATTAATTTGATTGTTTTTCTTTTCAAAAATTCATTTATGATCTGTTTTTTGCTTTAGGTTGTCATGTCACAAGCAACCCACTTATATTTTGACCACCCCCAAGAACCGGACCCAGAAGAGCGTGGATACTACTGGGCGACTCGGTTTACGGATACTCGTAAAGTGTTCGGGTTTCTACCGGACGATCTATTCGCTAATGTAGAAACAAAGAACAACGGAGAGAAGTTGACCAGAGCTGAACTCTGCGCAAAACCTGAAATGTGTGTTGATTTGAAAGAGAAGGAAAATATCGTCGGTAAGGTTGCTTTATAGATTAGTGTAGCATCTCCATCATAGCCAGATAGTTATGCCCGAGTATACTTAGACTTATTACCGACTTAAGTGCCCTATTTCACTATGACGTCATGGTTTGTTTACATGAATTAGAACAGACCTAATTCGGGCTAAATATTTTTCCTCTAGCACATTTTGTTTTGCATTTGAACGTATATTTTGTTCTTTTATTATAAATAGATTTTTAGCCTATTTTTAATTAAATTAAACATGCTGTATCCCCTTTAGCGACCATGATTCTTAGCGTTGAAATGATAGATTTGTTTTTATGTGACGTCATAATGAAATGAAGTTTCGACTTCTTTAAGTTCTGCACAGTTTATTTATTTTTATAAGATACGACATCGCTTATATAAAATGGGTAAAATAAGCTTAATTCACATTTCGGATTCACGTATTATAGCCGTATTTATTAGCCATAAAATTTCGAAAAACATGGCAAAAAAAATATTAAAAAAAAACAAATTCCTACCAATATGACTATAGCAAATTTTAAAGATGTATTTCTTTAACAAATCACGGTCACGCATGTACGTAAAACTCTCCTTGTAATAAATGACTTGGGGTTATATCTCATCAAAAGGAATAGACAAAACGTCTGAGCGAGAAAATCGTTATCGGTTTACAGAGCAAATGTTTTGATACAACCTCTGGTAGTCTTTAATTACCGGAATAGGTAAGAAATATAACGCTCGTACTGAATAAAAACTGAAATGACAACCTTCTTTTATGTTGCGAATGTATACATTAAAGATTTTATTTTATTTAGTGTTTCCGCGATGTACATGCATTGAGATACAAGAGCACATAATTATAAAAAAGGGAAGTGAAGTATATATTTGTGGGATAACATCTAAGATAACAAATTCTCAATATTTAACTAACAAGAGAACCAAACGAATAACGAACGTGTTAAAAAAGATTTACATTTAATTCATTTGTAAGTCAGCATTGCCATAAGCAAAGAACTTTTCAATGTCTTACTCTTTGCATGCGCAATTGTTCACTTTTTGCGTTATTTTTTCGAGATTTCAAGCAATTTGGTGCCAATTGACTGACGTTCGTCTAGCACGAAATCCTTAAAGATCTTAGTGTACGATATGTTTTGTGAAGCAGCTAACCTTCGCCGTCCCGGCTTAAAGGTCGGTACACACTAGGCGACAAGTCGCAGCGACTTGTCCCCGCGACAGGTCGCAGCGACAATTTTCTCCCGTGTGTACTAAGTATTTTTTGCCGAAATTGTTGTCGCCGCGACTTGCCGCATGAAATACAACCGGTTGGATTGTTGAACCAGTGCACACTGAGGCGACATGTCGCCTAGTGTGTATCGACCATAACAATGACTAATTATGATTTTTATTCTAACAAAAATTGAGATCAACAAGATCCAAAAAGTACTCACCATTGTTACATTATCAACTCCATAGGAATGGCTGGTGCATTATGGTCAGAAACTGTACGAACGCCTGATCAAATGGATAGCATGATATATCCCAGACTCTTAGCTCTGGCTGAGCGTGCGTGGCATAAAGCATCATGGGAAGACGTGAAAGATGACAACGAGCGAAATAAGAAAAGGACAGAAGACTGGAGAAAGTTTGCAAACGCTTTGGGCCTTCGTGAGATGGAGAGATTGGATAAACTGGGCGTGAAGTACTATGTACCACCCCCTGGTGCAAGGTTTGTTGTACTAATTTTCCTCGCTTATGCATAACCCATTTTGTAATGAGAAAGCTATTTATTTGCACACTATACAATTAAGTAATTTATAACAAACATTTCAATAAGTAAAGTTCCATTTTCAGAATATGACCTTTGTGAATGCTGGTTGTTTTAGTAAATGTTGTTCTTGTCTGGGCTCCTCAGAAAACAACTACCTCTTTTTCTCATTTTTTTTCTTTCTCGGACAAATTGGTGTTATGGGTACGCCAAATGAAATAAAGACTAAAAATTGACAAAATATAAAAATATGGGTAAAATTAACGCTTCAATGCCATGGTTAGGGTTAGTGTTTGGGTTCGGGTTAGGTGGGCAATTTGGATTGGGGTTTAGGTTTAAAGTGTTTAGTTTTCGATTAGTTATTAAATAAGAGTTTTAGGTTAGAGCAAACGGAGGAAAACCATAAAAAAAAAGTAAATATTAACAAAAAATAGCTATTTAGTAACTATTTGTCACTATTACACAACCACAACATTTCTATTTCTTTTGTCTGCCATGTATGTTCTGGTTAAATGCCAGTAACAAATACTTACTAAATACTTTGTTTTTATTCCATGGTTTTCCTGCGTTTGCTTTGTTACAAGAAAATGTGCGGTATACAAACCCTAACACCAATTGCCTACTTTTCCTTTATGGGTTTCCTGTGCCGCTATTTTCTTTGTAACTCCCCCTTCCCCATAGGTTAGTTTTTATCATAGCACATGACAAAAGAGAAAAATGTGAGAAAGGGCGGTGGAGTACTGATATATTGTTTGTGGAAAAGGCCATTTACTAATCTAGTTCAATTTCTTAGAGTGCACAATAACAAATTAAAAGTGCGCACGTCAATGCCCGGCCTACCAGTACAGTACTCGGAGGATGATGGGAAGATATGGCATGACGTCAGTAGCGATAAAGTCATTGCAGGAGATGTTAAACTACAAACACTGTATGTATATTTATGTATGTGATATGTGATCTATTTAAGAGAGTATGAGATAAGAGAGCTTATCCCCGGACTCCATTAGGGGCTCTACTCGTGGTGCTAATTTTACAAACATGTTAACAATCTCCGCACTTTTGTCTTGAGATGTTTTTACGATGCGACCGCGCCTCCTGCAATCTGGCCAATCACGTTCCGTTCTTGAAATAACTTCAGTTTAAAAAAAGAATGAAAAAGGTCCCCTGATGAGTGTAAAGCCCAATACGGGGGATAAGCTCTCTCATCTCATATTTTCTTGGATCAATTGCATGCATTTCTATTTGGTTATTTGTTTCTGTTGGTCGCTGATGACCTAATCTTTTAATAACGTTTTTATATTTCTGCCGCTAACTGATTTGACATTAATTTCCGTTAATTCATTTCTGCCAGTCACTAGAGTGCTAACAATATGTATCCATGAATTAAAATCTAAATAGTTACTACCTATTAGTTCATATTTAGAGACTATCTTAGACAAGTAAGTTCTAACGAGTTGTTGATTCCTTTGTTTTTGCCTTTTTTTTTTTTTTGACTGTTCTGGTTGAATGATAGCACCTAAATAGTCTCTAATAAGAGACTATTACAGCCAAATTCGTTGTATAGAAACTTTGTTTTCATTTTGGTCTTTTCTGAACCGTCATTCAATTTCAAAGTGTGGAGCTTGCCTCGTCACGTTTTGTCATTGGTTAGTTTAAAACAAACTCCACCCTTGAAATTGATTGACGGTTCAGAAAAGACCAAATCAACACAAAGTTTTAAAAGGGCGGGTCGCGATACAACGAATTTGGCTGTATTTAGTTACAAATTAGTTTTTATTTCATGGACATAGTGTAAGCACTCTAATTCTTCGTTTTCATGTGACGTCATCACAAGTATGACGAAATCATTTTTAATCAAATAGAAACATACCCACTATATGTTATAGCTAACGACCATTAAATGACTTTGTAGAAATATGTGTCCACAAATGTTGCTCACTTGCGAGATATTTAGGTCTAAATTGTGTCACGCAACGCTATCGCGTAATTCGAATCGAAGGATAAATATCGCGATAAATTCATCTCTCTTATAAGACGTTGTCTCAAATAGACTCCTGGTGATTTAATTTAAGTACACAATCCAAAAAGCTGATCTAAAATACTGAATTTGCCTTATTTTTAGACCACTAAAGTTCTATCCGCCATGTTGGATGATATAAGACATCATCCAACATGGCGAAGCCATACATTTCTACCAAATAATATGAATCTTTGATCGTCAATAGTTCAGTAATTATTTGCTCTAGAAGCTTCAAATTTGGCAGAATTACGATGTTTTTAATGCTTTCAAAGGATATGAACGTAGTTTTTCAGTAGGATTTAAAATAAAACATTTTTTCCTGAATTATCACGTGGTTGCAAACGAAGAATGGTGTATGAATTTCGTTTTATGTAACTTTTTCTTCTATTTCTTTTCAAACACTGTAAATTCAATTTGGCAAAACGTTTGCTTACTTACCAATGTTTTTCTACACGTTTACCTGTGATCAATCGGTTTGTCCGTGCCTATTTTTTGCGGATGACAGTATGTAGCATTGTGTAACCAAATAGCTTCATTCATTGACAGCGAGGACACTCAAACCATGGACACTTGGTTGTACTTCAGGATTTCACTTTCTAAGCTTTTTATTGCTTCAAATCATCCGAGTTGTACTAAACTCAAATACACTGTTATATCAAATAAAACTGAATTCTAATCGACTTATTCACAGGGTACATTATTGTTAAAATAGTATCAAGAAAAGCACGAGGTGCCCAAAAAATAAGAGAAATTAGTTTGCATTCAGGAAATCGGCAGGAATAAGATCGTTGACTTTAAAGAAAGATAAGAGCAGCACGTGTGTCTGAATTGATATAGTTATACAAATCATACAATGTTCGCCGTAAGCAATTGTAATTGGTCATAAACAGGGTATGGAAGTTACGCATTTTTTGTCATAAACAGGGTAACCCCTACAAGATCCCAGCGGAACACCCCTACCCAGATCTGAAGGGAGTATCCCCCCCCCGGGTCGAATGTCCTCGCTGTAATAAATTAACTGTGGTCATATTATTCAAACTAAAGGGTTCCTTTCTAATCTGTTTGCAGGTCGGCGGATCGCAAACGTTCAAGCAGGATTGTCGAAGTCAAAGGACCAGCTAAAGCAGATGCGACATCTATGAGTCTCACAACAGGTCTCATTCAAACCATCGCCCTTATTAAACTAGTCTACAAGTTCTTGCCAACTCATTGACAGAACTAATAATTTTTGTTTTTTACAGTGATTTCGCAAACTGATGAATTATAACGACGTACTGCATTATAGTGTAATCAAGAATGTTATGATTAAAAGTGGTTTCTTGAATAATTTGATTACGAAGTTTAGCGATAAAATCCTGCTAGTCAACGTGTATTGCTCACTGATAAAGCGGCGTTTACACGGGCAATTTTTCCTTGACAATTTTTCTTTGACACTGTTATCGCTCGTGTAGACGATCAACAACTTTTCCTTGACCATTTTTTATTAGCAAGGTTTCCTTGCTCGTGTAGATGATGAACAAGTTTTCCTTGACAAGTTTAGGTTATGCCAGCGATGTCTTGCAATCAGTGGAGTACTAACATAATTTGTTTCCAGTCTCTTGATGAGCAAACAAAACAAAATAGCGTATATATGCAAGTGAAAAATAGAGATCGAAGAAGTCTTGCTGCATGTGGACTAGGGGCGCTTTTGCTTATGCACGATTGCGAATTTCGGAAGCGCAGATGGTGAGTCCGTCCTTGGGTGTCAGATGATCCGTCCTCCCTTTTTTATACTGCCGTTGCGATATGATTCATGTTTCGTATTCCAAAGACTCTGTCTGGATTGGAGTAAACCCAACAAAATATAAACAGATTTATTGCTCCAGATTAATTTTGCTTTAGCCGCCATTTTGTTTTGATTTGGAGACTGATCGTGCGAAGAAACTGGAAACTAATCATATTGATATTCCTTGCCACATTTTCCTTGTTGTCCGCCCACACGAACAAATTTCATCCTTGACAATTTTTCCTTGTCAAGGAAAAGCCAGCACGCCCGCTTTTCCTTGTCAAGGAAAAATTGTCTATTTTACTCCATCTACACGAGCAATTTTTGTCAAGGAATAAGTGTCAAGGAAAAATTGTCAAGGAAAAATTGCTCGTGTAAACGCCCCTTAAGATCAACACTGGAGTATGCCTCAGTCGTAATACACCGATTTTTTATTTACCCATTTCTGCTTTTAGCTAATCGACTTAATCGATAGAAAATTGCATGTCAAGCTATACTTTGTTTTATACCTTTTGCTGTTCATTAAGTAACAATACGCGTAAAAACTAGTGAGGTTTCTATTGTTCTGCGGCAAAAAAACTTCCCCACGTAGAAATTCTTTAATTTTCACTATATTGATGTATCTAGCTAAGGGTTACACATTTCTTAAGTAAAATCTACAAAATGCTGTTTACAAGACAGTGTTTGTGTTTAATGGTTTTGTCCAATCAGAATTGCTCAAAACAATGGCTAGGAGACGCTTGCTTTTCATAGTGAGTCCCACGGTAAAATTTTCTCATATAAAAAATAAGATCGCTTTAATAAAACTGAAATGTGATTTTGAATAAAATATAGGAAATATATCCCAAAAGTTTGAAAAAAGGCCAATTTTCTTGTTTTAGCCAATCAGATCAAGCATTTAAACAATACACAATTAACACCTTTATGCATTCCATTGCCGTTTGCTACACTAGTTCTTACTCGGAACGTTACTTAACAGCAATGGAACATTCACTCAAGCGAAAAAGCGAAAAAGCGTTGACATTAGCGTGAATAGGTATTCCACGAGCAAGAACAAATACTCAATCAAAACAATGAAACATGCAATAAAGAATTTAACATACAATTGTACAATCAACAACAAAAATGACAATGGTCATTGGCATTTCAAAACTTTTATTAGTGCTTTTGGGTAATCAAGTAGCAAAAACAGAAATTCTTTAGCCATTTATGGAAATTCTATAAATACAAACAAACACTCATTAACTATTTATTGATATTTATACCGCGCAGTGTCAAATGAAATCCCATTCAGTTTTATATAGTTATTGAAATTGATCCGTTGCGACAACTTTTACAGTGAGGGCACTCGAACCGGGAACACTTGTCTTTATTTAGCTTTGAAAAAGTCATTTAGGCGCGGTATCGACCCTATATCGTTTATCCGATAGTTACGTCGATATTTTCCGCGTATCTAATATTGTGAACATCGAACCATAACGATATTGTATGCAATATCTGATAATTATCGGATATCTTACGAAACATTTACCTCGATTCAGTTTTGAAAACACATACGTGATAATATCGATAGCGTACTAATATCTGATAATTATCGGATATCTTACGGAACGGTTACCTCGATTCAGTTTTGGAAACACATACTTGATAATATCGATAACGTACTAATATCTGATAATTATCGGATATCTTACGGAACGGTAACCTCGATTCAGTTTTGGAAACACATGTTTGATAATATCGATAGCGTACTAATATCTGATAATTATCGGATATCTTACGGAATGGTAACCTCGATTCAGTTTTCGAAACACATGTTTGATAATATCGATAGCGTACTAATATCTGATAATTATCGGATATTTTAAAACATGGTCATCTAAATACATTTTTGGATACGCACGTTTGATATTATCGATAGAGTAATAATAGCTGATAATTATCGGATATTTTAAAAACATGATAATCTAATTACATTTTTGGATATGTGCGTTTGATATTATCCATACCGTAATAATATCTGGTAATTTTTGGATATTTGAAAAACGGTAATCTTAATCATTTTTGGGCAAGCATGTTTGATAGTGTCGATAGCGTACTAATATCTGATAATTAATGGGTATTTATTAAAACAGTTCTCTCAATTCATTTTTGGTAAAGCACGTTTGACAATATGGATATACTGCAGTGCACGCATTAATAGTGTGCAACAGTTGTCACTATTTAGTAGTAGATAGTACTAATGAAACAAAAGAAAACAATAGAATTAGCATAAAATAGCACTATTTAGTGGTTTTTATGTTGCATACTTTTAGTGCGTGCACTCTAGTAATTCATTATAGCTATGGGATATTGTGGTACGTTCATTGTAACTGATAACATTATTATGAAGATGATAGATAAAACATTAAATGTGGGCAATACTTGGCACTATGGTACTGTGATACTATGGTACTATACTATATTATGGTACGGTGATGGTATGGTACAGTGATACTATGGTAGTGTGATACTATGGTACTATACTATACTATGTAAGGGATAAAGAATGAAAACGAGTGTTCTATGGGATATAGAGTCCCGAGCATAAGATAAAAGGCCACGAGGGCGTAGCCCGAGTGGCCTTTTATCTTATGCGAGGGACTCTATATCCCATGGAACACGAGTTTTCATTCTTTATCTGCCTTAGAATATGATCATACTCACGAGGGAATGTTTGTTGTTTACTGTAGATGAGTTTTTTTTACAAAGGTGGCTGAGTTGTTTTCTCTTTGTATTGCTTATATATCAATGATATCAACGATTTTTTAATCATGTCGGCAGTATGTTGATATTGATATCATTTAACGCGCGCTTCGAGTTCTGTAAAGCAATGAATGAAAATTTACGAAGCGAATAACATTGCAATATTAGCGAATACTAAGCCAGTGATTTGCATAACTAAAAAGGTTTGAGCTGTTTCTTTCAAAGAATTAGCTTATATTGTCTTGTGTTGTTCTTTCACTCAATTTCTGCATGCTTTTTGGAATGATAATGGCAGTTTATTATGTCATTGTTCTAGTACGAATACCGTTGGAATGCTTTGTTTTGTCCGTGTTGTAATCGAAATCAGTACAGGTCGTCATTTTGCAGAGCAATGGCGTTTATCGAAGCTAGTGAGATTTTTACCGAAAATGCCAATTTACTTGAATTGGAAGACACGCTAGACTTCATAGAGGAAGGCCATTTAACTGGCAGATGTAAAGCTCCCACTACAGAGGAAGAAATACAAAACTGAGAAGAGATAATACTGCTAAAAACAAGACAAAATACGCAGTAGGCACTGAACTGAACATCGAATGGTGAGACAAGTCTAACACGTTAAGTTTAATTCAATTTTTTTCTTTAAAGTATATAGTATATATCAGTTTGTTTAAGAAAGATATTTCTTGTAAGTTAGCTATTTGTCTTGTATTCAAGATTATTCGAAGCCATCGAGGGCGAAGCGTCCTATACGCATATACGCACGTGTGTACTTGAAGTTCCGAAAATTTTGAAATTTTTACCAATTGTTTCTATTTTTAAAATTTTATTTGTACGCAACCAAGACTTTTGTGATGAAAAAAACACTTTGATTAAATTGCAAAATTGAATCTAAGCACGAAAGCAAGAACACAGTATTTTTTGATCAGTTTACTTATAGGATTTTTTAGATCATATGTACTTGTGCATACCTGAAAAAATGACCACGCTGCGCCCCGGCAATGAAATTTATAAAATGATAATGTTAAATAAGTTATGAGAAGTGTAATTTTAATTTCTAGTATTTCTCCACAAAATAGTAATAAAATATCGAAATTGTTGAAGTTAGTTGTTGTATATGTAACTCATGCGTGGAATTTTATATTTGATTAGTATGCTTTATATAGAGCATGCTAATGAACTTTTAAAATAAAAGAATTCAAAAGAAATCATTAGTATGCTCTATATATAGAATACTAATTAGATATAAAATTTCATGCTTTCTTTACCCCACAATTTCCCTGTGCTTCAAAACCCACACCACTTGACACCTTTAGTTACTCTATGGAATATAGAGCATCGAAATACTGAGCGTTGATTGGCCGAGTGGGTGTGATCATTTTCTAAGGTACGGTGATGGTATAGCTAACTACGTTGATCAGTTTACCTGTTGCAGTTAGCTTGTGCCTCACATTCAGTAAATATAAGTTATGTAAATATGTAAACAAGTTAAGAATAGCACTTAATAAACTATTGATTGATTGATTGATTGATTGATTGATTGGTACAGTGATACTATGGTAGTGTGATACTATGGTACTGTGATACTATGGTACTGTGATACTATGGTACTATACTATACTATGGTACGGTGATGGTATGGTACAGTGATACTATGGTAGTGTGATACTATGGTACTATACTATACTATGGTACGGTGATGGTATGGTACAGTGATACTATGGTAGTGTGATACTATGGTACTGTGATACTATGGTACCATACAATAAGGTTTCAAGGTTTCAAGGTTTTATTATTTTCCACAGCAATATATACAAAAGGAGATTAAATTTATAATAAGTCACAGTAAATTGTGGTAGGAGCAGAAAAAAAAACCCGAAAGGGTTAAACGAGATTTCTGCACCTAATACTAAATTTATCTTAATAAAAAGCTGAAGATGACAGTACGCTAGATAGAAAACTAATATTTAGAGTACAAAAAGTTATGAAAATTACTCAGAGAAGAGAAAACAGCTATGAATGCTTGTAATATAAGCTTTGATACTATATGTATGTTTATGCATATATATACATAATATACACCGCATAACAATACATATACATTTGCTAAAATAATGCTCTTCGTGTCGGTTATTTTGAAATAAGAAATGTTTTCAGATTCTTTTTAAAAACTGTAATTGAGGTACAGTTTTTGATACCAATTGGTATCTCGTTCCAGTTTGAAACAGCAGCGAATTTGACACCAAATTTTCCATAATTAAGATTTTTTCGAGGCAAAAATAATTTTTTGTTTGTCTTAGCACGAGTATTATAATTGTGTATAGAACTAATGTCTTTGAAATAGTCCATAAATATATCTGGTAACTGTTTGTTTGTATATTGATAGACCATTTCACAAAGTTGAGATTTAACAATCTCAAAAACGTTCAGTAGCTCCAGTCTTTGGAATATTGGTCTACTGGGCGCCTTTGGATCAGAAAAGGTCATAATACGCAATGCGCGTTTTTGCAATTTATGTATTGAAAGTATCCTTGTTTTGTAGTTGCTGCCCCATATCAGAGCTCCATATGATATATAAGAGTATATGAAGCTGTAATATAGGTTTTTCAAAGTGGCAAGATTGAGATAGTGCCTACATCTGTATAGAATTCCGATTGACTTAGCAATCTTCCTGGAAATGAAATCAATATGCGAGTTCCATGATAGATTTTGATCTAACTGCAAACCTAAGAATTTTGAACATGTAACTCTATCAACTACCTGACCCGGTCTCAGAATAAGTTGTGTTTCAACACTGTCAGTGGAGGTGTGTCTCATTCTCTGCAATGACCCAAAGATTATATATTTAGTCTTAGTAATATTAACAGTAAGCTTGTTGGCATGGAACCAATCACTAAGTGCTGCAAGTTCAATATTTAAAACGTCGAAAATGTTCTTAAGATTTTTTTGGCTATATAAAAGATTCATGTCGTCTGCATAGAGTAACAAATGTATTGACTTTGTAACAAATTGAGCATCATTAACATAAATTAAGAATAATATTGGTCCAAGGGTAGACCCCTGGGGAATTCCATACGTAATTGAATTAAGGTTTGATTTAATTTCATCAATACTTACATATTGCTTACGATTAGTTAAATAGCTTTGAAACCAGTGCAGAGCATTAGACGAAAAACCATAAAATGACAGTTTATCTAAAAGTATTTCATGGCTGACAGTGTCGAACGCCTTAGACAAATCAAGAAATACACCTACAGACAGATTGCCATTGTCAATCGAGTCTGTCAATCTCGTAACAAAATCAAGAGCGGCCGTTGTTGTATTTCGCTTTTTTCTAAAACCAAACTGGTAGTCGAATAGCAGATTGTTATCTTCCAAATGCTCAGTTAAGGCTGAACAAACTAGCTTTTCGAGTATTTTTGAAAATGTTGACAGCAGTGATATAGGTCTGTAATTAGACACCATCTCCCTTTTACCACTTTTAAACAGAGGAATGACTTTCGCAATTTTCATTTCATTAGGGAAAGTACCAGAGATGATTGATGAGCTATATAAGAAAGAGAGCGGCCGATAGATGTATTCAGACACCCTCTTCACAAATCGTATTGGAATGCCGTCATAACCAACTGCCTTAGATGAGTCCAAATTATAGAGCTCATCCAAAACAGTGAGATCCGATATTGTTGGCATATTAAAATCATTATCACATGAAATGTTCATCCAGTTTCTATGCCTATTTGCATCACTATTTGAAAATTGTTTTGCTAATGAGGGGCCGACAGATGTAAAAAACGTATTGAAAATATTTGCGATATCAATTTTTTGAGTGTAGTTTTTGTTATTATGACATAAATGATCAAATTCAGTTTTAGCGGTTTTTTTTCTTATTGAGTATTTCATTAATCACTCTCCACGTGGCTCTCATATTACCCCGAACACTTTCTATCATATTATTATAGTAGTCTTTTTTTGTATATCGTATTAAGTGATTAAGCTTATTACGATAATTACGAAATTTTATTGTATTTTTTTGTGATGGATTCTTTAATTTTACCCTGTAAAGCTTGTTTTTTCTTTTAATGGATCTAAGAATTCCAGGAGTTATCCAGGGGTTTTCATTGCCAGCTTTCATTTTTACACGAATTGATTTTAATGGGAAATGTTTGTTGTATAAGGTGGTTATTGTATTTATAAAATAACCGTATTGTTCGTCGGGATTTTTGCTGTTATAAATATCTCCCCAATCAACCGAAGACATTTCGCGAGCAAAATTATCTTCGCCTATTTTTGAATAAACACGTTTAGTAATTGTTTTAGAGTATGATTTCCTTGAGTTCCCATAAACCAATATGAAGACCGGTAGATGGTCAGAAATGTCCGTATAAAGGATTCCTGGTTTGGTTTTATCAATTTTATCGAAAGTGTTAACGTAAATATTATCAATAAGTGTAGCTGAGGAATCTGTTATTCTTGTAGGCTTGACTATAGTAGGAAAGAATGAATAAGATAGTAGGTTGTTGAAAAAGTCAGATGTGTGTTCATCCCTATCGGCTTTCAAAAGATCTATATTAAAATCTCCAGCCAAATAACAGTTTTTGTTACTGCCATCAAGCTTATATCAAGGAGATTTGTTAAGCAAGTTGAATAATCATCTATGTTTGTTTTGGGCGGTTTGTAAGTGACACCGATCAAAGACTTTTTGTTATATATTTCTATCTCAACAAAAGGAAATTGTATTTCGTCACTGTTGTATGTCAAGTCATCACGTATGTTAAACATATACTTTTTATTAACATACAGCGCAACCCCACCACCACCGTCTTCATTTGGTCTATTCAATGTAATTGGAGGATGAAAATCATTTAAAGTATATAAGTCAGCATCACTCTCTTTAAGCCAAGTTTCAGATAGAGCCAAAACGTCAAAAGTGTGTTCAAGTGATTCGAGGTAACACTGGAGCTCGAGAAAATGGCTACGAAGACTTCTAATATTAAAGTGAATTAACGAAAAATCAATTTTGTTTTTAGTAATACTTTTAAAACTTTCTTCAGTTAAATATTTACATTTGTTAGTCATGTCATCAATTTTTGTAAACACGTTTTCGTCGGGATCGCAAAAATTGTCAATAAAATTTGCTTTGGATTTACGTTCCAATCCATCATTAAAAGGATTGAAATGTAAATGATTTACATTGTCAAGGTTATGGAATGGGCTATAACCATTTTGTAATTCCATAATAGCTAACGAAAATTCATTGTCATTTAAATGAATAAATGGTAAAGCGTCTGTGATGCAAACAGAGCATACAAAACTATTTTTAGTTGTTTGGATTTCATTGAGGTCTTTCAAGCTCTTTGTATTGCATGCTAAACACTTTAGATGGATTATCCCAGAACAAAGCGTGCATTGAAAGCAAGTAGCTAAGCGATTAGCATATACTCGCTTTTGACAGTATAAACAAATTTTAGACTTAACAGTCATTTAGAGAAGAAAAAGTGAAATAAATATGAAATTATCTAAATGTTCAATATTCATTCTACATAAGCTAAAAAGTGTCTATACCATACTCAATGTTGTGTTGTAAATCAGCGCTTTGCTCTGTTTAGGAGTGTGTTTGGTGTAAGGTTTTTCCAGCATCATTATCTTGGATAGTGAATCAATCATTGGGCTGGACAAAAAAACCACTAGCACCAAGTGCGCCAAACGGTTGTTGAGATAAACTACTAGGCATCATTGAGCGTTCCTTGATAATCAATCGATCCAGACTGAAGTATGCAATCTTGCCTTCCTTCCTCGCTTTCTTCAGGTCTTCCTGCTTTTCCATGCGTCTTTTCAATACCCTTGCAGAAAGATCTTCATTGATGAAGATACCAGAACCTTTTAGCTTCTTGCTATTTTTAAGGATATTCTCCTTATCTTTGTACTTCAAGAGTTTAACAACGATTTGCCTTGACTGCTTGGTAGGTTTTCCAGTGCGATGGGCCCTTTCGATTTCAATTTCATCCGACTTCAAGTTTAAGTTTGTTTCAAACATGGCCTTAACTTTCGCCTCGGTTCTCTCCCAGCTTTCATGACGATCTTCTGGAATTCCTGTAACTCGTATGTTATTTCTGCGACTTTGATTTTCTAGGTAGTCAATCTTGTCGTCGAAATTATTTATGGATTGTTTCAGTTCCTCAATATCATTCTGTATTGCATCGATGGGAGATGTGTCTTTCTTTAAGTCATCGATGTCACCCTGAGAAAGTTCAAGACTTTGTCTTAAATCTGCTACATCCTTAGTAATTTGTAGAATCTTCGAATTAAATTCATTAGTGATACTTGTTACGAACATTCTAAAACTATCCTCTTGTACTTTGAGAAGCGTTTTCACTACTTCTAGCGATACTAATTCGGAGCCCGGCCGACTAGCGTCCGCCATCTTTCAAGGGCTATGGTATGGTGATGGTATGGTAGTGTGATACTATGGTAATGTGATACTATGGTACTATACAATACTATGGTATGGTGATGGTATGGTAGTGTGATACTATGGTACTGTGATACTATATGGTACTATACCATACTATGGTACGGTGATACTATGGTAGTGTGATACTATGGTACTGTGATACTATGGTACTATACAATACTATGGTATGGTGATGGTATGGTAGTGTGATACTATGGTACTGTGATACTATGGTACTATACAATACTATGGTACGGTGATGGTATGGTACAGTGATACTATGGTACTGTGATACTATGGTACTATACAATACTATGGTACGGTGATGGTATGGTACAGTGATACCATGGTATTGTGATACCATGGTACTATACAATACTATGGTACGGTGATGGTATGGTACAGTGATACTATGGTAGTGTGATACTATGGTAGTGTGATACTATGGTACTATACAATACTATGTAAGGGATAAAGAATGAAAACGAGTGTTCTATGGGATATAGAGTCCCGAGCATAAGATAAAAGGCCACGAGCGCGTAGCCCGAGTGGCCTTTTATCTTATGCGAGGGACTCTATATCCCATGGAACACTCGTTTTCATTCTTTTTCTGCCTTAGAATATGATCATACTCACGAGGGAATGTTTGTTGTTTATTGTAGATGAGTTTTTTAATAAAGGTGGCTGAGTTTTAGGTTTTCTCTTTGTATTGCTTATATATCAATGATATCAACGATTTTTTAATCATGTCGGCAGTATGTTGATATCGATATCATTTAACGCTTCGAGTTCTGTAAAGCAATGTCCCGGCAGAATGAAAATTTACGAAGCGAATAACATTGCAATATTAGCGAATACTAAGCCAGTGATTTGCATAACTAAAAAGGTTTGGGCTGTTTCTTTCAAAGAATTAGCTTATATTGTCTTGTGTTGTTCTTTCTTTCAATTTCTGCATGCGTTTTGGAATGATAATGGCAGTTTTTTATGTCATTATTTTAGTACGAATACCGTTGGAATGCTTTGTTTTGTCCGTGTTGTAATCGAAATCAGTACAGGTCGTCATTTTTCAGACTGCAATGGCGTTTATTGAAGCTAGTGAGATTTTTACCGAAAATGCCGATTTACTTGAATTGGAAGACACGCTAGACTTCATAGAGGAAGGCCATTTAACTGGCAGATGTAAAGCTCCCACTACAGAGGAAGAAATACGAAACTGAGAAGAGCTAAAAACAAGACAAAATACGCAGTAGGCAGTGAACGTTAACAAAGCATGGACTGAACATCGAATGGTGAGACAAGTGTAACACGTTAAGTTTAATTCAATTTTTTTCCTTTAAAGTATATAGTATATATCAGTTTGTTTAAGAAAGATATTTCTTGTAAGTTAGCTATTTGTCTTGTATTCAAGATTATTCGAAGCCATCGAGGGCGAAGCGTCCTATAGGTATATACGCACGTTTGTACTTGAAGTTACCGAAAATTTTGAAATTTTTACCAATTGTTTCTATTTTTAAAATTTTATTTTTACGCAACCAAGACTTTTGTGATGAAAAAAACACTTTGATTAAATTGCAAAATTGAATCTAAGCACGAAAACAAGACCACAGTATTTTTTGATCAGTTTACTTAGGATTTTTTAGACCATATGTACTTGTGCATACCTGAAAAAATGACCACGCTGCGCCCCGGCAATGAAATTTATAAAATGATAATGTTAAATAAGTTATGAGAAGTGTAATTTTAATTTCTAGTATTTCTCCACAAAATAGTAATAAAATATCGAAATTGTTGAAGTTAGTTGTTGTATATGTAACTCATGCGTGGAATTTTATATTTGATTAGTATGCTTTATATAGAGCATGCTAATGAACTTTTAAAATAAAAGAATTCAAAAGAAATCATTAGTATGCTCTATATATAGAATACTAATTAGATATAAAATTTCATGCTTCCTTTACCCCACAATTTCCCTGTGCTTCAAAGCCCACACCACTTGACACCTTTAGTTACTCTATGGAATATAGAGCATCGAAATACTGAGCGTTGATTGGCCGAGTGGGTGTGATCATTTTCTAATGTACGGTGATGGTATGGTACAGTGATACTATGGTATTGTGATACTATGGTACTATACAATACTATGGTACGGTGATGGTATGGTACAGTGATACTATGGTATTGTGATACCATGGTACAGTGATACTATGGTACGGTGATGGTATGGTAGTGTGATACTATGGTACTGTGATACTATGGTACTATACAATACTATGGTACGGTGATGGTATCGCAGTGTGATACTATGGTATTGTGATACTATGGTACTATACAATACCGTGGTATGGTGATGGTATGGTAGTGTGATACTATGGTACAGTGATGGTATGGTAGTGTGATACTATGGTATTGTGATACTATGGTACTATACGATACTATGGTACGGTGATGGTATGGCAGTGTGATAATATGGTACTGTGATACTATGGTATTGTGATACTATGGTACTATACAATACTATGGTATTGTGATACTATGGTACTGTAATACTATGGTACTTTGATACTATGGTACTGGGATACTATGGTAATATACAATACTATGGTATGGTGATTGTATGGTACTGTGATACTATGGTAGTGTGATGGTATGGTACGGTGATGGTATGGCACTGTGATACTATGGTACTGTGATACTATGGTACTATGGAGTACTATGGTATGGTGATGGTATGGAAGTGTGATACTATGGTACTGTGATACTATGGTACTGTGATACTATGGTACTGTGATACTATGGTACTATATGATACTACGGTACTATATGATACTATGGTACGGTGATGGTATGGCACTGTGATACTATGGCACTGTGATACTATGGTACTATACAATACTATGGTATGGTGATGGTATGGAAGTGTGATACTGTGGTACTGTGATACTATGGTACTATACAATACTATGGTATGGTGATGGTATGGCACTGTGATACTATGGTACTGTGATACTATGGTACTATACAATACTATGGTACGGTGATGGTATCGCAGTGTGATACTATGGTATTGTGATACTATGGTATTATACAATACCGTGGTATGGTGATGGTATGGTACTGTGATACTATGGTACTGTGATACTATGGTACTGTGATACTATGCTACTATACAATACTATGGTATGGTGATGGTATGGTACTGTGATACTATGGTAGTGTGATACTATGGTACTGTGATACTATGGTACTATACAATACTATGCTATGGTGATGGTATGGTAGTGTGATACTATGGTACTGTGATACTATGGTACAGTGATGGTATGGTAGTGTGATACTATGGTACTGTGATACTATGGTACTATACAATACTATGGTATGGTGATGGTATGGTACTGTGATACTATGGTAGTGTGATACTATGGTACTGTGATACTATACCATAGTACCGATTAACAGGTTAGCTCAGTTGGGAGAGCATTGGCTGTTAACCGGGAGGCTGCGGGTTCGAACCCTCAACCGGACCATCACTCATGGTCTTTAAATAATTGAGGAGAATGTTCTTCGATTTATAATTGTAAGGGTTCGCTACACATTAACCATTAACGGGGCGACGTAAAAGAACGACTGAGGACACAGGTAACGACCATACTCGGTGATAGGCCTACACTAATACATACTAATTACTAATCAACCTTATGCTTGTAAATCCAGATTACATACTATAAATATTAAAGATTGTAAAGCGCATTGAGACATTAGGTGAAAATGCGCTATATAAGCACTACATTACATTACATTACATTACATTACTATGGTACTATACAATACTATGCTATGGTGATGGTATGGTAGTGTGATACTATGGTACTGTGATACTATGGTACAATTGATGGTATCGTAGTGTGATACTATGGTACTGTGATACTATGGTACTATACGATACTATGGTATGGTGATGGTATGGTAGTGTAATACTATGGTACTGTGATATTTTGGTACTGTGATACTATGGTACTGTGATACTATGGGACTATATGATACTATGGTACAGTGATGGTATGGTAGTGTGATACTATGGTATTGTGATACCATGGTACAGTGATGGTATGGCAGTGTGATACTATGGTACTGTGATACTATGGTACAGTGATGGTATGGCACTGTGATACTATGATAGTGTGATACTATGGTACTGTGATACTATGGTACTGTGATACTTTGGTACAGTGATGGTATGGTAGTGTGATACTATGGTATTGTGATACTATGGTACGGTGATGGTATGGCAGTGTGATACTATGGTACTGTGATACTATGGTACAGTGATTGTATGGTACTGTGATACTATGGTACTGTGATACTATGGTACTATACAATACTATGGTACAGTGATTGTATGGTAGTGTAATACTATGGTACTGTGATACTATGGTACTATACGATACTACGGTACTGTGATACTATGGTACTGTGATACTATGGTACTATACAATACTATGGTACAGTGATGGTATGGTAGTGTAATACTATTGTACTGTGATACTATGGTACTATACGATACTACGGTACTGTGATACTATGGTACTGTGATACTATGGTACTATATGATACTATGGTACTGTGATACTATGTTACTGTGATACTATGGTACTATACGATACTATGGTCCGGTGATGGTATGGTAGTGTGATACTATGGTACTGTGATACTATGGTACTATACGATACTATGGTACAGTGATGGTATGGTACTGTGATACTATGGTACTGTGATACTATGGTACTATACGATACTATGGTACGGTTATGGTATGGTAGTGTAATACTATGGTACTGTGATACTTTGGTACTGTGATACTATGGTACTATACAATACTATGGTACGGTGATACTATGGTACTGTGATACTATGGTACTATGATACTATGGTACTATACGATACTATGGTACGGTGATGGTATGGTAGTGTAATACTATGGTACTGCGATACTAAGGTACTATACGATACTATGGTATGGTGATGGTATGGTAGTGTGATACTATGGTACTGTGATACTATGGTACTATACGATACTATGGTACGGTGATGGTATGGTAGTGTAATACTATGTTACTGTGATACTATGGTACTATACGATACTATGGTAGGGTGATGGTATGGTAGTGTAATACTATGGTACTATACGATACTACGGTACTGTGATACTATGGTACTGTGATACTATGGTACTATATGATACTATGGTATTTACATACGCGCACTATGGTATTTCGGTATGGGTAGCGGTAGTACTAAAAAATTCTTCTAGTTTATGAGCAATACCCTTTTTATTCATTAAGTTTTATAACGGCCGTATCTCACTCCACACTAAGTGATGAGAATACATCTCTTTAATCCAACTATGAAATATGAAAAAGCACCCGCCATTTTGAAATCATATTATGGATATTATCAGATAATATCGCAATATCAAGGGGTTTGGACAGGGAGAGAGGACCCATCTAGTGACTATCTATTAGATGTAATAATAATATTATCAGATAATATCGCAATATCAAGTCATGGTTTCGGACCGGGAATGAGGACACATCTAGCGACTATCTAATAGATGTAATTAATGATATTATCAGATAATATCGCGATATCAATGGGTTCTGACAGGGAGAGAGGGTCCATCTAGTGACTATCTATTAGATGTAATTCATGATATTATCTAATCAGATAATATCGCAATATCAATGGGTTCTGACATGGAGAGATGACACATCTAGTGACTATCTATTAGATGTAATTCATGATATTATCTAATCAGATAATATCGCAATATCAATGGGTTCTGACATGGAGAGATGACACATCTAGTGACTATCTATTAAATGTAATTCATGATATTATCAGATAATATCGCAATATCAATGGGTTCTGACAAGGAGAGAGGGTCCATCTAGTGACTATCTATTAGATGTAATTCATGATATTATCAGATAATATCGCAATATCGAGGCAGTCAGAGAGGCCCAAGGAAGACATCTAGTATCATATAAAAGATATATAATAGAGACGATAATATCGGTTTCTAATTATCGGATAAACGATATAGGGTCAATACCGCGCCTAACTCCTAACTAACATGTGATTGTACCGTGCTCGAACTAACCGTTCTTTCACCTGGATATAGGGATTCGTTTTCGATCATGCATTTTCGCCACTGTTCAATCTACAAACCAGACGAAATTTATGTTTACCTGTGTGCGTGAAAACATTGTTTTCACGCTAGAAATCGCGAATACATATAAATAACGATTACATCACAAACAACTTACAGTGAGGACACTCGAACCGTGAACACTTTGTGCTTTTTTGATACTTTTTTTAACTTTTTCAGAGAGTTTGAAGCAGTAGAAAGCTCTGAAAATAAAAAGCTAAATAAAGACAAGTGTTCCCGGTTCGAGTGCCCTCACTGTAAAAGTTGTCGCAACGGATCAATTTCAATAACTATATAAAACTGAATGGGATTTCATTTGACACTGCGCGGTATAAATATCAATAAATAGTTAATGAGTGTTTGTTTGTATTTATAGTATTTCCATAAATAGCTAAAGAATTTCTGTTTTTGTTACTTGATTACCCAAAAGCACTAATAAAAGTTTTGAAATGCCAATGACCATTATCATTTTTGTTGTTTTTTGTACAATTGTATGTTTGATTCTTTATTGCATGTTCCATTGTTTTGATTGAGTATTTGTTCTCGTTTGTTGAATACCTATTCACGCTAATGACAACGCTTTTTCGCTTGAGTGAAAGTTCCATTGAGGTTAATGAACAGTAAAAGGTGTAGTTGAATTTGAAAATGCCGACAAGTTCTGGCTTGCGTTACATCAGTTTGAACGAACGGATGTAACGCATTCTTTTTGACCGGATGTAATGCAATCTGTTTATTTGAAGACTGGAGAAATCATCACAGTTCTATATTTCGTAAATATTTTATTACTTTAATGAAAATTGATAGCTTAAATTCGAATTAATTTGCAGGCACAATGATTCTTTATTATCATTTTTTTTTAATTTTCCTTTTATATGCAATAGATATTCCAGATTTCATAAGCAAAGTGCTCATATCAGAATACAAGTTCAACATATAAACAACAACGCAAAAAGGTTAAAACCAGAATCCCAGGTCCCTGATCCAAGGAAATAAGCGTGAAAGTCAAAAATTTCCCCATTGTTAAAATGATGAAAGGATGCTGCTTTTAAAGGCTCACTTTCACTCTATATCACGCCATCGCGCTTAGCCGACAATCAAGTTGTCTCGCTCGCCGGATTTTTCAACAGCTCGTTGTGCATTCATTTCTCATTTGTCATTACCATTTCATAACTAAACGAAACTTACCCCGAAAGTGAACTTATAAACCTAATTTAAATTCCCGTATCCGGTAGTAAAAAGATGCCGAAGCCGAATGAAAGCCAATCCCGCTTCCCGCCAAAACTATTGTATCTGTCACCGTAGCTTCCCGTGAATTTATGCTGTCAAAATAAAGTAAAATACCCGAGCTAATAAAATACCCACTTGTCTTATTCATAATTGATACATTATGAATAACTTAGCTATGAAAAAAAATATATAAGCTACAATAGATTTCGAATTTGTCTCGTCTTTCTTGTCGCCTGATTCACAATAAACAAACGTATCACAGGCCATACGCACAAAGGTTGAAGTCACGTAAATGTCCAAAAATAGATTAATAGTCACCAATCGGTAGTGTACTATAAATAAAATTTTATTTATCCAAAGTAGCAGGCGAAAAAAGTCGCTATTTAAATATAAAACCAGAAATGTTTATGTCAACTTTATAACTTGACATGTTTTTTAATACTTTTTTTATATTGGCAAAGAATAAATAAACCTGAAACAAGTCTTTTATTGAAGTTCAAGTTTATATTCGTGTGCCCTTGAATGACTGATCAGACTTGAAAACTCGCCTACGACTGGCTGGCAGATCACGCGACTTCACTGCTGTTTCCCGCCGTACGTGAATGAATGTTGGGAGAATTTAGGAAATATCTGTCACGAAATGTAAATAAATATCCTTTAAATCATTTATTTCGTTTCTTTAGATATTTTTTGCAACAAAATACATAATCGTGGTATTATTCCTAATATCATGAGGATATTTTGAGGAAAAAAAGTGAGAAAAATGAATTAAAGGTTAAATTTGTTGTGTTGTTAGGCTGTCACGCGACTCCATGTGACCTTGGGCGACCGGTCCAAAGTACCTGGCGCTATTTATTAAAAAGCGCGAAAATTTATTCACAATAAACAGTATCGTTGGAAGCTTCATTGAAGAGCACTGTGTTTCTCCTCAGAAAGGCTTAAACAAAGTTAAAGGTAAGCAAATTTCTTGAATAATTCTAATATTGCCTATCGAGGAATATATTTCTTTAGATTATATCCAGTAACATCAAAAAAGCGAGAAACACAAGTTACATGTATGCGATTACTTTGAAGATAAAGTTGAAGAAAACGTATTTAAAAAGATGCTAAACGAAGCTAGACACTCGGTTGAATACATGAACGGTGGCAGCAATTCCGAGCAGCCTTTTAATGCACTAAAATATATTCTAAACTATTGTATATTTTGTCCTGCGTTTTACATTTTTTTTTTTGTTTATCATTTTTTTTTTTTTTTTTTTTTTTTCATCTACATTTTGAATCTCTCGAGTTCAAAGTCAGCTATATTATAATTGTTTTCACTTCGGAATATCATTTTACTTCTCGCAGAGATTTGCTTGAAAATGCGCTAGGAAACGAGAAATGTTTTAAAGAAAGTGTGTGATTATTGAAACTAATTATTCAAGATAAAACATGATTCTTGCCGAAAAGCTTCATTGTAAAATCAATTACGTTATCGTGCTTAATAAGAATTATTCAAAAAAGTGGTTTAATATTAATACTAATTCCAGTTTATCCATATAATGTTTTGTTAATTTAGTATTTTGAATGAAAACCACACATTTTAATGCAAATCTAGAAAGTGCGCATACCCAGCTTGTCAGTGAAAATACATCATGACGTCATTTTTGAATCAAACGAAAATTCATCTCGGACAAGGAATGGAAAACTGCCGAATCGAAGTTAGAGTGGCTTCAGAGCATAAGGGCCGTAATAAAACAACTAATCCATTTATTATTAATTAGAGAGAGAATAACTACAATAGGAAAACAAGTAGAGTCAACTACAACAATGACCATTAGATATTTGAGGGGGGTGCAGTTTTTTTCTTTTCTTTTTTTTTTCCTTTTTTTTTTTTTTTTTTGTTTTTTTTTTTTTTATTTTTTTTTTTTTTAAGGATATATTTTCCTATGCGATGGTTGTGCAGGATATTTTTTTCCTCTTTGCACGATATTTTTTATTGGCACATCTGCCGTGCAGGATATCTTTTTCTCTATTTCAGGCTTTCCTCGATATTTTTGGCAAAACTGGAAATGACATCAAACAGCATTTTCTTCATAATGCAACAACAAAAAAACTTTCAACCCCCCCCCCCCCCCTTCCCTCTCCGTCAAAAAAAGGTATTTCAACAGATCTCAACAGGGCAAAGCTGGAGACGTGTTGCTATTTAATTGATGGTTTGTTAGTCAAAAAATGAACAGAATGAAAAATTAATGTCGGGATGGCTTTAACACTTTTAATCCCCCGTCCGGTGAAGAATTTAAACCCTTGATTTTAACACTGGTGAAATGTTAATTTCCCGGATAATCCCCGGGGGTCGGGGAACGTGATCTCAATTGACCGTGAATACTTGTTGTACAAAAGCCGTGTACAACTTCCCCTCAATGTCAAATTGTGGTCAACAGTGGCAATAATCTCATATTTTTCCTTCCTTTCTCAATAGATGGCTCCTTGTGCTGTAGGTCAAACACTCACCTCAACAACCACACCAGACAAACAAGCCCAAACAAACGAGGCAAAAAGCGCAGAAGTAAAAATAGTATGGGTCAACGTCTTCTTCATGCTGTTACTTCATGTTATGGCCATCTACGGAATGCTGCTACTTCCACAGTTAAAGCTCTATACGATGATCTGGATAGTACTTTTTTATGTATTTGGCGGAATGGGCGTCACAATGGGGGCACACAGACTCTGGTCTCATCGAAGCTATAGCGCCGCTTGGCCTCTACGGTTAATTCTAATGTTGGCTAATAGCAGTGCAGCACAGAATGATATCTTCGAATGGGCACGTGATCATCGTGTGCATCATAAGTATTCAGAGACTGACGCTGACCCCCATAATGCAAAACGCGGTTTCTTCTTTTCGCATGTGGGGTGGTTGTTGCAGAGAAAGCATCCAGATGTTGTCAGCAAAGGAAAGGGATTGGACCTGAGTGACTTGTATGCTGATGGGATCGTCATGTTTCAAAGAAGGTATGTTTCATGTAGAGCTACTACTTGGTTGATTGATTGATTGATTGATTGATTGATTGATTGATTGATTGATTGATTGATTGATTGATTGATTGATTGATTGATTGATTAAATGATTGACGGACGGACGGGTGGGTAGATGGATGGATGGATTTTCTTACAATATATTCAATTACCCGATCGAGCCTAGTCAGCCTACCCTAACATATGCACATTTCCTTCGTCTTTCAGAAACTTCAAGGCTGTGTCCCTCACAATGTGTGTCGTCGTTCCAACGATCGTCCCCTATCTTTGGGGAGAAAGTCTATGGCTATCGTATTTCACGGCCTTCGCATTCCGCTACATATGTCTTCTTCATGCAACGTGGTCAGTCAACAGTATTGCACACATGTATGGCGATAAACCTTATGACGTCACCATCAACCCGTCAGAAAACAAACTGGTTGCCTGCGTTACCGTTGGTGAGGGTTACCATAACTACCATCATACGTTTCCCCAGGACTACTCGACCAGTGAGTTTGGTAGTAAGTCGAACTTGACGACAAAGATTATTGATTTCTTTGCGGCAATTGGCTGGGTCTATGACAGAAAGTCGACTCCTACCGATGTGATTATTAAACGGATGCAAAGGACTGGGAGACTTAGACACTTGGAATCTGATAATCACGAACAGTGAAAGGCCAGGTTTTGTAAGGTAGAAATACGTTTTAGACCGTCAGTTCAATATGGACAAAAGGCAATCCTACGCAAATCGATTGAAGATAAACTAAAGCCTGGTTTAATTCCATGTAATCACTCACGATCGCCGGATCGCTGAAATGCGAGGATTGGTCGTGATCGCCGTCAATCGTTCCCGTGTGTTTCGATCGATCGCTGAAAAGTGTTTCGATATAATCGCTGACGATCGTTGACGTCATTTTCAGCAATCTGGTGATCGTGAGCGCCTGGAAACCAGCCTTAATTAGCCAGTGCGTGTTACGATAATTTGATTCCTCTCACGACTAAAAGTCCATCATGCATTGCGTTCTTCTAGTTCACGTGAAAAAAGATATCTAGCAAACTTGCTACCTCAATTATTAGTTACCTTGACATAGAACTAACGTATTTATTGTTATTATTATACTCTCGGACAACCATTCATGATTGTGTTTATATTTAACACATCATACGTTGTAAAGAAAAGAATGTTAAATTATATTATAAATACGGCCATGTCCATGCTGACGTCATTTAATACACTACAACTAACAGACTTTCTTGCAAACTTCTTTGTTATTCACTTCTTTGAGTATTGCGCTTAAAGAAGATGGGCTATGCATTCTGGTAATTGTAGCTGTTAATGACGTCATAATTTGATACATTTTCGCTGTGCATTGAAGCAGTGATTTTGTAACTGAGGCGATTTGCATTGATGGCGCCATTTTTCTACCACTACCAGCGCGCATTCCTTGCGTTTTCTGTTTCATATTCTAATTTTAAATCTCTTTGGAGATCAATAGAACAACCTGCACTAATTACGCTACAAAAGAAACACATCTTGGTAGTGGTATTATTCTACGTCATCAGGTAGATCGCCCGTATTGGAAACTTGTTATACAAATGAAAATGTTGTAAAGTTTTATAGAAAATATTAATATATTATTTGCTAATTTATTCTATTCACTATATCTCTGATTGGCCAAAAATCTGCGAAAACGAAAACAGGCGTGCTTGAGTGTAGTGGACGAAAAAATTCAAAATGTGCGTCACATTTGATCAACTTTGCATCCTCGATTTCGTGAAAAAGTATAGTAGGTATAGCGATACTTGAGCTGACATAATCCTTTGTTATTCATGTGCCAACCAGACAGTGATTGACCGTTATTTCAATAGAGCTTATTGTAATTCTGGTTGTTTATAAACATAAAGTATCGGACGTAAAACGTCATCTCGCTAGAGGGCCATTGTCATATTATAATACTAAGTATTTGTAAATAGTTTTGTATTTGTAAACTACACGCATAAATGATAAAACACATTCATAGCAAAAGTAATAAATGAACGATGTTCAGAGAAAAAAATAAACACTACTTGATTAACTGCTGTAAATTTTCTGTACTGTATTTAATTTTGTGTCTTCTTTTATTCGCACTCGTAAAAGACCATATGATACATACTTCATTTGTAAAAAGTGACTAGTTTTTAACACGGCGTAAAAATCTACAAAGAAACTGATGTTTCGGACGCTAGTTCCTCGTCACGAACGTCAGAAACGCCAATGTCTGTAAATCTTTTGGTCTCCTCCGCAGCCGCTTTTAGTGTCGGGCTTCCTGTGTCGCTCTCTCCAGAAACTAAAAGCGACTGCGAAGAGCTGCGAAGGAGACCATGTTCCGGTGTTAAAAATTACATCCCGACGCAGCCCACCGTATAGCCTGATATAACGCAGGCTACCCACTCTAGTTTTTAACTCGTTATATTACAACTTTTCTCGAGCGTGACGACGGCGTTATCAATGATTGGTTGAATTCGAGTCACGCTATGTTCGTCTGAGTATTGATTGAGCTGTCGTAAGTCAACGCTATGGAACAGAGAAAATAGATCTCGCATAAAAACATTAAAATTTGGTTGCCTAAAATATCTTTGTTCTTTGGTCTATGCAGGAATCTAACCGTGATTCACAATCGAAATACATGCAGAGAGCAAGTTTTGCTATACTTCTATATTATGGAATATTTAAGAGATTTTTAGAAAGTTTACAAACTTGATTGGAAATGAAATTCTCTATACTATGTAAGGATGAAAAATTTCAGAATTAAATATATTCAGGTACAATTTCTCATACCAACGCTGATATTAAAATAAGCAGTGAAAACACAGCACGCTCATCGCTGAAAACTTGCTTACTCTGCACCAGACAGGCGATCAAAAGGTAACAATAAAACTGCACAAAATACCAAAACAAAATCATAAAATATCAAACAATATCACTTAATGCATATTCATGGCAGTCTTTGAAGTTGTATCTCAACTGCACGATACCTAGATGTACATAAAACAGTGATAACATTCGAAAATAAGAAAGAACAAGTAATCAAGTAGAATCAACAAGTGGAAATCTACAGCGATCGTCCGTTCTGGAAGCACATATCGTAACCAAATGGATCAAGTGTAGGCTTTTTTATGCATATGTTGGGCTCACCCTTGTATCGATGAAGCGTGAAGATGACTGACATGAAAGTCCATAGTACAATTTACAAGATCAACTCATAAAATTGAGCATAAGATGATCAGCATAAAAATGCATGTAAAAAGTTGGTAAAAATGATGTTCAATTTTAAGACATTATGTGGTTTTACATGCAATTGTTCCAAAATATATACTATATACATATCGGCAATTTTTATTCTAAAAAAACATGTGCCAACCATACAGCGTTTGGCCGTTATTTGAACAGAATCTTTTGTGTTGTGGTTTGTTAATAAACAGTGAATATTGCAATATTGTACCCTTTGCGATGAACGGTATTGATCCAGTTATCAGCATATTGTAAATAATACCAAGAATGTTCCAGAGCGAGGCTTCAAAATGCGGTAATTTCACAGCTTAACGTCTGTTGAGTCGTTATACTAATATTTGTTGTGTATTGTAGTTTATATTTGTATATTGTAATTGTGTTTATTATGGTAGTATGAAAATAAGATGGCATAATGTCATGAAATACAAATCAAAGCCACGGACTTGCCCTATTCGGCATTGATGTCACGCTTTGCTGATGTAGATAGAATCGTCAGATCCAGTAGGAAGTCGACAGAAAATTGTTGATATTCTCAAATGGTCTGGTTTTCGAATATCAAATGTGTGCATATATACGGAGTACAGACATCCGGTGCATATAATCATTATCCCACTCTTCTTGATGAGTTAAGACGGATTTAAAGAACAATTTTAGATGCATTTGTTTTTTTATTTTACCACCTCCGACTACCATGATCCTTTGCGTACAAACAATAGATGGTTTGCATATGACGTCATAGTGCTTTAGGTCAATCAACAATAGTAAATCAGATATTTATGTAACAATGATCGGACACGTTGTCTTTCTACAGTCATATTGTGCATATCCATACATGT
Organism: Diadumene lineata; assembly: GCA_918843875.1. Classification (NCBI taxonomy): domain Eukaryota; kingdom Metazoa; phylum Cnidaria; class Anthozoa; order Actiniaria; family Diadumenidae; genus Diadumene; species Diadumene lineata. Next base: position 6,998,753 of record OU974076.1, on the reverse strand, counting down.
AGGTTCAAAAGTAATGAATTTGACAGAAAAACAAAGTCTGGAAATATCACTATCATAACATGTCAACATCATCATCATCACCACCACTATCGTACCATCCTACCTTCATCATCACCATTATCATCACTGTATGTTATCATCGATCATTACCATCATCATCAACATTATCATCATCGCGCTATCATATCACCTTTCCAGTACACCTCCATCATCATAATCCTCATCATAATCACCATTATCATGACCACCACCATTGCATCATCATATCTCCATCACAACATCATCATCATCATCAACAACACTATTAGGACTATTATCATCACCATCGCACCATAAAACCCTTTCATCATCATCATTACCATCACCACCATCATCATCATCACCACCATCATCATCACCATCATCACCACCATCGTCATCATCATCATCACCACCATCATCATCACCATCATCACCACCATCGTCATCATCATCATGACCATCATCATCATCATCACCATCATCATCATCATCACCACCATCATCATTATCATCATAATCGCTACACACACCTCCAACGACATTGTTATTTCTTGTAGCTAGCTTCCAATATGTCACCAAACTTGGACTCCAAGGAGGACCCCATCACTACCCCCCACAAGCCATCAGCCGCTACATCAAGAATAGAAGATCAATCTCAACCGCCAAAACGGCAGCCGATGGTCTGGATCAATGTCATATTCATATTCATACTCCATGTGATGGCGCTCTACGGCTTTGTACTTCTTCCTCGGCTCAAATTCCTAACGATGATATGGATAGTATTCTGTCACTTCTACGGAGGTGTCGGGGTAACGATCGGAGCTCACCGACTCTGGGCGCACCGCACTTTCAAAGCTACTTGGACATATAGATTGCTTTTAATGATTGGTAATTCCATGGCAGCTCAAAATGATATCCTGGAATGGGCACGTGATCATCGTGTACATCATAAGTATTCTGAAACTGATGCCGATCCTCATGATGCCAGACGAGGGTTTTTCTTTTCACATGTTGGATGGCTCATGCAGAGAAAGCACCCAGATGTTATCAGGAAAGGAAAGGGACTGGACCTGAGTGATCTGTATGCTGACGAGATTGTCATGTTTCAAAGAAGGTTGGTATCATCTTTGATCATTTACGTCGGGCATCGAAAAAAGGTTATTATGTGGATAATCTGAGCGGTCTAAGATGAATCCCTTAATTCGATATCTCGGGACATGCTTCTTCTGTTATCATAAGTAATACCCTGTTAATGTGATTTCATTGAAATCGATAGATTTTGGAGAATTTTGCTTTTTTCTGCCAAACATTTAAAACTTATTATTATGTTCGATTTGCATTATTTAATAGATAATAGATAATCACTGAGGCACACAGCATTCGTGGGTATAATGTCTGCATTATAGCCACGAATGCTGTGTGCCGAAGTGATTATCTAGTATAATTATTGTTCTTATCGTTGTCTTATTCGTTTTCGTTATATTGATTGCTAGGCGGAACTCGCTGCATTATTAAAAATAATGCTTTTAGCTAGAAGCATTATTTTTGATAATGCAGTTTGCTGTTTGTTGAAGTGTGAGCTATGCATTCGTTGGGATAATGCTGAGTAGAAACAATGGGTTGTGATGAGAACAGTGATTATTTTAAAATATTTCTTTTGACAAAATCCGGTCATTTTTGAAAGTCGTCAATGATATTACTTGTTAAGTTGTAATTTTATGAATGCGTTCGATGTGTAGTAATGAAAGAAATGCCAAGAGAAAAATATCATATGCCCTTGGCAGGATTTGAACCCATGTCTTCGGTATTCTAGTCCGACGCGTTTACCACTACATATGACCTATTATACCCTATAATTGCCCTCATAGCCATGTCGCGACGTGATATGGAATATCAAATCAGCTGTTATTTTGGGATCAGGGATCAGCATTTTAGCGTTGGGATAAGGATCACAGCCGCCTGTATCGGGATCACGGGAAAATATTACCAAGTCAGGAATCAGATCAGACATTGGTTCAAAATCTAAAGAACATTTTTGATCAGGGATCAAAATTTTTGCCATTAAAAAAGGGATTGCCAGTACAAAAATATATCAATTTCGGCCATAAAAAAGGGATCACCAGTACAAAAGTATATACCATTTCAAGACAACTTTCACAGTGCTGTTTTATTTTAGGTACTACAAGACGCTATCGCTGTTCTTCTGTGTGGTTGTACCAACTGCCGTACCCTATCTCTGGGGAGAAAGTCTCTGGTTATCATTCTTCACTGCCTTTGCATTCCGTTATGTCGTCAACCTCAACGTCACATGGACTGTCAACAGTTTTGCACACCTCTTTGGCAACAAGCCCTACGACAGAACAATAAACCCTTCGGAAAACATGCTAGTGGTATGGTTAACGAGCGGTGAAGGATACCACAACTTCCATCACACCTTTCCACAGGATTATTCGGCAAGTGAATTTCCGTTATTGAACTTTAGTACCTTTGTTATAGACTGTGCCGCCCGTTTGGGCTGGGCTTACGACTTGAAGAAAACTCCAAAAGATGTTATAGTTCAACGGAAGATAAGAACTGGCGAACTGAGTGACAATCAGAATGAATCTAATAAAGGTGCATTGGGTAATGGTAAAATTAAGGCTAACTGATGAAGTGGCAATATAGATAGTACTTATAGAATAATTGGGATAGTATTCTACGTGTCGTGGTTTCCTACGCCCTTCTCGTGTTCTCTCAACATCCCACGTGTTTTGCACTTACTATCAACTGACGGAAAATCTTTTGATCAGTTAAATGGTTGTCAACTTTGGATATCGAAGTGGCGGGTCCAGGATTTTTTAAATCCAGTCCAGATTTTCCATACACTTCTGACAACAAATTCCAACATATCCAAAAAGTCAAACCTCACAAGTTGTGAAAAAACCAGCGGATTCCTTGGAATTAGTAGAAGACATGTTTGATCAACACAATATGCACTTGTAAAAGTAGACACAAATCTGGCGTTTGCACATATTTCCACCCGGGGGTGGGGGGGACTCCGGTGTTGAGCAATGCTGGTAGTATCTTTTAGGGATAACAATAAGCAATTTGGTCTCTTGTAGGGTTTAAAATGTGTCCCAGGAGTCCCCCCTCCCCGAGTATTTTCATCCAAGATGGCTGCCATGACCGCATGTGAACACTGTAATGTGTAATGTAAACTAGTTTGTATTCCTTAATAGTATTACATATCTTAAGTTAACAATAAACATTTGGAATACTTATACTATACCAGAGGTAGATCCAGGATTTAAAAAAAAAAATGGGGAGGTGGGATTTTGGTTTCGGGTATATAAAAACCCTAACAATGAAGTGACATATTCAGGAATTTTCTAATATTGGTGTCCAATGAACATTAAGAAAGTTCACATGTTTGGATGTTATGAAACGTATCATAATTATATCTCAGTATTTGTTATTTTGATTAGCTTGAGATGTTAATAATTTCAACGAAAAAATGAGGAGATAACTGCTTAGAAAACGGGTGGGGGAGAATCACCCAATCCGCCCCCCCCCCCCCCCCTGTATTTGCCCCTGTGCACGTCTGAACAACTTAGAAATGCAACAAAACCCTCAATGAAACCTATAGTGTTCGAGTGAATAAAGAACTATAGATTGATAGACTAGTACATTTGATTTTTAATAGTTAAAGCTCGAGTGTTTTTCACTTGGGTGGCATGGGTGGCCAAGTGGTTAAACCTCTCGCCTCTCACCGCTATGGTCCGGGCTCGAGCCCTGGCTCAAGAGCTGGATTATATGTGAGTAGAGTTTGTTATAAGTGTTGTTTCTCTCTCCTATGCCACGAGGGTTTTTCTCCAGGTTCTCTGGTTTTCCTACCTCAAAGCAAAAATCAACTGAGTGCAAAGATGTGTGCAAAATAGTGAATATAGAGGTAGTGAGTGTGAGAGAAAGTCTCTCCCATTATCACTGCGCATTCAAAACTACGACCAGTTAACGGGAAATCAGCACATTTCAATTTTAGTATTTATAGTCGTTTGTAAATTCGAGCAGTCTCATGTGAAAATACCAACAATTAACTTCCCAAATAACTATTTTTTTCAGAAATTGTTGGTATTTATATAGCACCAAGTTAGCACAACAGCACATAATAATGCCAATTTTATTAATCCTAAGATTTCATTAAAAAAATAAGTCTTGGTATTTTCGTGATCTGCTTGACTTTAACCAATGACATACATACCAAATTTTGGAAGTGCCGACTTTTTCTTGTGATGCTTTTACGTTGACAATGAGTTCAAAAGATCGATGGTAATACATTTGAGCACTGCAACGTACGGACTGTAGATTTAAATTTGTTCTTTTAAAACTGGTTTTTGCAATTGAATGCGACAAAATATAAGCGCGCAAGCAACAAACGATTGGCACTGCTTCCCAACTCACCCAAACGATTATTTTTTAAAGGGGATAGGAGGAGAGAGGGTCTACCCTATTTAATGTTTACCCCATATCAATCTTGTATCGCGTGTGTGCGAGAAGGTGAAAACTCCACAATCTGGGAAACAGCGCCAGGAGCGGATTCAGGGAGGGGGACTGGAGTGACTTCAAACCCCCCCCCCCCACACACACACACACACACACAAAAATGTAATTATTGTTTACACGTTTTATTTGATTTAAAAGCAACTGTAATTTTTTTTATTTCATTTACTGAAATAATATAATCAATATCAACCGAATACATTTTGAGTGTTTTATTCTCATAAATGAACTGCAATGAATGACGTACTAGAATATGCTAATGAGAATCCATACAGGGATATATATATAAACGAAAACAGTTGGAAAATTCCCATTGGTCCCCCTGCTTAAAAAAATCCTGGATCCGCAACTGAGCGCGCATTAAGGGAAATTCTACGCTAAGGAAATCAACTAGCTCAACATCTCAATTATTTCAGATTTTTTTATTTCAGTTGTACTACAGCTATTTTTTTCTAGCTAGCCAGCTATCTACTTACAAAATCATGTCATTATTAAAGTTTGTCTTTGCTAAAAACTCGCACGGCGAGCAAGATAATTCTTTCTACTTTTTGCATGCACGAATGTCTCTATTCTTTACTTTCACATCCACATCATACCTTCTGATTTTGGCGGGTAATTGCCACTGAAATCATTTGTATATGAATAACAATATGGATTTTATTTGCATCACAAAACCAACCCTTCAAAATTAAAAGGTATTATGGTTATTGTGAAAGTGAATTGCTAAACACTACAAAATACCAAAACTACGTACATTCTAAATTGCGTTCATACAGCTATCTGTGTAATCACTAGCTTTGTCAAGTGATCGGATTTCTTTCGGAAACAATCGGAAATGATTTTTACGTTTCACATAAAAAAATTTCATTAAGCAACTTCAAAATCAGGTGTCATACGAGAAGTTGTGGCTAATAAATTCTAATAATGAATTTGAAAAAGAACTACTACGAGACTGTCTATTTGATATTTGAGGGGGTGGGATGGGGTTGGACGAGCCAAAAAAATATTCACGCACAGCCTCAAACAGCTGAAGAAATTCACTCAAGTGAGAGCACTAAGGAAAAACATAGTGACAGATGAGAATAAAAGGCGTTGTTCAAGTTGTTGCTCATACAAACTCAACGAGCATGCGCAGTGGATAATTTGAAAGTCGTGTATAACCATTGAATCACTAGGCGGCCGAGTTCAGCGAAAGGGAAACTGTTTCCGAGTTTGCTATGTACACTACACAAGATAAATTTAAAAACTAAAACGGTTATATCTTTTCACAAACCAATTGGAAATACTGTACAATGTTTTTTCTCAAGAAGCGTTTTTTTACAGAGGAATGTTTATACCACACATTACGCGAGGGATATAAAAAATGGATTTAAAAATTCACAAAATCAAATCACCATCAACACTAGTCTCGAATGATAAAATCCCTCTTGCAAATGCAGCTAAACAGTTACCGTGACCTTCCCAAGTTTTGATGATGAAAACCTCCTAAACTAACAAAATGATTGAGATTACCATGGAAACACAAACTTAAAAAAGGATTTGCACTTTTAATTTTTTACCTCGCTGATAACGAGTGTTTATCCGAGTGGAACAGATCATACCAAGCAAAGAATGAAAGTAATTATGGTTTTGCGTTTAATACTAAATGTGTCTACCATGAAATCACAGCATTTTGAAGCCGCCTTTAATGTGAATGTGATTTTCGATCGCATACGTCTCATGTTTGAAGGGTTTGAACAAAGTCCAGGTGTAGGTAGCATTTTGCAATCACCCTCGTGTGCGTATCGTCTTGCAAATGACTGCTGGTGTTGGTGAGAGATACACAAATTTACCTATTTACTATAGATTTAGATTCTACAATTACCTTTGACAGCCTTTAACAACTGCAAAAGATACGTTGAATAGAACACGTTTGAAAATGACAAACCATTTGAAGATGTTGGAAAGTAAAAATTAACAATATACGAAAACATTCCTACATACTAATATTGAGTTGGGAGGAAATAAAAATCACTGTACCTACGACATACTACAAACTACCATACCATTACTCATAAAAATAAGATGAGATTCCGTTACACGGAAGTTGTTTTGTAAAAGATGCTAAGGATGTTTGTTCAACAAATCAATTTAAAACTGCTCCTCAATGGGATGTAGTACGTAATAAAATCCTGGTAAGCCTGGGTGCGATGAGGTTTTATACCGTAATAGCTTTAAAATTATTTCATTTTGGTCACATGGAAAATGCTTCACAAAAATACACTTTGAAACCGTTCCGAGTACAGGGTTGTGAAATTACATAAAGTGCACAAGATTGTGCTTGGTATCATAAATTCAAATGGATTTTTTGGGTAAAACATTCGAAGGATCACAAGCAGTTTTGAGTTGAAAAAGGAAAAGAACAGGCAACCTCGGCATTTTCACAAGTCACGTTACCACGAACCAGCAATCCAGACAAAAATATATTTCTACCTATCACTAAATTATAATATTTACACTTCGAACTACTACACTAACTATAATTTATGATTAAAACATCCTTAAAAACACTCTACAACCAGTTTTGGAAATGACCTGTCACGCACGTCTGTGTGTATGGAGCAACCGTTATTAAACTATCCACAGGATAACTTAACCCATTTCGTGTTGCTGTAGAAATTGGAGTATGTAGTCCATCGCCATCAATCCTTTTATTACGACCAGCGTAGTTATTAGCGAGGCTTGATAAATAGTTCCTTGAATTCACTAGTGCTAAGTTTGGAGAATGTCCACTATTTGCTGCTAAAAGAGGATGAAACGATGGCATGAAATATGTTGGTTGAGTAGGAAAAGGAACTCCAAACTTATAGGGACTATATCCTAGAGGGTGCCCTCCAAGTTCTGAGTGTAATTCAAACGGCATTCTATGTTCAGCTCCATAATATGCTTTATCAGGAAGCCCACCGCAAAAATGTCCCTGACGCAATTGTGGATGCGAAGCAACAAAATTACTAGGGTGCGCTGCATGTTCTGCAAAAGAGGGCTTCTCCAGATGTGGCGGAAGAGATGTCTGGCCAACTCTTTTAGAAATGTCTGGTATTTCTCCGTTGAATTTGGCCGTGACTTGAGGTGATCTGGACCGCGGAGGTTGTGGACGTTCTTGTGTAGTGCTCGGTTTCGCTTCCGTTTCAGGGGCTTTTGTTTTATCACTAAGAATACTACTAATGCAAAACGACGACGAGGCAGTTGTACGAGCCACACTTGACGTTTTAGTTTCTTCCATATTGTTCCCTAGCAACCTAGAAACACTGTAGTTCGATGTTGAACGGTTCTGAACTTGCGCGCCGATGGGCTTACTGTCACGCAATCTGTCTTTATCGCTATCCGTAGATTCTAAACTACGTGCATGACGGTCACAGTAGAGCTGTTCCTCTGTAACAGAACTATTTTTCACGCCATTTTCTATATTTGGTGCCACGCCATTCGTTTGCTCCTGTGGCCAGCCATGCAGGTGCCTGACGATATCATTTTCCGGAAGTTCCCGCAACTTTTGGACTTGATCCCTCGGAAATCCTGTGTGTTTCGAGTTCATTTTTTGTAGTAAGTCAAAACTGTTACCTGGTAACAAAGAAGGAAACACTCCTTCGGATTTGTCCTTCGTTGAAGCCAATTGCTCTACTGCAGCTGAATGATTCTTGTAAATGACATTATTATTTTGTTCTTGCTGTTTCTTGTTAGTATCATTTGAAACATTCGACAGCTCCTCCTCGTTCATTTTTGAAGGAATCTCGTTGCCTCCACTATCTGAAGCTTTCCAGGTTGATGGCGTTGAAGGCACAACGTGATCTTGCTGAGACAACGCTGTCTCAGCTAGCATGTTGAGGTAGTTAAGTGTTGGAACTGGAGCAGGAGCCGGAGCAGCAGCCGCAGCAGCTGCGGCAGCCTCCCTTTCCGCTTCTTCGTTCTGTAACTTCTTTTTGGCCATTTTTTGTTCCCACTCATCAATACCATGATATCGATTGTTCAGCTGTTTGTGTTGATAAAACACGACACTGATTCTCTTCGGCGACTGACGTTGTGGATCTCTTAGGGCTGTCGTAGCGTGAAGCTCCTTCTTTGCTACCTCGATAAGCAGCGACCCGTGAGTTAGAGCTAAGGCAACACCACCCATTGCCTCGTCGAACTTGTAGAACTTCTTTGGAGGAGAAGTTGGTTCTTTTGTATTTGAAGGAGTGCGTTTAGCAGTAGCACTAGCGGGACGTCCTTGTTCGTTTTGAACGTTGGGACTGTTAGCTCTCATTACTGGTACGTCTTTTTCATCAACGTACTTTATATCAGAGCGGTGTACCCCAGCTTCTCCACCAGCGCTGTAGTGGTGTATAACCGCCTTTGGTTTGGTGTTTTCACCTCCTTGGGTACCATTTCTCAATGGTTCCTCAAACGGCTTAGCAGGATGAGGAACCAATCCCCAGGGGGCTACTGAATATGGTACCTTGCGGTTCTCTGTCGGGACCTCCATTGGAACAGGGTGTTGAAAATGATTACCATGGTTACTGTAAAGGTATGGTATGTGATTTTCATCAACCCAGCGCACATCCGGGTTACGCATTCTATCAACGAATAAATTGTTCCCCAAATATGGGTAATAAGGTAAAGGTGATTTCTGATTAAAATGCCCGGACATGTATCCATTCAAAAAGTGACTTGCAGATGGATGGTGATGTACCACAGAGCTTGGAAACCCGTAAGGTGGCATCCGTGCCATACCGTTGCTAGAAAACCCATCTCCATAGTAACCGTTAAATCCTCCATTCATGTACGCAGTCTTGTGATTTTCGGTGAGAGGAGAGGCTTCCTTTCTCAAAGAAGAAACTTCTTTGTGCTCTTCTGATGGTAGCGGTGTGGTCTCCCTGACTTTTTCTTTGTCTTTGTCGTCTTTTGATGGCGGCTTTCCCATTGGGGAAATCCCTTCGGGTGGTGACAACACATGAGACGGCATGACGTAATTCGGTCTCGCTACCTGTCCGTCTGTGTCCAGGAGCTGGTAATGAGGAAGGACGTGCAGTTGTTCCATGTCGGACTCTTGTCCGGGTTTTAGTAAAGTACACACCTAAAAAATATAACAAACAAATGTTAGGAATTTTATCTCGACTGCTATGTAATGGCATCATAAATAACGTATTAGGATTACTGTGTAAGAAAAACCGCGTATTCACCTTTGTTGCGTTATAAAATGGTTGACTAAATTCAAATTAAAGCTTGTCGTGCTCCTCACCAACACCTTAAATACAGGACACTTATTACTCTATGCATCACGTGCACCTATTTGGGAAAACCCCTTTTTAGATACAAAACAAATCATGTAAGCTCAGGGGAAACCCATTTCAAGAGCACATACCACTGTCGCTCCGCCTTCCATGTTTTGTTTGTCTTTATGAGCATGCGCACAGAAGTCCATACAGAATGTAATTCCAGAGAAAGGTCTGTCTTCCGACTCGTTACCAATACGACACTCGAAGCCATTTTTATCTTTTATCTATAAAATAATGCACAAATGTAGTAAAGTTGTTTCGAACGGTTTGAGGGATGACGGATTACTACATTGAAAGTAACATAACATAACAGTGCCGTACATACTAACCTGATTATCGAATGCTTCTGGTGCAGCTTGCTTGTAGACGGGAGCCACATTAGATGCCAATTCTTGTATCGTCTTCTCGAGCTCTTCCTCCTTGAAGAGAAATACAAAAGCGATTTGTGAAATTCAATTCTAAGCAAGTTAAGCACTAGCTACATTAGGTTAACATGGGTGTTCCTTGGTGATCCAGTGGGTACAGTCCTCTGAATAGTGTAATTAGTGTTTACAAAAGTAAAGAATACAATGAGAATAACTATTTACGCTGGGATCCAACGTTTCGGAGTCATAAATAAAATAAATACAGTGTTTGTATCGTTTTCACAGGTTTTGTGTTCTAGACACTGTGACTTGTTACGCAAAGGAAGAGCCATAAATACATAGAGATGAATTTTTTTTTTCACCCCTTATGGCGCAAAAACCATAAGGCTACATTCTCCATCAAGCAGTTCAGGTCTCAGCAACGCTCACTGCAAAGCACAAGAAATCAACCGGGGCGGATGCACGGAGGGGGACTGGGGTGACTTGAACTCCCTCCCCCATCCTCAAAAAAATGTAATGATTTTTTTCTTTTATAGTTTAAAATCAACTTTTGAAAATGAAATAAAATAATTGATATCAACCGAATACATTTTGAGTGTTTTATTCTCATAAGTGAACTGCAATGAATGACGTACTAGAAAATGCTAATGAGAAAAAAAAGGGATATATTTACGAAAATAGTTGCAAAATTTCCATTGGTCCCCCCCCCCCTCTCTCTCCTTAAAAAAATCCTGGACCCACCCCTGATACAATCTCTAACCGACAATGGATTTCAGCCGACCTATTCACCTATTTCAATAAAATGTTGCCGGAATAAATTCCGAAGGCAGGTTGAACGACGATTACTAACAATCGAAACAAAACATAAGTCCATAAAACGCGATAATTTATATTAAAATAAAGAAAGTGAAAAACTGTTTTGACAATTGAATTGTATACTTGTTGCGTTACATTTGCCAAGGCATTTTAGTAGAGCAATTAGCGTTCGGCCTCCGGCACTCTCTTCCACGTCTAAATTATAAGGGCGCACAAAGAATCGTCTGGAGCTTTTAATGAATGGATTGGTTTGCGTTCTTTCGTGATAATATCAAATCGCAAGGACGATATTGAATTCACGGAGACACCGGGTTATCTAGCGTCTTGGTGAAAAGGAAATCGATTAGGCGATAAAGATAAGTTATGTCTAGTTCAGACGAAGATCAGTAGTGACAAATGATTGTCCATAAAATAGCTGACGTGAGAAGAGAGTTCTTCTTAGGAGGGGATTCGGGGTCAATATTGTCATAACACAACCATTACAAGCATTACAACTGTAGTCATAATAATTAACATTGCCAATATCATCTCAATATCATTTTCACATGGTTTTTTGTCATTACAGCAAAAACCGTTTGAGCGTTTAATAAGAACATTTTGATGGTTTCTTTAGACAGTTTAAATCTTCCGTTGTTATGTGGGATGTCAAACGTTTCTAGGGGCGGAGCTATCACAAGAGACTTTTCATTGGTTTACGAGTAAAACAATGTCTGATCTCCTTGGAAACACGACATTTAATTGAGTAAAAAAACGTCCAAACAAACGATCCAAACGTTTACATTAAACGCTCAAACGGTTTGTGCTGTATTAATATTTTACGTCGTATTGATTGCCGTATTTACCATGGCAATCTTTTATATCTGTTACAATCTTTATCACTATCATCATCGATCGTCATCATACATTTCCATCATCATCGTCGTCATCATCATCGTCGTTATCATCATCACAAGGATTGGTATCAATCGTGACCATCGCCATTTTAGAGTGCACGCTCCAAAAGTGTGCACCATAAATACCACCAAACAGTGCTATTTTATGCTAATTCTGTTTTTTCTTTTGTTTAATTAGTGCTATTTTTAATTTTTAGAGTGTTCAACATAAATACCGCTAAATAGTGGTATTTTATGCTAATTCTATTGTTTTCTTTTGCTTAATTAGTGCTATTTACTTCTAAATAGTGACAACTGTTGCACACTTTTAGTGCGTGCACTCTATCTAATGACCTAGCAAAAGTAAATATTCAACATCAAACCCACCCCCCTCCCCTGTTGGCTGCAACGTCCAAGACACGTGCACCGTTTACAACCCTTACCATCTAAATCATAACCATTAACAATGTCTTGTTACCTTGGAAGCGTCTAGCAGTTTAAATTTTCGCGGGCTTTTTGTTCGTGCGTATTTGCAGCCGTTGAAGTACATATTCCACGAACAACCAAACGAATACGACGCACCACAAGTTTCTTCGTCTTTGCCTTGACATGCACACGATTTACTGAAAACAAATAAGATTCAAGAGCCGGTTAAGACTATTGTTCCTGTTCTCAAAATGAAAGAATTTTGAAAACTATAATTTGTATTCAAACAGTTTTTCTACTGCTCTGACACTGAATTGAAAATTATACATTTGTACTTGCCTTTCTTTTTTTCCATTTTCTATATGTTAAATTTTATGTACTATATATTACCATTTATTCATCACGACCTTTAAATTCTTAATTAATATTTGCAGCTACTCAGCTCGATTAGTTTTCTATTCTGAGTAGCTATTACCAAAATTTGTTTAAATTTTCATTTCTTGTAATTTGTAATTTGTTATAATTATGGTAATTAAACTTATTATTGATATAATGTTATAGAGAGGGGCGTAGAAGACTTTCACGCTCCAAGTCTAATGGGCGTTACGCTGTACATTTTTTCTAAAACCACATTTCCGCTTCAATTTGTAGTTCCCGCAACCGTGCACCTCGAACAAATTACTACCCGCCATACTTAAATAAAGACCCATACAATCGAAAGCTTTTTTAAGAGATTTCATACCAAGATAACATTTAGAATCACTACTTTTGTTTACATGACATCATACACTAAGAGTGATAAGGAACGATTTTACGCGCTTTGTGTCTATCGGACCGATTGATCACGGTCTATGATAGAAGAACAAGATTTTTCCGATCTTGCAACACCTTGGAAGTTATCAGAGATTAAAAACTACACTTATACTGTACAATGGATAGTATCAATAATTGGAATCAGATGTTTGTTGCTTCTCGTGGATTGGCGAGATTACAAACCAACGACTGAAACGAACAAACGAACAAGCGAGCGAACGAACAAACGAACGAACGAACGAACAAACAAGCAAACAAACAACAGACAGACAAACAAACAACAAACAAACAAGCAAACAGACAGACAAATAGACAGACAAACAAACAAAAACAAACAGCAAAACAAACAAACAAAAAACAAAGAAAACACAAACAAACAAACAAACGAACAAACAAAAAACAAAAAACAAACGAACAAACAAACATATTTGCCATCTTCAGTACCTGTCATTATAGCAGCACTTCCTGGCTGTTGGCTGTGCGTTTTCTGGTATAACAGTTGTTACTTCATTGTATAGTGCATCAGCATCTTGTTTTGGAATCCCTTCCCATAATACAATGCAGGTTACAAGATAAGCCATCTCACATTCATGGTTATGGCGCTTACGGCACACGACTAGAATCTTTTCTTCTGGACCACTTCGTTTGACAACCTGAGCAAAAATTAAAGTGTATTGATTTGGGCATAATTTGAAAGCTTTGCATTTTTCGAACTAACCAAATGGGTCAGGCTAACCATAACAAAGAAAGTGTTCTTTCAACAGAAAACCACTCCGAAATGTCTAAATTCCAACACGGAACCGATTCTGTACTTACCCATCGTGCAATAGGACAGCCTTGTGAATTCTTTCCCTCTCGACTTGTATAAGAAATCTTGAATAATAAAGAAACAATTATCTTAGGACTGCAGTCATTTAAACAAAATTACAAAAAAAATATCATTGAGATAGTATTGCAACTATTGGGCCATGTGTCCAGGAGTGCCTGGCAGTGGAATACAGACTACTATTTTTTATTATGCTCCGTTTGGGACGTTTGGAAGGCTTCTATTTTTTATGTTTTATTATTTATATTACAACAACAAATAAAACTAAATACTACTTTCTAATTAAAAATATAAGTGAACATGATTTGACTATGATTTAAATTCGAATAAATGACATGAAAATAATATGTAATTCTTTACGGTGTTCGATGTTTTGATAAAATATGTTTAGAGATAAAACATTCAAATTGGTGCTGTAGTGCAGTAGAATTCAATAGTTACTGAGACAGACCGCAGTTTATTTTTCCTGATTTCTAGGTGTGATTTAAATGGAAGCTAGTGCCGATTTACAAAGAGAATCAGAAACTGGTGGACAAACAGAAATATTTCAGGAATGTTGTCATTGTAATGTTTCTTGGCCAATAACAGACAACTTACTAATGAGCTCTAAATGCAAAGTAAATCTGATTGGATAAGAATACATCACTGCCGGGATATTTTACCTGCCCACGGTTTTATGATTTGATTTCCCACTGGGAAAAAGTCTGCAAGAAAATTTTATCACAGGGGAATCCCTCCCCTCATCTTAACTACAGCCCTTGTGCTCCTGTTGTAACATTACTGTCAGTCATTAGTCAATTACCAGCACTGAAAATACTGAAATTATTCACACCAAATACATTTTGCTATACTAACCAGTTCAATTCGTAAGGCTTTGCCCTCTATTCCAAACCTGGAATTAACAAAAGGATAAAACTTCAATGACTAATTAAAAGCCATAAAACCTCAATTGACAATTATTTTCACTATTATTTACTGCTGCAGATAGGATAACAAAGTTGCCGTGTTGTGGATTTCTATGTATCAAGGGCAATTTCTCTTTTCGCTTTTACAAAAATAAATACATCCCAATTTTGTTTTGATATTAGTCTTTTCTGAATGGCAATCAATTTCATTGGGCGGAGCTTGCCCCAACACATTCTCTCATTAGTTAATTTGATATAAACTCTGTCCCTGAAACTGATTGAGGGTCGACAAAAGACAAAAGCAAAACGTTTTGAAACACTGGGTTGCAATACAACAGATTTGGCTGTAAAAAATTTTGTGCATGTGTCTGTAACTTACAGTTTCATCAACAGTTAATTTTCTAAGCGTACCTTTTTTCCAGCATTGTTCGCAGTGCCGTTTCATTTGGAGCAAAGCCCAGTTGTGTGTACTCTGGACCATCTTCCTTGGGAGAAACTAAAAAGGAGAAATGGATAAAATGAGAAAATGAATAAAATGAAGGAAATAAAACAAAGACATTGAAATAATAATAATAATAACAATAATAATAATAATAATAATGAAAATAATAATGAAAATAACATAGGGAATGTCTTGGAAAGTGGATAGGGGTGGTTGGCAGGCCTTTTTTGAGTTAAAAGTGACAAAGTGCTTGTAACTTTTATTGTAACTTTAGGGTTTGCGCATAAATTGCCACCTTAGAGTCAAATATTTTTAGCTTAAAAAAAATTAATCATCATAAAAGAATATCAGGATAGAGTACACACACTAAAAGTATATGCAATAGTTGTCACTATTTAGCAGTAAATAGCACTAATCAAACAAGAAAACAATATAATCAGCATAAAATAGCACAATTTAGTGGTATTTTTGTTGCACCATAGGAGACATAATTTTAATAAAAAACATTTAGTCACAGTAACCTTTCAATACTACAAAGAATGACGAAGTGAGGTTGTACTTTTCAGGGACAAACACAAAATTTCAGTGGGCATACAAAAAAACTAATTCCCCAATTTTTTTTTATATTGAAAGATCTAAGTGATACCTTGGACGTGATTATCCCTTCTTTTATGATATTTTTTTAAACCCATTGTCTAGCACTGAAAATGATATATGGTTTGACTAAGTTTAAAAATGTTACAAGATCGTAAACAAGCTATACATGTCATGATGAAATAAAATAAGCACAACAAATAATATTAAAATGAAATAAACAAAATGAAGAAAAAGGAGATCATATGTCTTACATCAGACAAAATTACAATATTATCAAAATATAATCACGTGATAACGTGAATCGGTGAGAAATTAGAATACAAATTAATTTACTACTAAAACGGTACCGGCAAAATAATAAGGACATTTTTACTAAAACTTTATTGAAGCTAAAACCCAAGCAAACTATTAAAATATACTTTGAAAATAAATGAAACACTTAGCACTGAAAGCTAACATTAAATTAGGTAAAAGAATTCATTCTGCCTTCTTTTAATAAGCAGCCGTGACGCAAATCTCCATCTGTGCTGGCCAAATTCATGCAGATCCATGACTTCACTAAAGTCTTCACAAAATCTCCCAATTCAACTCAACTTAAATCGCTTCTCAAACTTGATTTTATCTTTAGAAAAATTAAGAATATTGATCACATCTAGAGTATTTCAATCGCTCAGAATTAATGCACGAAATTATTTTTTTTTTCGCGCGCGTTCACGTCCCAAATTAAAGCCTTTTGTATGTTTCAAACGCATTTAAAACGAGATTTTATCTCTTTCAGTGCACAATTCATTGTTTTTCTAAACAAATGAATAGATATTTAAGATTGATCAGATCTAAAGCATTTAGCGCAAAAATCTTTGGATAAAAATGATCTATTCAAGAGCGCGCAAACCAGCGAAAGATGTTTGACCACACAAGTAGAGCACCGCGAAAAAAAATCGTATCTAAAAAAAATGGTATCACTTTACAACACAAATAGGACAAAAATACTCGACAATTCACCGTGAATGAACTCTTGAAAATATCAACAGTAAAAATGTTGTTTTGTTTGTTTAAAAGATAACTAGAATGTCTAAAATAAACAAGGAAAAGTTCGAAGGCTTGAGGTGCGAATTAATGGCGTGAAATCGTACAAGGTGTTTAGGAAATGTCGACGACGGCGACTCATGTCTGCCATCATAAGTACTTCGATATGCAACTCGTTGTTGGGGTCAAAAACAATAAAAAAAACTCGATTGTTTCATGCAGAAACGAGAGAACATATATATATTTTTTTTCTAAAAGCCAAAAAGGAAATACGATATGAGCCGCCAGAAACGTTCGCGTAGTACGAAAAAAGTTGTACCGTAAAAACTGCGTCACTTTTATCTAATTGATTTTCTGTTTTAAAAGAAAATCACAATTCATGCAACAAAAAAGTATAACTTACATGTAAAAATTGAACAAAATTGACCGTAACTAAATTAGTTTTACGTTAACTGGAAAAAATGCAATTTATGCACCGTAAAGTGAAAATTAATGACATTTGGAATTTTTCGTGTGCAGAGAAAAATGGTTTAGACAGTGTAAAACCGAAAACAATTATGCAAATTGACGCGATTTTCACTCCATCTCCGTCCATTATTTAATTTTTATCTTATATTTTATCTTATTTTATTTTATTTTATTTTTTGACAATTCTTCAAAAGAGATAAATATTTTGAAGAAAAATATATTGACTTTGAAATCGGGCGTTTTAAAGGCTGGAAAGTCCATTAATATCAACCATACAGAAATAATAAATTTTGTATCGAAAACATGGCTTAGATTTTTTCCATTTTTATAGAATCTATCAACATTTTGCGATGAAAAACTGAAGGCAAGAAATTTCATAAAGAAACAAAAATACAGAAAATGTCTAAAAACCAACAATTTAGTGCTGAAACTGGTTGGTAATAATTCGATAAAAAGTTTCAGATCTAGCAAACTGTTACCGTTTTCAACATCGAAACATTCGAAAGACATCGATGTTCGTCGCGCACACAAAGCAATGTGGAAAAACGAGCATTAAGATTTCCGTGACGAGATCGTGAATCTTGACCGCAAATATTGCTCAAACCGTTCTCTTTGGTTTATACAAACTACACACATAGCTTAAAGATGCCTGGTGCTTTCAAAAAAAACAACCACACACTTTCAAAGATCAAAAATAAAACAAATGAACAGCGTGGTATCGGAACCTAATATTGAAACTACGGTTTTTGGACACTAGTGGCTCTAAGCGTTCCGTTTTTAAACAAGAATTGTTGTCCTTTTTTGATGGATATAAATTACGGCGTCCTGTTCGCGCATATATAACGATAAACGCCCACTCAATAAAAAGTGCTTAATAAATCGTCTGAGCTTCATTTAATTCAAAGCGCACACTTGGGCCAACGTGATATTTATTATATAAATGCAACGCAAAAATTATAGCGACATTTTGCGTCACATTTTTGACATCAAAAAAAATACGAGCCTGGAATAGTTTTACGAAATCGATAATCTCAAAATATTGCCATTTTATTCTGTATGTAAGCAATATGATAAAATTCAAAATAAAACATTGAACCGAAATTGTCGTCAATTTTGAACGTGGAAATTATATACAAATTGGTCAAAAAGTAAAATTTGATCGAAAATGGCGCGTTTGGAGTTTTATACGTTTTAAGAGAAATTACTTTGAGGCTGATGTACAGTTCTCTTCTCGATAATTCTGCGAAATACCATTTATAATTTAACAAGCATTTAACGACTCAAGTTTTAACCAAAAACATGTATTTTTCTTACTTTTATAATACTTCATAATTGTGCAAATCAACGCATAAAAACATATGTTCCTCTTTGCGAGAAAAAATTACCGTCGCGCTATTTCGCTGCACAATATCTCAGACGGCACTCGCTATAGCCATCAATCACCCGTAACAATAAATGCTGTTTTCACATTCAATGACTGTAAATGTTTACCGTCTGACAAAACGCCAGATTAGAAAAGACGCCCTCGGTACGCTCACTAGTAGTTTCGACCTCAGCGCTGTTGTTCGGCGAGATAGTCCTCTCCTATCGTTTTAGCAGAGATTAGCGAGCTTCAGGTCGCGCAATGCGTTGAAGTACTTCAGTGATCGCGTCGATGGCCATTAAAAAATTTCACCTCAAGTTGTCGAACATCAATCAACGTCCGGAAGCTGAGTTCGAAAGGGGTCTAGAGCGCACGACGCAAAAACGAACACGAAAAAAACTGCTTTATCTTCAATCCTTGATCTCCCAAGCCGAACCAATCAACGAACTCGTGATAAATAAAAAGGATGATCTAGATTTGGTGGGATTAGTGGATTTAGAGTTGTATTTAGAAAGTACTTGCCTAAGGAATTAATAAAAGGAGTCTCACTTTGCGCGACGTTCAGATTTTTTTTTTTTTTTTTTTTGACCGAAGTTATCGCCAAGAATACACGCATTGAGATCTCAACTTTTGCATAATTTGCGTTCATATTTTGTCTGCATAAATCAAGTCCTTTTAGCGGTAAGCGAAACCTAATTCAACTCAAGCTTAACTCGCTCTTAAAATGCAATATTTCTAAACAGATAATAAAATTACTCAGTTTTGCGGAGAGATTCCAAGGCATCACGATCGCGATCACATAGTGCAAGTTGTGAATAATTTCCACAGTATTTTGACTACATGAACTGCAGCTATCTTCGCAAAACAAAACACCGCAAAAATCTTAGCTTCAGCTCTTAATATTCAACATTTCTAGCCGGATAATGAAATTATTCTCAAGGTGTTCAGAAGAGTATTTCAAGAGTACAACGACCACGAACGCTTTGAAAAAACCCGCTTCAAAAACCGCGATACTATTTTAATATATTCCCTCAAACTCAGTTCTACCTAATCTGCAATTAGTTGTATTTAAATCTAAAAACAAAGAACCGTCGGCTTGCTGAACATCACTCACGCTATCAAGACGCGAAGTAGCGTTCGGCTCGAGCCAAGAAATCAACTCGAAATTGATTTCGATGTTGACTCGGTCTGTAAGCTATATTTGTGCGTAGGCTTTAGTGTTTAAAATCAACGTGATCTCAGCTATAAACGAGTATAAATAACAATAAAACATCCCATACCATGACAGCAGCAAACAGGCACTACAGAGTTTTCAACACAGCAGGGTTCACTGTCCTTCGGCGGTGGCGTCAAAGTGATTTCTTCTTGCTTGTTTTCAAGACATGCCGTCTTTTCGGTATTCACTTCAATGGTGCTGGAAAGCTGACTAACATCTGAGCTGCTCGGTAGTTCATTCGATGTTGAATCAACGCTTTCTGAAATCGTGCCTTGGTCTAAAGAATTATTCTCATCGTGAGTCGTTTCTTGTGGTTGTGTTTCAGTCAAATCGACGTCTTTTTTATCGTTGTTTAAACCACCATCCTCCGTGTCTGAACCCTATGTGCGAAAACCGCAAAACGAACGGTCAAAACAGTCATGAAATTGACGCAAGATAGAGTTTGCAACGCACACGAGTTCAATTAATCGGACTTTATATCCATGAAAACACGGCAACTTACCGGTTTAGAGTTCACGCGACTTGAATCGTCTGGAGATCCAGCTTCGGACATTTCCTGCCTCGAGTTTTCCTTGCTTTGGCCCGAAGAACCTGAAGTTTTCTGTATTAAAACGAATAAACATAATATTAAACTATATAGAGTCTCAATCTCGTCAATATCATGCCGACTATATCATCAGAATATCGTTAAATGTTACTATAATTTGACTGACAACAAACACACGTAGACATTTTCAATCCAACTCACACGAAAATAAATCGCATAAACACCACTACCTCACCGCTCGATCTCAACATTTCGCACCTTTCGAAGTTGTACACATTTTCGGAACTTGCAAATCTGATGACCAGTTTTACGATTCACGCAGTTACTGCAATCGCCACAATTTACTTTTCTTGTACACGGCTGACATGTTCCACAACGACGTCGTTTCTTTCGAGGCACGGAATCGTCGTATTCTGACACTGAACTGGCACGTTTTTCCCTAACTTCTTGCCTTTTCGAAGAGGTCGTCCGCTCGGAAATTTTCTCTGAAGACGAGGGCATTTTTTCGAGGGTTAAATCATTAAATCTTCGATCGAGAGCAGCTTAGTCGAATCTTGAACAAGCTCCACCGAGCCGTGTACTGAGATCGCTAATTCTCATGAATTTTCCACCGATGAAACGTTCTAGAATACGAACAAAGTCGTCCAAATCGAACGAAATGAACGCAGTTTAAATGGATTGTGTAGATTTCGTGCTCACAGCTCGTGCGGTGAAAATATTAACAGTTTTCGGTGACTGCACGAGTGCGTCCCAGACGACTGGCTGATGATCAACGCATACACATCGCACCTAGTGTGTACTTCAGCCAACCAGAGCTCTCGGGAGGTGGAACGACCACTCAGCGACACTGCAAATAACACCCACGTGAGGACCGAACAAATTCAATCAACCGTAACCGATCTCGCGCGACGACATAACTATCTTTCTATCACTCCCCCCGTCTGAATCTTTTCTTGGATATCTCGATATTTGGATATAAACTTCAAAGGTAACTGAGAATTTTTTCTCGGTAAACCGCAGCCAAAACTGAAAATCTGTAATGTCGCGGTGGTTGCGAGGTTGCGGTATGGTTTTAAGATTTCGCGTCTGCTTGCCTGGCTGGTTGGTCAAATTTGATCAATTTATTAGTCAACGAACAATCGTAATTCTCTCGTTCTGTTTCAGCACATTTGCGTTGTAGCACTGAAGACCAGCCATTTCGTTTTCGCTTTTTGTTGAATATTCAGTGATATTTTTTGCCTAACAAGAGATCGGGATTTTTGACAGATGATGAACAGCATCCAGCATCATACTTTTCCCTTTAACGTTTAACGCACCAAATATTGACCAAGCTTTATCACGCAAAAAAAAACTAAAAGAAATTGAGTTGATTTTGACTGGCAAAGCTCGTGGGAAATGGAGCAGTTTGCGCTTTAGATTATAGAGCGTCAAAAGCTTGTGAAAAACGTGCCATATTTTCTGATCCACACGGGCTAGTGAATATAACCTGTGAAATGGATATCTGTGTTTTGTGAATGAGACACGAAGACGACCAATGTTGGTCTGGAGGTTGTGGATACGAGATAAGACGAGCTCCGTGGTTGCATAAAGTGCTCTATTAATGTGACGCATGGTTTAAGCCGATCATTTGGAACGACTCAAGCCGTCAAACACAAAGTATGGAACTACAATGACATTTATTAGCGTTTGGATTTGTTTTTGTAGTGGTTATGAAATCGAGTTATTATATTTTTTTTGACAATTTAGCTTTATTCTTAAAACAGAGATTTATTCTTTTATTTTCTTCTCTTTTGGATAAGCTTTTCGTAGAGATTAGATTAGATGTTCCGTCAAGAATGAAAATGACGATAAAATTACCATCAATCGTATTGAAATGTATCATCGTTCGACTTTTTGTCGCGCGAGCTCGAATCATCTAATATTTCAACAAGGAATATGGATATTGAAAGGTCTGAAAGAAGGAATATGTACCGAAAACATTAACAAGTAGGATAAGACTTATGCTGTAAAATGGATGGAAAATAGATTCTTACTCGGCATCGGCTTTTTGTCACACAATCTTGAATAGAAAACGACCAAGGATTTGACCAAGTAGATAAATGCGTAAATATACGCCAAAGCGTGTTCGCTTGAAGACCAAACAAACGATTGTCTACAAAGCTTAAAAAGCCGAATATCATAAATTACTCGTTAATATGCGCGCCAATCAGTGAAAAAAAATGACGCACGAATCAAAATACCCGCTCGACAAAAACAGTTTGCTCATCTCAATAAAATTTCTTTTACCACAAGCTTTTACTCTTTAAGACCACATAGGGGTTAAGCAAAAACCCAACGCCGCAACGCTGTGTGAGCTCTGTTGTGCAACGTTGATTCGACCCTTTGTTTTGACAATTTAAGTCATCCGTGACACTATTTACTCTGTGTTGATCTAGTTCTTTTGTTATCAGTTATCATACCGCGACGTTCAGCTCAAGATTAGCGTGTTGCTATGCCAACCAAGTGCGCAATGATGGGGTCGTCGTGCCGAGTGGTTGAAAAACACGATATTTCCGGTCGCAAACGACGAAAGGCCAGCGAGGTTAAAGACGGCTTTGCGCTCTTTCGACGAAGCGTCTTTCGACGTCCGCAAAAAATCTTACAGAAATTTAGAAAACGAGTAATAAGAAGGATATAATTTTGAGATTTAAGAGGAGTAAATAAATAGAAGAGAAGATGAAACAAAATTAGAATTTTTAGAGCTGATTAAATGAAGAAGAATGGAGAAAAGAAAAAGAAAATGATTTGTAGGATTTTACGACTTTAGATATAAAAAGGACGATTGTCAAATGGCGAAATAAAAAAACATACAAAAATCGTGCAAGTTAAAAATTTTTTACGAACTGGCAATATGAAAATTTAAGGTGTCGATAAAAATTGTATGAGATTGTACAAAATTTTCAATCAATTTTGACAGCAAGAACATCAAAATTTGACAAAATTTCGAATAAGAGCAAAAATAATAAAAAAAACTTCCAGAAAAATTACTCTGTTCCAACTACAAACTCCTGATATTCTAATTTTTTAACTTCTTTCAAATTTAAACAATGATTCTCCAGTTTTTGTCCAAATTTGAATATTGGAGTAACTGAATTAATATTTGAGTCAATGAAATTTAATTTGAGCTCCAACGAGCACGCAACCTCGCAAAATTATAAAAAAAATTCCAAAAAGTCAATAAGTCATTCAAAACCCCACCACATATATTTTTCTAAACTAAAAATAGATGAAAAAGAAGAACGAAAATGCACTTTACATTAATGGCTCGTGCGATGGTTACAAACGGACGTAACTTTTTAATTTAAGATAAAAATTTCCGTAAAAATAAGTTTGCAAGTAGAAATTTGCATCGGTAGCAGTAGAGTTTTTTCACCGCCGCGTGATTTTATGCCAGAAAAGAGCATCTTTATACCTTTGAGCGCTTTTAAACTGTTTTTAATCGGTACTAAAGGCATTTTTCGTCTATTGGTCACTGCCTTGTTTCTTAAAATACTTTTTAAAAGCATTAGATGCAAAATCAGTTTAATATTTATATAGGCATAAAATATCTCAATAAAATTACTCATTAATATAGAGGACTTCATCAGTCTGGAACTGTACAGTAGAACATTCTAACGAAGTTTTCTACGGATTTTTAATAACTGCTATCCTTAGCTTATAATAAAGAGGCCATTTTAGATCAGAACTGAAAGAATATGGTTTCACTTATGATTGATTCTATTTCAATATTGTAATAACAATATTCTTAATTGAGGAGAAAGAAAAACGCAACAGGATTAATTTTTGCGGCGTTAAATTTTGTATCAAGATCGAGACTTATGAATAATATTTTTTTTTTTTTAATATTTTTATTATATTTATAAATAAATAAATAAATAAATGAATAAATGGATAGTTTAAATTAATGAATGAGTGAATAAATTTCTTAGTCGGTATTGATGTATTGGTTATTCCATAAATATGTCTTAATACATTATCGATCAATTCGATAGCTATATAAACAATATGTTGGTTAGTGTAGTGTGTAAACTATTGAATAAAAAAGAACAAATAAAAACAAAAACAAATAAACGAATGAATGAGCAAATGAGTGAATGGATGAGTTAATGATCTCCGTTACAGAACAAACGAGCGAGTAATGAACACGGTGAAAATGAATGAATGA
This sequence comes from Diadumene lineata, assembly GCA_918843875.1. Taxonomy (NCBI): domain Eukaryota; kingdom Metazoa; phylum Cnidaria; class Anthozoa; order Actiniaria; family Diadumenidae; genus Diadumene; species Diadumene lineata. Next base: position 6,974,019 of record OU974076.1, on the reverse strand, counting down.
ACGAACGAATGAATGACTAATTAAATGACCATTTCATGACGCCAGTTACTAAAATACAAATTGACGCTGCAAAGGAAATTGTCACTCTTATCAATAGAAACGAAACCCGCGTAGATCACCGATCACCGCAATGGAAAACGAAATACTCTATGGCACCTCGAGTTTCCTTTCGGCCGGCCTTTTAAAGCGCGACTTTGCAATTAGCACAATGGCCTTCACCGCGCGTACAAATCTTGGACTGCTCTCTTGACAGACATATACCCTGAAGGGTTTATCAATCATCGACGTATTATAAACACGATGAATGGCTAACCAGGGGAGATTGCACAGTAGAACGGAAAAGAACTACAACGTTGACTAAAAGATATCCTGAATGATGCACGAAATTGCAAAGAAAAGCTGAACATTCATCACGGCATTCATTCATTCATTGATTCATTCACTCACTCACTCGCTCATTCATTCATTCAGTCAGTCAGTCAGTTAGTCAGTCAGTCAGTCATTCAGTCATTTATTCCGTGGTTAATTCTTTTTCTTTATTTATTTTTTTTTTTTTTTTTTTTTTTTTTGCTTTCTTTCTTTCTTTCTTTCTTTCATCCAATTTATTCATTCATTTATTCATTCTGAGTTCATTCATTTATTTATTCATTAGGTCAGTCAGTCAATCAGTAAGTCATTCTTTCTTTTCATTTATTTATTTTTTCGTTCGATTCGTTCGATCGTTTGTCCTTTCGTTCAATCGTTTGTTCGTGCGTTCCTTCATTTCATTGACTCATTGATATATTATTCACAGTTTCCCCTGCATAGATTATCAAAAATTACAACCTTATTTAATTCCGCTATTAACACATCAAGCGCAAACATATTCGCTCTTCTTTTTCCTACTAAAGTTATGCTAGGCGAAAACCCGCAAATAATGAGAATATCGTGATCCGTATATTCTAACTTCATCAGCCGTCAATATCTTTCCATGAGTGGCCTGACGCCAGATCTATTTCAGATTTCCAATCATTAGATCTTATATTATAGCCATAATATCGCAAAAGGCTTTTTAGTGTTTGTGCGCCTGAAGGCAGTCAACATGTCGCTGTGCGAATACCGTGCAAACGCGTTTCTCTCGTTGAACGTTAAAAAGGAACCGCGTTAAAAACGTGTACGTTATAATTCCGCTTTATATGAATGTTGCAGGTACGAAAACGTAACTAAATCAGTTTTCGGGATTTATATGTATTTTCTGTTTGTTATTTCTGTCGTTCGCTCGTCGGCTCGTTCGCTTGTTGGCTCGTTCGCTCGTTGGCTCGTTGGCTCGTTCGCTCGTTCGTTGGCTGGTTGTTTGGTTGGTTTGTTGCTTGCTTGCTTGCTTGGAAAAGAAGAAAGTGAATAAGTCTGAAGGAAATTATCCACACCCTATAGTATATTGTATACTTTGGTTTTATATCTTATTCAAATACATTAATCACTGTTCATTCGTACGTTTGACAAGGAGACCTGACAGTTAAGTGGGTACTTTTATCTTAAACCGACGGTGGATGTTGACGAAACTGGCACAGTTCTATTGATAACGTAGCGACAAGTCTATAACAAGATGAATTGCGATTACTAAATACTAACCAATCCCATACTAACCTTGTAAATCCGGATTAATCATACTATAAATATTAGGAGTTGTAAAGCGGATTGTGGCATTAGGTGAAATGCGCTATATAAACACTCCATTCCGCTCCACTCCACTCCACTCCACTCCACTCCACTCCACTCCACTCCACTCCACTCCACTCCACTCCACTCCACTCCACTCCACTCCACTCCACTCCACTCCACTCCATTCCATTCTATAAATTAAATGTGACTAAGTGAATGGAAGGATGGATTTGGAAAGATAGATGAGCTAACTTTGAAATACTCTTACAGAAAATTACACACAAATTCGTTGTATCACGACCAGAGGCTTTAAAACTTTGTTTTGATTTGGTCTTTTCTGTACCATCCATCAATTTCAAGGGGAGAGTTTATTTTAGATTAACCAATAACAGAACGAGTTAGGCAACTCTTCGCATACCCTATTAAATTGCTCTATTTCACTATGACGTCATGGTTTGTTTACTTGAAAAAGAATATACCTAATTGGGGCTAAATAGTTTTCCTCTAGCACATTTTGCTTTGCGATTGAGCGTATATTTTAGTTGTTCTTTTATTATAAATAGATTCTTAGCCTATTTTTAACTGAATTTTTAAAACATGCTGTATCCCCTCTAGCGACCATGATTCTTAGCGTTAAAACAATAGATTTGTTTTGATGTGACGTCATAATGAAATAGTGCAATTAATTGACGGTTCAGAAAAGACCAAAATGAAAACAAAGTTTTGAAACGGCGGGTCGCGATACAACGAATTTAGCTGTTATCTTAACTGTACTATTCATTCAAGTTCATATTGAATCAATTGGACACTTGACCGATATTTTAAGGTGCTCGTTGCTCGACGTTGCTAGAGGGGGATTCCGTGAAACTCCCCCCTTCACTGCAATATGGTTGAATAACTGGACATTTGTTTATCTGTCATATTTATTGTTCGTGACCGGATTGTGTAGTTCAGTACACCTGTTTCAAGAAACGTTGTCATCACCAAAAGCCAATAACAGGTCATTCCAAGACTGCTAGGAAATATGGGTATAAATATTACTGTCATAATTATTGTACCAGTTGTCATGAAATCCACGACTTTTAGTTACGACTTGATTTGCTTTTTCTTCGCTCCATAAATTAAAAGACCAGTATTCATCTTTTTGACTGTCCAAGATGTTATGCTACATTCTGTCATGACTTTTACCCATCATTCCTAGTGGTCTTGGAATGACCTATTGCCTTTTGGTGATGACAACGTTATTTGAAATTGCTGTATGAATTATTTCGAGATAGACGCGTTGCTGGCGACAATGCTCATGTCGGCCAGGTCGAAAGTCGATTTTTGAAACAGAAAAAAAGATGCGGCAGTCAAACCATTATAAAATAAAGATATTTCAAAAACAATTGTGTGTATTTTGTTTTATTTACAGATTCATTTTAGTACAACAATGCGTATTCGGCCTCCGGCTGATCCGACATGCATCAGGCTCTCCGGCAACGGTTTGTTAATGAGTGTATGGGATGCATACTGTTTTTAACTGATAAACTGACCTCTCAGATTTTGTGGCCTCATATGACGTCTTTGTACTAGTAAGTAGTTTTGTTCGAATTTTGCTATGTTTTTGTTAAGAATTTTGCTCGTTTGCTAGCTGTTTGCCCTTTTGCTGTTTGCATGTGTGCATTTTTGAGTCTTTGCTTGCTGCTCGCTTTTTGCTTTGTTAATATTATTTATTTATTCATTATTTCACAATATCAAACGTGCGTCGTTCTATTCTTATTTAGAATGCAGACAGCGATACTTAGATTTTAATCATCAACTCTAGATCAAAACCGATAATCTCAAACCGCCCTCATAGAAGAGATAACTATAGAGACGGTTATTTGTACGGCTAGCGCGTGTCTGAAAGCAGCTGGGACATTACAGATACAATCAACATTGGTTGGAAAGGTTTACTGAATTAGATATCACGTCAGTCTACGTTGATTCGATTGAATATGTGAGGCACAACTATACTCCTATTAAAAAACAAGTTTTTCCGAACACGTCGGAGCAGAGGGAGGGGGGGGATTGGGTGCATGGAAGGAATCTATAGGCCCACACTTAGATTGATAGATAGATAGATTGATTGATTGATTGATTGATTGATTGATTGATTGATTGATAGATAGATAGATAGATTGATTGATTGATTGATTGATTGATTGATTGATTGATTGATTGATTGATTGGTTGATTGATTGATTGATTGATTGATTGATTGATTGATTGATTGATTGATTGATTGATTGATTGATTGATTTCGCAACATATATACGTGCAATTTTTTAAAATTTACTAATTGCTTCTTTGTTTATTGTTCCGTGAGTTTTGCATGAGTCGCACCATGGACTTGAATAACATTGTTCTGAGCTTTCTAATGCTTTAAAGACTCTAAAAGTAGGATTGATGTCAAACCCTTGCACAGATAAATCCAATTAAAGGTTATATTTGATCGATGAATTGTATGTTCAAAACGTTAAAAAGCACTGCCGTTCAAGGTGTCCTCGCTGTAATTGTTTATTTGTTTCAGCGTTTGCATCTTTGTTTATTTCTTGTTTGTGTTTTAGATTGTTAGTGAATTGTTTTTTCTTTGTTCTCCATTAAAGCTTTGCCTATGTTCAATGCGTCGCTTACAATTATCTATTATTTCAGGATACTCGAACATTCAAAAATTAAATAGAAAGTTAATTTGAATATTCCATAATTTATGAGCAGCAAGACACCTTACAAAATTAACCACTATCTTATAACATACGTGTTGTATTAAACGTTCGAGTAGATATTCAACAATACATTAAGTATGGCGCACTTTAAAAGTAAACATTTCTCAATTCAATTGATAAAATTATTTGCCGCGATAATCCTCTTTCCGGCGGGTATTCAAAAAGGGACTGGGGTCGAAAACCTTCAAAAAAGAGAGATTTTAGTCCTAGAGTGCACGCACTAAAAGTGTGCAACATAAGTACCACTAAATAGTGCTATTTTATGTCAATTCTATTGTGATCGTTTGTTTAATTAGTGCTATTTACTACTAGTATAGTTACAACTGTTGCACACATTTAGTGTTTGCACTCTATCACCATGTTTCAGCATGTATGGATAAATATGAACTAATTGGTATTTTAGTTTAAAAGACACAAAAATATTAGAGAATGTATGGGGTTTGAAAACAACGTCCTTCATAGTTTATTCTGGCCTTGTCTGGCCTAAGATAACCACGTAGTGCCGTTTGAAAATTCGATGACGTCAGCCAATCCTGAGAGAAAATGTGTGTGAGCTACCGGTGGCCTGACCGAAATGCCAGTCCCTCACAAAGATTATTGTTGCATTGATACTGACAATATTTGTCGCATTTCGATTTTAATTATATCAGTCGTGAAATATGGCTATTTGTTATTATATCAATTGACAAATGTTGTAGACGGATCAGCATTAACTCGGGTCATTTATATTTTTTTTCACACTTTTCCCAATTCTCTGAAGAAATACAACGCAGTTGTGTAATTTTGAAACCTGATCTAGTCAGGCGCATTGCGAAGTCGACTAACAGCAAAATGGACAAAATAAAACACCAATTTTGAGCGTTTGAAAAAGATGAGAATAATTAAAAAGTGTAACAATTAAATTTAACTAGCTGTTGATAACGGCTAAAACGGAACGTTTCCAAGTCAAACAACTTTCACAACGAACTCGACAAGCGCTAAACAGTTGACTAACGCATTCCCAGGTGTTTTCATACCGCCTTCATTTCACGTCTCCCGGTAGAACCATTTAAAGAGAGAAAGTGTAAATATTTGCAAGTCCCCCATAACTACATGTGACAACTCGCCAAGAATCGAAAACGTCGCAATGCTAAAGAGGCAACCAACCAATCAGATGCGCGGATGAACGTCTGTTGATCTAAATGTGCGTCTGGGGCGATTCTTTATTGAAACCGCGCATATTGAAGCGGAGATTAGTGATTTTTTAAAAAGCTGAATAATTTGTTGAAAAGCACGATAAAAAATGCTCTAAAAACGTTGTTTTTTGAAGAAATAAAAGCGAAGCACAGCATATCGAGCCGTGGTATGGATATTTTTGAAAAAGAAAAATAAGCTTAAGTTGTTCATTAGCGATTAAATGAAAGCCATCCAACTCAAATATTGTGCTGACTTAAGTGTGAATTTTAGTTTTAGACTTTTTAATTTTGCCTGCGCAAACATATAGTTTTAAAGATAACACACTACAGCTTAGTTAATTTTTTTTTTCACAAAGATGTATATCACCATTTAAAGTATTTTTTTGAAAATGCTTTAAAAATGGATTTCGAAATTCGCTCTTGGGTTTCGAAAAAGACTCTTTCTCTGTACAGACCCAATTGCACTCTAACCCCACAGATATAAGCGTCAAACCATGCACAAAACATATATATATATATATATATATTATTCGGCGTGTCTTTGCATAGTTAACTATGGTCTTTGTAATCTAATTCGGCATTTTCCTAGGTTTAAAAACACCTACGCAATATACGCCAAATCGCTCGATTTTTAGTAGGTTTTTATAAAGATTAATGCTGCTAAATTAGCCAATCCTCTTTCTTATACATCACTTAATCGATCGGTTCACGACCAAATACTACGAATATCGGGTGAATACTGTTTTTTGGCCGGTTTCACACAACGCAAACACTACATCCACGATCGATTTTCTCGCGTTTTTCTCGCGCGTGCATGGCTTATGCATCCACGTACGAGACTGCTTATTTAGTATTCTTTCATTTCGTTTTCGAAATGATGTTTTTTATCGCCACTCATTGCAATGTCAATTGTCTCTTTTTCAAAGGGCCCGATTTCGATTCTCACTTTTCAAATTTCTATTGTTAGCTTTTGATCATAAATACATAGAAAAACCGCCTATAAAAATATCAAGGTTGCATGCTGTTAATTCTAATTGCTTAGCTTTCCGACGAATTATATATAGCGCAAAGCTTTTGAAATGATGCGAAATGAATAGCGATATTTTTGCGTCTTAAATAAGATGTGCAAAGTAGAATAATCAGTTAAGATGTTTTGTCGTGTTTTAATTTGATGAAAGACGTTTGTCGTTGAGCAGGGAAATTGAGCCTGAGATCGGATCGTTAAATCGTTTTATTCCGGCTCCAAGTTATGTATTAAATGTGGTTAATGATCGATGATTTCAAAATAACAACAATGCATATTCATCTCGTCTTTTTATTCTTTTCTTCTTTTGATATTCTTTTTTAAAATTTCAACTTTTGTTTGTACTTGTTATTCTTGTTTTTTTCCTAATTTCATGATAATTATCATAATTCGTCTTTTTCTTCTTTCTAAATTTCTTTCGTTTTTTTTCTTTCTCGTCCAAAATCTTTTTCTTGTCTTTATTATATTTTATTGCCCTATTTTTTTTCCTTCATTTCTTTCATCCTCATCTTCAGTTAGACCTCGATCTTTTGTCTTTTTTTTTCTTCGCTATAATTTCATCTTATTTGCTTCTCCCTTGAAGACTTTCTCCCTCTATTTTGTCTCCTTCTTTTCTTTCGTATTTTTAATCTTCTTTCTCGTCGTATTCAATACCCCATCTCAAAATAGTGTAAGAGTCTATTTAAGGGGTCGCCTGATAATCTTGAAGATCTATTATGTACACGGTTTCCGGAATAGACTACAGTTTGGATAAGTAAAATGATAATGACGGATAAAACTTGAAAAAAACGGCGATATGCATGTACGGAAAAACACTTTAGGAACAAAATAGTGGAAGTGGAGAGCTATTAAAGAATACAGAAAACAATGCAAATCTGAAAGAACATCTAAATAAACCATCGCACAAGTCATTTCCATTCTGACCCAAACATATTTGAACAAGGCGAGTGTGGCCTTCTGTTCGCACTATAAAACGGCGCATGAGACCGCGGAAACAATTTTATGCAAATTCTATTAGACATTTTCGACACGGTTTTAAAACAAATGTTACGTTTTCAAATTTATTCGACAAATTATAGCAATTACCTAACAAATAATTTAAAAACGTACTACAAAGAACTCCTGCTAGAAAAGAGAGAGGGAGTGGGGTTCAGAACAAGGGAAAGATCGATAAAACATAATTAATTCGTGCGACGTGCTAAACCTGAGGAAATCAAAGTAAAATATTAGCTGATCTACGAATTAGAAATTGTAGAAAAAAATTCTACAAGTAATGCGAAAATTCTCTTTCCCCTAATTCGAAGTAAAATTTTCAATAGTTAATTATATTTGTTTAATTGCAGGCGCGAATCTGGTGGGGGAGGGTGTTTATAGTGTGACAAGCCAGCTCCCTCTCATTTCGAAAAAAATTAAACGACGAATCGAAAAAAAATACAAAATACAAAAATCCCTTCAAAAATTAAATTATAAAATTAGATAAAGCTAAGACTTGAATAAAATTTACTGTTTTGATGATAAAGTACAAGTTTCTCTAAACCGATTGAACATGCAACTCCTCATGAACTACATTGTTACCACATACAACAGTAACCCCACTTGACAACATCCTGGATCCGCGCCTGATCGATTGGTTGTTTGTTTGTCTGATTGTTTATTTCATTGCTTGTTTATATCCTAGTTTGTTTATCTGTCTGATTCTTTATCTGTTTGTCAGTCGAGTTTGTATGTTTATATATTCTTCAATAGCCTGTCATAACACGCACACACTCCCCATAACTTTTTTCATTCGGCTTCCCCTCGTCACAAGGCGCTACTATAAATATATATATATACATATATCATCTCCCACCAAACCGCTCCAGGGCTATCAATATAGTGTGGATTTTAGAATACAGTTGCCAGCATGATAACAGAAACATCGCAGCACGAAACAGGCATTTAATGGTCTCCAGCCTGAGTTGGTTCACAGTTGACGAGTTTAGTGTTATCGTTATTATCGCTACATCAGACTGGCTGACTGGAGTCCGCGTAAGATGTACACATTCGTAGACCGGGGCGAAAATGAGCGGAAATAAAGGCAGCTTGCTTCAGTGTCTAGTTGATTTTCGTTATTAGAAAATAGAATCGAAGATCTAGATAGAGTGCAAACAATCAATCTGTGAAACTTTAGTTATACTGATTAGAGTGCAAACACTAAATGCGTGCAATAGTTGTCACTATTTAGTAGTAAATAGCACTAATTAAGCAAAAGAAAACAATAGAATTAGCATAAAATAGCACTATTTAGCGGTATTTATGTTTGAGTGTGTGCACTCTAGTACAATTTTATTATTCTATTGTTTTCTTTTGTTTAATTAGCACTATTTTGTACCATTTAGTAATTAGTGTATCACGGATTTAGAGTGATTTTCATTTGACCGTGCAAGCAAATACACCATTTAGTTTGTAGTAGTTGATAAACAACAAAACGAAAACAAGGGCTTTAGTGTTAAATACTAACTATTAGTTTGCCTATTCTTCCACGGTCATATGAAAATGGCTGTATTGTTTGCACTTTATGAAGTAAAATTAAAATTGCCAAAGAATTCTTATATTTTCATGTTCTCACCACATTTTGACCTCATTTCTGCATCAAGAAAGACGCACGAAAAAATGGAATCTATTTCTGAAATTTATTCATGCATTCACTATACTTGTTATATCGGTCTATTTTACTCTTGGTGTTGTCAGAAAGGTTGCTGCAAATTCTGCTCGATTTGAAATGATATGACTATCTAATAACGTCTAATAAGCGCTAATGCTTACTGACCACTTCACGCCGCGCCGCATCCAAGCAACTCAGACATTAGCGGTAGGTGTGCAATTAGACACACACTTTGAATGGGGATCCCTGTGGAGCGTTTTTTGACTTGGAGTCATCAACTTGTTTTAACTTTTCAATCAACACGACCATGAGTCACGAAACGCCGAAAACACTTGAACAGAAAAGAGAATTACAGAAAAGTTTCTAAATGACAAGAAAAATAAATTGATTTCCTTATGGTCAGTTAAAACGTGGTTTCCATATAATCGTTCACAATCACCGCATCGCTGAAATTACTGTGTTTCGATCGCTGAAAAGTGTTTCCATATAATCGCTGACGATCTCTGACATCATTTTCAGCGATCCGCGGCGATTGCGAACGATTATATGAAAACTAGGCTTGAGAGCTCTAGAGAAAACTCTTGATAATTGCGATATTTGATCTAATTCCCCTCATTCACTATGACGTCACTGCATGTTTACGTAGTGGATAGCATCGCCCAATTCGACAAAATTTGCTTCTAGCAACAGAGTTTAAACTAGAATGGCCTGGTTTTTATATATATGTATAAAGATGTGGTAAATAATAATCAGAACGTTTGGGGGTGATTCCACTTCTTTTCCCACGTTAGAGTGCACGCACTAGAAGTGTGCAACATAAATACAACTAAGTAGTGCTATTTTATGCTAAATTTCTTTTCTTTTGTTTAATTAGTGCTATTTACCACTAAATATTGACAACTGTTGCACACTTTTTAGTGCGTGCACTCTAATACCGGCTTTAGAACAATGATTTTCGGTGAATTTGCGTTGGTTTGACCCCGCGGTCCATGATGCTTGTGTACACCACAATTGTTGAAGATTGTTTCTATGTGATGTCATAGTGAATTGGGGTAACTCACTACCCCCTTCGCCCGTCACAATTGAGTGCCTATCGTTCATTTAATATTTAGATCAAATACGTGGAGGTAGTGATGAAAATGGGGAGGGGAGGGAAGGGAAGCTGGCCTTTGGTGGTAGGGACAAGGATCTATGACTTAAATGAAACTACTCCACTTCTTTAGCCACTTTCCATGAGAAAGTAACGAAATTAAACGAGCAAAAACGTTTTATTGAATTTCTTTATTCATGTTTTTAGGTGACAATTATTTTCATATTAGATAAATTATGTTAATATTTTAACGATTTATAACTGTTTTCATAATTCATTATCGATTGAATTCATTGATTGAATTCATAATTTCAATTTCAATTTTTTTTTTATTCTTCAATAGGCTTCAGTAAGAAATCCTTATTATATTATTCCTTCAGATCTGAAGGAAAAAAATTGAGTGAACAATTTATTTGGGATTTCTGTGTTCCCGACACAGGAATCCCACAAATAATTGAAACTTTTAATGTTACCGAGGGAATAAATTAGCGTCACCCTAAAGTCTGGTTGATACGAGCAATGCAAATGCAAACACAATGCAAATTTAAGTCTTATATTTACATTTGCGTTTTTACCGATTCACACGCTAAACATGCAAGCGTTTGGGTTACTCGTGTGAACCAGGCTAAAGATCTGAGAAGGCAAGATTTTTAGGAATGCATTAAACGATAAAGTAAACGTCAAATTTGAGTAGACTTATCTTCTTATTCAAGTTATTCCTATGTTCCAAAATCCCAGGGGCTGGTTGCATGGAGCATGGATAGAGTTATCCACTGGATAAGGATTTGTATAGAGTGCACACATCACTAAGTAGTACTATTTTGTGCTAGTTCTATTGTTTTCTTTTGTTTAATTAGTGCTATTTACTACTAAATAGTGACAACTGTTGCACACTTTTAGTGTTTGCACTCTATTGTTCTCTATTGTTTTATTAGTGCTATTTACTACTAAATAGTGATAACTGTTGCACACATTTAGTGTTTGCACTCTAGTGCAGGCCAGGCTATATGCAATCAGCCCAAGGACAACATTATTACAATGGGCGATTTGCATTTTGATGTCATATATTACAACTACCAGAATGCTGTGCTTACTTTCTTTTGTAGTGCAATTAGCACTAATTGTTCTGCTAAAGTGTAAAGTGCAAACAATAAATGTGTGTTACAGTTGTCAGTATTTAGTAGTAAGTAGCACTAATTAAACAATAGAGTGCAAACAATAAATGTGTGTAACAGTTGTCAGTATTTAGTAGTAAGTAGCACTAATTAAACAATAGAGTGCAAACAATAAATGTGTGTTACAGTTGTCAGTATTTAGTAGTAAGTAGCACTAATTAAACAAGAATACAATAGAGTGCAAACACTAAATGTGTGCAACAGTTGTCAGTATTTAGAAGTAAATAGCACTAATTAAACAAGAATACAATAGAATTTATTAGAATGAAATAGCACTATGTAGCAGTATTTATGTTGCATTATTTTAGTGTATGCACTCTTATCTCCAAAGGGATTAAGAATTTGAATATGAAAGAAAATTTGCAAAGAATGCTGGTAGTTGTAATAACATGATGCCACAATGCAGATCGCCTATTAGGTGAAATCAAAGTAAATATAATATTAAGTTCCACACTAATTAATAAAAAGGAGCTACTGTTTTGAAACATTAAAAACAATTTAAAATATAGATTATATATTTTTCCCAAATAAATAGCTTTTTTTCTGACTCTGAAATAATTACATTTACAAAAATGGAAAATACTTTTTTCCAAATATTCGTCAAATTATTGTACATGCATGTTTGTATTTAGTAAGATTTGAGTGATGATTCAATGAGAATATGACATAAATACAGTGTTGTGTGACTTGACTGTCACACACTGTGTGACAATGCTCTTGATGAGAGCAAATTTTGAAATCGTGAAGAAAATCCATGAAATAGAGCATGACATAGTCACAGGAGATTGTGTGACATCCCCACTTGATGGAGTGACACAACTGTAGTCATGCAACAATGAAATATTGTATGACAAAGTCTTTTTGATAGGTTTGTAATATTGTGTGACACTAGCACACAAGATTATGTGACACTGTCACAGGAGATTGCATGACACTAGTCTATGTCCTAAAATCCATTCTCCATCCCCTCCCCAGGAGCCACTATGCAGGCTACCACGACACAAGTCTGTGTGATGTACATTGTGTGACAAACTTAAACAACCTTGCATGACTTTGTCACTGAAGACTGCGTGACATTGAGAGGCTTTGTGTGAATGTGTTTTCAAGGAATGCAATTCATAGATCTTCTTTTGAATCCTCTAATTGATCACAAAACAATAGATTGATATCAAGGCTGGAGCGGTTAAAACACAGGATTTAAACATATGGTGTTATCCACACAAGGCTCAGCTTAGCCTGTCAACCGGTTATAAGAAGGGGAAGGGGTATTGGAAAAGTCAAGAGTTGATAGCCGGCACAGCCAGCTAAAAGTCTAGGAAATACAAAATAAATAATAAATATCTCAAAAAACATATTGGAAACTTGTTTGCTCCAGTTTACGTTAAATATTTCAAGTTTTCAAAATGTTTTTGAGGAGTACATCATTTATTCTAAAGCCTTAACTTGAATCTATTATTTTGTTTTCAAAAAGGGGTTTATTTAACCACTATATCACTATGAACACTTAGCCATTATGTACATATTTACACTGCAGTGGAAACTTCTGCTATCAATCTTTGTAATTCTTTCTTGTAAAGTGAATAACTGAAATCAAAGAACATATAAACAAGATAAATGGGATAGCACAACTGAAAATAATCATGGGTTTTTAAAAACATTGAGAACTAAGTAGCACTACAGTGACAGATGGTTATGCTTTGATCATGACTTGCAGCAATATTTTTTTTAAATATTAGAATAGGACAATAACATGACTTTTGGAGGGCATATTGTTTATTTGTGGCCCGAGTAGCGTCATTTGCGCCCGAGCGCAGCGAGGGTGCAAATGATGCTACAAGGGTCACAAATAAACAATATGCACGACAAAAAGTCATGTTATCATCATTATCATCAATACATTATTATCATTATGTTACTCTTACTACACATAGAAAAATGCAAAAAATGTTAATTTATTTTAATACTGAGCAAAACTTGCGTAATAATCATATAATCAGTCGTTGAAAAAACTGAATCAAATTCCAAGCGCACGCTTTCAAAAGGTTTCCTTGAAATCTGATTGGTTAAAAACTATCGTACCACTTTCTCTCAGCCAATCACAGACAGGGCTGCAAATAGTTCATTTCCGCCCGCGAAAACCATTATCGCCCGCTGCCCGTGCGTTTTCAAGAGGGCAGTTTGTATATTTGGCCTTGTATATTGATGATAATAAAAGTTATTATACAACGTTTATCTCCTTTGCTCATGAGTTGCAGCAATATATTTACATATTAAAAAAATTTGAAACGTTTGTCTACAATTCCTTTATGTTTTGCTTTCTCCTATTTTTCTCTGTTTTTTTTTTTCTTTTTGGTATAGGTATATAGGAGTTAAAGAGTATTATAAAATTACAGCCAAATTTGTTGTATTGCGACACACTGTTTCAAAACTTTGTTTTCCTTTTGGTCTTGAAATGTCAATCAATTTCAAAGGGGGAAACTTGCCCTAGCTCGATCGGTCTGTCATTGGTTAATCATAAATAAACTCCACGTTTGAAATTGATTGACGGTTCAGAAAAGACCAAATCAAAACAAAGTTATAAAACAGCGGGTTGCGATGCAACAAATTTGGCTGTAATGAATGAAATGTTACTCCAATGTAAGATATTGCAGCTGTATCAATTATATTCAGCAGTAACCATCTGTACCGCTATGTTTAGAAAGGTAATACTAGGAACAAAATGTCTTGTCTGTAATTGCAAAACAGTGAACAGACTGGAGCTAAAACTCAGGCTAATTAATACACTTCTCGTATTATAAAACAATCATAGAATCAATGACTTCAATGATTTTCGGTGTGACTTGTTTTGAAATATCATAGGCATTATAAATTATTGCTGATAAGCTTAATATAATTATCACAATTGAAGAGCATACCATTCTTTTATTCTTTCTACTTCTTTTTCTTCTTCTTCTTTAAATTTCTGTATAAACCCTGTTAGCACGGGGTTAGCAAAGTGGATATATTGCGCAACCTGGAGAAGACAAAGATTACAAACATCAAACACCAACAATCGATATACTGCCCTTGAATACCAATGCATATTGCCCTTGAATATGTTAAATTATGAGCAATTAAGTTCAACATTTAAATATATTCCTTTAAATTGGAACAACAGCTTATTGTTTGTTTAGTTTTGTTCTTAACATTTTTCAGTTTATCGTTTCTTCATAATGATAAAAATAATAATATAATAATAATAACGTTTATTTCTATAGCGTCTAATAACACGACCTGTTCTAGGCGCTTTACAAGCCTCATTATAATATACAATATAATACTTAATTTGTTACAATCTATAATCATATAAAAACTATCATTATTTACAAGAATAAAATATATTACCGGTAATATGAACTAATATCTAGTAAAATAAAGCATCGTCTATATACAATAATAAAATATAATTAATTAAATGCAAGTTTAAATAAATAAGTTTTCAAATTTTTCTTGAAAGATTCTAAAGATTCTGAGTTTTTAACTGAAGTCGGTAAACTGTTCCATAGTTTAGGTCCAGCTATAGAGAAATGTCTATCTTCATATGTTTTCAATGATAACAGGATGTCATGGAAACCACAAATTTTATCAGCGTTAGTTTTTCTGTTTAATTTAAATTTATGTATTTATTTAGTACAAATCAATACATACCTCATCAGATATATTATTTGATTCATTGGCTTCCATGATGTATATCTTGGCAGCATACTACAATTAAAACATTATTCAAAACTTTTAACAATTGAACTAAAATTTCCAGTACAATAATTGTTACCTAGTAACCTTATTTAGCCAAACGATAACACATTTTCCAGCTAGCAGAGTCTCTCAAGTTTGTGATACCAAAAGAAAAATATTTAAAAAAAAATTCTTTCAGGAATCATAAATAAGTGACTATTCTGGCAGATTTAGGGCTTATTAGTATATTCCTTGAATGGACAAAAACCAGTGAGTTACTAAACTTAACCTTATACTGTCAATGGAATGGTGTTACTGTGATCAATGGTATGACAACAGAATGCATTGACAGGGTGACCATATTGAGCATGTAACCTAAGTTACAGAAATACGGTTTGTGCTCTTTGGAAGCTTACTAAATTCTATGCCTCTCCTTGTGTTTTTTTCATTATTTACCATGACCAAACATCAAAAATAATCAGACAATTCAGTTTTTTTATCAGGCCTCCATTTTTTTTGTCTGACTTGATAATTTAACTATATTATGTTAAACAAGATAGGAATTATTTTCAATGACTTTCCATGACATTGAACATAATTCCATGCTGTTCGAGGTCTGGCAAATAAAATACAAAATTTCATAACTTTCCAACATCATTTCCACAACCGTTAAAAAAACCCTGAGAAAATGTGTAGATGTCATCACATTAATAATAATAATAATAATAATAGTAATATTAATTTATTTACATTATCCAGGAACTAGATAACTGTGTTGGCTATAACAAGTAGGTGAACAAGCAGAGTTTAACTAATATAGAGGCATTGCACCATAACACAATAGCAGCCACAATGGATGGAAGGAAGGAAAACAATGGTAATTTTCCTCTGGGAGACTAAATTCTTTCATGTAAATGACTTCAGCTCATATTCTATTGCTTCTGCCAACTGTCATGGTTACCATTATATTAACTAAGACATTATAAAATTCATGAATTCATAATTAATGAACCCAGAACAATAGAAAATCAATACCACAAAGGCATCTGTATATCTGATACAGAAATCGTCCTGATTTGCATAAGGTGTAGCTTGAAACAACATTAATCTAGACACTTCATAAGTAATATACAATATTCACATCCGATCGGTATATTCCATACCTATCAGCCATTCATATTGTATATATTACATATGGTGGTGCAAACCCTCTATACAGCTATCAGCATATCATATATGAGAGAATAATACATGGGCGCGCGGAGATATGAAATTTATCTTCGAGTGGTCAACTCAATATCTCACAAGTGAGCTCAGCGAAAGAGTGAGATATCGAGTTGAACACAAGAAGATAAATTTCATATCACCAAGTGACCATGGATTATTCTGTTTATTATATAACTTAAAAAGTAAATCTTGCTTTGTGATTGGCCAAACAAAAATCCAAATTGATAAATAGGAATATCACCACTGAACACATGTGTTGATACAATTTTTATCACATGAGAGAAACACTGTATGTTATATAATAAGCAGCTAATATCAACCATTTGGTACAGGGCCTACCTCACTAGGTCCTAACATTAGCCTAACATGTAATGGTTTTTCATCGTCCTCTAGATGTCTTGTTGCTGTTGAAATAAAGATTGAGATACTAATTATATTACAAAATTATCATAAGGAGTATGTAGCATCATCATTAATATTAACATTGCTCACACAATCATCATCATCATCATCATCACCACCACCATCATTGTTACCGCAACTATCATTATCTGCCAATGAATAAATCTTCAAAATCAACAGCAATATCATTGACAATCATTATCACTATCATCCTCAAAAATCAACATTAACACTACCATCATTACATCATCATCACCACCATCATCATTATCTCTAAATCTTCAAAGTTTGAAATTCATGCGGGGAGGGGAGGGGAGGGGAGAAAGTTACTTACATCCATTGTCATACACTGCATACAATTTAAATTTCTTTGGATTATTAGTTATCTGCAAAGAACGAGGTCAAAGTATTTAGTGTTGGTAGCCAATATGCTAGTTTATTTAAAAAATTAATTATACATTAAAACACAAAATGTATACATTCATACAATCATCACAAAGAATGACCTCTTGAAATAATGTGAAAAAATGCTCAACCTTGGCAATATTTATTGTTCAATTTAGATTGTGAATCTCAAAACTGTTCCTTGGCCAATCATAGACAGCAAAATAATGAACCCTAACCAAAACGTAATAATATTCTGATTGGGTAAGAAACAGTTCCTGAAATATTGCTGTCTGCCTGTGGTTTTTAGATTTGCACTGTAATTGTCATTGCTACACAATTGTAATTCCTACAAAAACGTGCAATCTCATTGGCTCACATGAGTGCAAATTATTCCCAAATTTAATTTCTATCACTCCATGATTGACTTATTTATTCTATCAGAGGATTAAATAAGGTGGCATCAAGACAGCAAAACACCATCTCCAAATTACCTGAAATTTAGAGAATAGCAGCTTGATAACCTCTGGGACTTTAGTCTTACTGGTCAATCTAAGGTTAGTAGAAGTACCATAGGGAGGAGTGAATGTTGTTCTTTGCTGATGAGCCTATTCAAGATAGAAAGAAATTGAAAATCTGAAAATATTATTCATATATTTTTAGTTATAAATAATTTCAAATAGTTATGTAGTTTTTGGGGAATCAAGAATATATATTTTAGTGACATCGTATAGTGTGATCAAACAATGAACTCTAATGAAAAATATGTTGTTGAAGCTCGACCAAGAAGGCTGTTGTGATATCATGCACAGCCAGCTATGGCCACTCTCTTTTCAAGATGTTTTCCAAGCAATGAAAAATATTTCAACTTAGTTGGCTCTTGTGCCATTTTTTACAAAATGTACTTGGTTGATCAAGTTTATAGTCCTAGCAAAAAAAAACAACAACAAAAACAAACAACCCTTACAACAACAACAACAACAACAAAACCTAATAAAACCAAAAAAACAAACAAAACAAAAACAAAAGAAGTTACATAAAGTTTGGAAAACTGTTTTAGATTTCAAAGAGATCAAAGAAGCATTAAAATTATACACTCATAATATATGAATATAAATGTTTCTAAATTTCTAATTTTTTCATATTTTTTATAAATGTATACTATTTTAGAATTATTTTAAAATGGTTGATTATATTTTTATGGGTTTTTAATGTTGTTCAATAAAGTAGTCTTTTAATTTTTAGTATTGCACAGCCTTGTGTGGCTAGCAGCCTTGAAACTTCAAACTTGGTATTAAGCTGCAATTATTGACGTTACAAATACATTATTCTTGACGTTCCAGCTACACTGTTGCAGGTGGCAAAGACTGGCACAGTGTATCTGAAATGTCATCATTTATCAAATGCATTGACACTGAAAAGCCTTCAATGCAATTTGTGACATTAACTTGGTTTAATTAACATTAATTGAGTACATGATTTAAAGCTTACACTGTGATTGTTATCAGTCTTTGGATATAACTCCATCAACCACTCGTTTCCACTGTTGAATAGTGGCTGTGGAATAATCCTCTCGTCCTTCTACAGTACAAAACAGACCAGAACATTTTAAATGTAGAGTAGTTAAAAATTGGTAAAGCAAAAGCAATGATCATGTATGTTATTGTATGTTATTTGTGGCAGTGGGTACATTTTTGTCTTCTCTTTATAAGATGACAGTACATTCATGGGACATTATTACCAGGGTATCAATTTAATTGAGCTCCATTTTTAAAGCACATTCAATCAGAACTAAATCTTCCCCATTGCAAAGCTTTAAAGGTCGGTACACATCCCCATGACAGGTCGCAGACACAATTTTCCCCGTGTGTACTAAGTATTGTTGTCTGAAATTGTTGTCGTTGCGACAGAAATTTTGTCCTTGCGACTTGCTGCATGAAATCCAACTGGTTGATGGATTGTTGAACCAGTGCACACTGAAGCGACATTTCTTGGGGACACGTCGCTGTAACTTGTCGCCTAGTGTGTACCGACCTTAAATGTTTAAATACAGTGAAATGCAGCTCCATTTATTATGGTTGGTTATTGTGATTAGAAAACATAGACATGCACACTATCAGTTCCCTGTTAGAAAGATCCCAGGGGTACTCCCTTCAGATCTGGGTAGGGGTGTTCTGCTGGAATCCTGTAGGGGTTACCATGTTTATGACAAATTATTGAATTGTATAGCTGTGCTAAAATATCTATCACAAATATTCAAGTTGGTTATTAAAATCAATGATCGTATTCTGACAATTTCCTAAATTCAAAATATTTCCCTCATTTTCTGGGCCCTGTGTTTGATAGTAAATTTGGATTAAATCGAAAATAGAGTAGAATTCAATACCCTGTTCATGACACCAAGTCGAAAAACCATACACTGTCTGGCGAATTATCCCTGCATAGTTGATATAGGGTAGTACCCACCCCGGGAAAAAGAGTCCCTAGTTTATAAAGACTCCATAGCCTAATATGGTAATGTAGTGTGAGACGAAGTGATGCCAGCTTGAGTTGCTTTGATTGTCCACAATGTGGACAAACAAAACAGGTTTGATAACCATGTAGTCTGACTGGAAACATGAGATTCGATTGAGAAAAGAGGTAACCCAAGGGATTGTTCAGCCCTCCATGTCACAATGTACCATGATTGCTTGATTACCAGAAAAGGGAAGGGGCTTGTAATACCCATTAGAAATCACCAAATAGATTGATTTCAATGCAAACAGGTTTAGAATCCCATGTTAGAGGTGTATTATGTGGATTTAAAACTTGATATATCAGTTTACTCGTGTATAATAATATTATGGGACTTCAATGCAATACAGAGAAGGTTATTGTCATTATAATTATGGTAGATTCTTTATGTACATGGAACATTCAAGAATTTAACAGAGGTTGAATTTAAATAATCACACAAATTCATACTCCATTAAGAAGCAATGCAATTTTAAATTTGCTTTACTTCATGCTTTATGAATGCAATTTGTTAGAATTGTACACAGGGGACAGAGTTGATAAGGAGTTGATAAGGAGGCAGGTGAAGTTTTTATCCAAAATTTGGTCCTTTCACAAATAACATATTTATAAATTCACAAATTATTGAGTAACCAGAATTCAGAATCTATGTGTATTGTCTATTTCCAAAAAAAAAATCAAGAAACTTGAACAACTAACAGACCAATATTTCAGTCAAAGGAACTTCCATATTACTGAAATGAAACACAGCACAGTTTTGGACAGATTGACCGTCTGGGTTAAAATTCAAAACAGACACAAAACACAGAAACTGCTGTGCAACATTTGCATCACAACACTTTCAAAAAAAATAAATACATGCAGAATGAAAATTAGAATCCTTAAAGTAACACAGGAATCCCAACAGAATACAATAAAATTTGTGAAGTCATAGATTACTGTACACAGTCAGATACAATACTTCACATTACAACATTCACTGTCAAAAATGAATTATTGTTAGCTTTTACTTTGGTAGTACATTCACAAGTTTACATAATCATTTAACACCATTTTGCTGTTTAATCATGTCAGATTTGTTAGTTTTCATTTGAATCTTATCATGGTAATCCAAGTTTTGGAACAAAATATACCAAACGGTATTACTTGTATAAAAGGCATTTTTGAGTCTTTGCCTGGTTTCCATAAAATCAAGAAGGGTCAAGAACTTTGATTTCCATGTAAAATTTGGATGTTTTTCTTGATCGCTTGCGACCATTCTCAATTGTTTTCGATTGTATGGAATCCAGGCTTATGCGAACAGAAAAAGCAAATGTTGTGTGTCGGCCACAGCAAAATACTTGTTCTATTTAAATAATAGCTAATCACTGCCTGGCTGGCACATGAATGGCAAAGACCAATGTCAGCATGTACATTGCTATATATCATGTACGAGATAAAATAGTTCATCAAAACCATACCTTTGAAGAATTTGGTATACTAGTCTGTGGCGAAATAGGTCTCTTCTGTACATTTGTTCCATCACTACAGTGTTTGTTCGTTATGGATTTTCTTCTGGCTAAGATTCTTTCTAAAGTACTTGTCCTGGGCCTTTCTGGTCTCTGAGAAAAGATATGAATAAAAAAAAATTCAGCATAAATTTCAAGAACTTAAATTCAGGCACTTTTCAAGCACTGTGGATTTTTAAGGAGTAGCACTTTTCAATAACTTTGATTTGATATCAACAACCTATCAATAATAATTTGTCTTGCTTTAAAGTAGTTTAAAATGAAAACTGTAGCCTGCATTAAGTTCAAGAAGTATTACAGGAATTTTTTAATATCATATCTATTTTCAAGGGTTTTTAAAATATCCCTAAAAAGACATTTTTAAACGTTAGGGCTTTTCAAGGATTTCAAGGAGTAGTGATCGAGAGCCATGTCAGAACAAGAATATGCTGCCATAATTCATCAAACATCATACCTCATTTTCTTTTCTTTCTTTCAGCACAGCTTGTCTCTTGTTATTAGCATTCTGTGCATCTAATAGAGCTCTCTTTCTCTTCCAGTCGGCAGCACTATGGGTTGCTAGGACAACAGGCTGCTTCAATCCCCAGTATACACGCAGAACACCCTCTAGAATTAGCTGGCCATTGGCCTGTTGAAAGTATAGAAATAGCATGATAAGCTAATTGGATTGTTATGAATTAAAGGAAATTATCTTTGAGGATCTTAGGATGGTGAAGTTTGAATAAAATGAGAGCAGCCCTGACTGAACAAACAAACAAACAAAGCAACCTGAATAAACTAGTGGAAGATATGGCCAGGTAAACAAATGACTAGATCCATCACAGATGAACCAGTGAATGGATGAATCCAGAATGTATGAATGAATGAATGAATGAATGAATGAATGAATGAATGAACGAATAATGAATGAATAAATGAATGGATGAATGAATGAATGAATGGATGAATGAATGAACAAACACACAGATAAATGAAAGAATAAGTAAAGGGATGAATGAATTAATAAATGAATGAATGTGTGGAAAAGAATGGATGGAGGGTGAATAAATCTATTCATTTCAATGAAATTATTTTGCCAAATGGTAATGCAATTCATAATTGAAAGAATGAACAATTGAATGAATGAATAAATGAATTAATGAATGAATTACACAAAAGAGAGTCAAATGAGTGTAACAGCAGGTGAGTGAGTCAAGAAACGCAAAATGTTTGGGGAGAAAAGAAACATTTACCTCCTTGCAAGCTAGTTGTAATGCTTTGCGATTTTCATAGTAAGTATTGTAACTCCTTAATCTTGGGAAAATATCATTCCTATAAATCACAACAATATACTCTTGCTTAATTTGAGCACATTTTTATATTCTCATTAAATACATTAGTTGGGGGGGGGGGGGGGGTAGGATGGGATGGGAGGAAAGAGAAGACAAATACAGTTGCAATACCATTCAGTGGATTGAAACATGTAGCAGAATTCCATGCTCCGAAATATTATAATGACTAATTACTCAATATTTGACACTCAGATCTACATTTTAAATGGCTGCTTGATGCTACAAATCAAACAATTGCAAAATTTCACAAGTTTTTAGAAGACAAGTCTAGAGGGTTTTTTTCAGCATATTAATATGTTTCATTTACTTAGTTTGTATTAAGTTTTCAAGCATAAACGATATGATTTTATTTGAGAAAGTCTCTTTGACAAAAACAATGAATATTCTGGAGCATGAAATCAAGGCAATGTACTGTAACTTCACGTTTTAACCCCTTGTGAGTTTCTGACAATACCTTAATGCGTCAATCTCAGCCTGTGAGAATTTCTCTTCTGTATGATATTTGTGAGATTCAGTTCCCCCATGACCATATCCACCAGGGCCAAACAAAAAACTGTAGCATGGGATATTACAGTATGGAATACCACGATGCTGAAATCAAGTGAAAATTATAGAAAATTATTATAAAAACTTGAATATCTAACTTGAGGAATAATTAATTAATTTAAGGCCGGTTTCCATATATTGCTCAAGATTGCTGGATCACTGAAAATGATGTTGGCGATCGTCAGTGACTATATTGGAAACATTTTTCAGTGATGGAAAAAACATGGAAACAATTGATAGTGATCGTGAGTGATCCTCGCATTAGTAATTTCAGTGATTTGGTGATCATGAGCGATTATATGGAAACCAGGCTTTAGAGACACTAAACTTTGTTTCCCAATTGGTAGAACAAAATGATGGGCAGTTTTTATTATCACGTTTTGTATAGAGTGACTCATATATAATAACTTATCTTTTGTAACTTAATTTATTCAGGGCCATATTGGAAAACAGACCTCTCAGGGTCTTTATTTGTTTAAACACCCTAATAATTAGTGAAATATAAATATTTAATAAATTTTCTAGAATCTGTATTTTAATTTAGACAGACGGTATAAAAGAAAATAAACAACTGAAAATATTTTTTGTGCAGTTTTAGGTTTTTCAACTATGACAGCCTTCAAAGTGCAAGAGCACCAACTTTGAATAACAATTACGACAATAGTAAAAAAATGTTACAAAAAATATTTTAGAGGTGCCGTTCCACAGAGGATAAAAATAATTAATTAATATAATGTTAAAGAGTCATATTAAGAATTGAGATAATTTGAACATTTCTTCAAAACAAAGAATTATTGCAGATAATAATCTAGGTAGACCAAAATTTGACAATGTAGACAGAGAGTCTGACCACATCAAACAATATTGGAAAGTAAAAAAGAAAAAACCATTATCAATCCCGACCTGAAACAGTTAAAAAACATGTCTAGCTTTAACTTAACTCAGAAGCTGATGCTCTAAAAATATTCAAGGAATGTTGTGATAGAGAATACTATTTAATCATTTCGTGACTGCCACATATACTGCCTAGTGTAGTGGAATACAGGAGGGAAATGGATTGTGGGTAATGGTATATTGTAAATGGATTGGAACAGGACAACCTTGAAAAATAAAAAAATGGAAGAATCGAAATTATAAGCCAGATTTAGATCAAAACAACAAACAAACGAATAATGACCAAAAATATCATTATGACTTTGTTAAAAATATCAATTGAAATTAAAGCAATCTGTTTTACTTTAAAACCTTTTTTATCACAGAAAATGAAATAGCACATCATATTGTTTCACTATCAACTGGACTAGACTTATCAAATGAAAAAACACTAAGATATAACTGCAGTAATAAAGTGATTTAGAATATAACAAATTTTGCTAAATATTCTATCATTGTGAAATAATTTCTCAAAAATAAATCCACAAAATATTAGCTTGTCTGTTATCAATAGGATTAGAAAAAGATATGAAATAAATGAAGTAATTTGAATCCTACCACCCAAACAGAGAGAATGTAAGGAACCGATCTTTGAACAAGAACAAACAATTCAACATCCATCCATGTGCTTGGTCTGTAGTCAACAGTGCACTTTGTGAAATTCTAGAACAATTGATCATGGTTATTTATAGCCACAAGTCAAACATACATGTGGAATAATGAAATTAGCATATACCCAGTAACAATATTGTAGAACTGTCATTTTGAATTTTATGATAATTGTAAATAATTTTAATTTGTAAATTCATGAAATTCATTGATTTTGCAATGAAATATTACCGCAATTAAAATATTGATTGTCTAATCTATTAAGATTGTCTGTTTAAAACATCTAGCTAGAATTTTGAGAGGAGAGATGAATTACAGCCAAATTTGTTGTATCGCAGCCCGTTGTTTGAAAACTTTGTTTTCATTTTAGTCAGTTGTTAGTTATAAGTGACAGTAATTTGGAATTATAATTATTGTTTATGAAATTCAATTGCTTATCACCATAGAGTGAACGATATTTATTGATTATGAAATCAATCAAGGGAATGCACCTTTAATTTCTTATAACAAATTAGCATATGAATCATGCAAAAGAAGCATAAAAAACAATCTTCATTCCAATGACCTTTTAAACCACAGAGTACTTGTTACAGATTATAGGATTCCAAAGTTTAATTATGCTGTCAACATTGTCAGTAATATATATTAAACAAACATCAAATACCCTTGACAAATAATTAACAATACAATAGAATGATATTGTAACACATTCTAGAATGTTAATAATTCTTATTTTGTGATTTTTTCAAATATATGTGTGTACTGCATCCCATTTATTTAATTTAGTTTTGATTGATTGCAATCTTTGTTGAATTATATATTTCACGCAATTTAATACTACTACAGTATAAACCAAATTTATTTGATCATCAAACTTTTTCATTTTTTTTATATAGTCAACTGGTTGTGATGCAACAATTTTAGCTGATATTCAGTTCAAATTTTCAGGAAATTCTTAATTTTAATTGGCATGCTCTTTTCATTTTTTAGCTATTTTGACCTTTAATATGGTCATGTGACTATGTACTGCAAAGAGCCTATAAATAATCAGTATTTTAATATTAATCAATGACTTATCTATATGAGATAATGTTAGAGTTGTTTTCAAATGAGTGGCAAACAAATTACCATGTCAAATTATTGTAATGTTCAACAATTTCTATGAAAACATTTGAGTCATTAGCTTTAATTATTGTAGCCCTATATACTGTTGCTCAAGCGAAAAACAACTTACAAAGCATGTTAATGTAAAAACTTAATAACATTAATAGATATTATAATCATAAAATTGTACTTTGATGATAGATTTGTATCATTTAATATTATTATTATATTTTATAGTAATGCATATAAGCTATGTAAAAAAGCAGAATAATGAAGAAATTTTCTGCCATAAATATTTAAACATTCTTAAGGCAGATGTACTATATATAATATTCAAGCAATACTTGAAAATAAATGAGGCTTTATGTCAACCTAACACAGGAACTGACAATTTTGCATAATATGGAGAAACATAATCAAGATTTGAATCTAATCAATTCAAGATAGCAAAAAGCCAAACAATAACGTTTTTTTTTTTTCGAAAAAAATATTTAAGATGACATAAATTCAATGCAATCAATCGAATCATTACAGCAACAATCACAGCACTTGAAACCAATATGAAAAAAATATGAAGAAAAATACAAAATTATTTTAATCGTAACTTATAGTTTTTTTTCCAAAAACAAGTCGGAATCAAAGATTAAATAACATTCATTCAATAAGTTACGTTCATTCATTTATTCATTAAACAATGACAACGATTTTATTGTAAGTAAGTTTAATTATTATCGGTTTTCTTAAAACATAATTGTGATTTATTTAGATAACAAGAAAAAAGTATTTAGCAAATTGAAGCTCCCATGTTTTTCACAATTGCCAGTTTCACAAAATAGAAACCTCACATGAAACAAAGGCAGACCTCGAAATCCCAAAATGTAAACATCACTCGAAAAACATCAAATTGATCCCTAAATGTGTACCTAGAAAGGTATATATAAGAACTCATCATCTAAACACAGTACTAATTGCAAATTGATGCTTTTCGATGTGAAAAAAAGTTGAGTTTTCGCTTACAAACCTCGGAATGTTGACCAGGATTTAGTCGTTTTCCACACTCTTCGCACCTCAAACATCCAGGGTGCCAAACTTTACCAAGAGAATTTCTTTGTTCAGCTAAAAAGAAACAGAATATTCAACATTTAGGAAAGGTAATTACCTATTCAGAAGCTTAGAATATTATAAAATTGCGAAGTTACAGCCTCAAAATAAGTTTTTTTCCTAACAGAAATTTCGAGTTTTTGGAAGCCATTTTCGGCGCGTGTTTCATTTGAGATCAAACGTAAACATGCCAACATATTTTAGGTTTTTTGCTCGATAGAGGTGAAAAATGTCTTCAAGAAGAAATTCTAGGGTTTCTTAGACTTACCAAAAAACACTGGTTTACCACATTTGTGGCAGTCAGTCATTGCCGATGTAGAAAATTCAAGGTTAACCGACCTACTTCAGGGAAAACATCGTTCGACATGCTACCGAAGCTTTGCACCTTTAGTTGGTGTGACGTCACAGTGAAATAACTAGGGGAGAGGGCATAGTCAATTTTGTACAAAACTGCGAAATGACTTCAAACAATTTTAATTTTAATCTTATTTTTGCAAATCTTTGAACAAAATTATTTTTGTGATCTTTCTAGAGCAAGAGTGTTCTAGCTTGAGTTTTGGAAGTTTTCCAGAATTATTCAGAAATCCTCGCTGATATCATAATTTATTAGTGAAACCACATAAAAAATAAACAGATGAAATCTTGATACGGTTCAAAAATAAAATATTTCAAGGTCTCAAAAGTAAACACTAACATGCTTAGCAGTGCATAAATGAAAACACTGGGTTTTCGAAAGAAACAAAAAAATCCGGTTTAAGTGGAAAGTTTCTTCAGTGAAAAATACAAAAATTGTAGATATATAATCCTCAAAGATTTTGTTAGGTTTAGGCTAGTTTATTCATTTTTTGTAAACAACCTAAATTGGACTTTTTAGCAATGATAAACCTACGAAGATTTAAGGAGAGAGGAGAAGACGTTCATTGCCGACTTATGGAAATTCGAAAAAATACGGGTTAATAGTCCGACAGTGAAAAATGTCGGAAAATTTAGAAAACTTTTCTATGCGCGTAGTTTGCCCAATTTAATTAGTGAAAACTCACGGAAAACATTCAAACGCATCCACATACTATACAGATGCACAAACAAAACCGTTTAGTGCTGGAAGAAAGCCATTGTAAAGGAAAGTCATTCGCATGCTAAAACCGCCATTTTGAAGCAAAATAGGACAATTCAAACACACTGGGAAAAGTCAATGAAAAAAGAAAAAAAGAAAAACATTCCATTGCAAATGGTAGATAAAAAAAAGTTGAATACAACCGGAAAATGGACTCAATGCAAAATGAAAGAATCAATTTTCTGATTGCAGAAAAGAAAAAATTAAAAATGAATGCAAAAGAAGGCAAGACTGAGCTATTCCATATTATGCACACAACGTAACGACAGATAACAAAAAAATCAATTTAAGAAGCAATTAACTTCTAAATAGAAACTTTAGTGCAAAACTAAAAATTGTGGAAACACACTGTTGCAATGGAAAAATTGATAAAAACATTTCATTCCAAATCATAAAAACTTAAACAAGATGGAAAAATGATTATTTTAACACAAAAATAATGCAAACACAAAAATGAACTAATATCAAAAACTTACATTTTGCATTTCCAAAGGACTTGCTTCGTCCAAGTCTAGAACGAGGGTTCTTATTCTCTCGAAGTTTTTCTGCAAGTCTCTTCTCTGTCAACAGCGTAGCAGCTCGAGTGGGCTTCGGAGAGCGAGTCAAACGAGGCGAACGCGGGAACAAAGGCTTTCTCTCCAAGCATGGCGAATTTGGAGCACTACGAGATCTAAACATTCGAGCTTCGGCCGGCGGTATGTAATCATTACTTTTTGGTCCAGGTTTTCCACAGTGTTCGTGGTAAGACGAGGGCATTTTGCTGTCAGAGGAGAAACGAGCATAATATAGTTACCATACTATGGAATTATGTTGCAAACACTACATGTTTTACAGTAGCTGCAGAGGATTTAGTTATAAGACTGTAAATCTCATGGTCCTGTTGTTGAGGGTAATGTGGTTTGGTGGTTGACCTGTTTTGGTATCGTGTCATATTATAATAAAAGATTAATAGATTGATGGATGAATGGCAGAATAAATAAATAATTAAATTGAAGGATGGATAAATAAATGAGTGGATGGGCGGATGAATGAATCGATGGATGGAAGATTGACTGACCGAATAAATGAATAGATATATAAATGAATAAAAAGGCGGACTTAATAAATCAATAGGCAAAAATACAAGCAATTAATCAGAATTAATCAGGATGAATGAACGAACGAACAAACGAACGAACGAAGGAATGAACGAATGAATGAATATGAATGAACGAACGAACGCACGCACGCACGCACGAACGAATGAATGAATGAGTGAATGACTGGACGGATGGATGAATGAGTGAGTGAATGCGTTGGCATAGTATATGTGTGTGCTAGTCGGAGTGAATGTGGAATAAATGTATATGATCGATCAGTGCATGAATGAATGGTTCTTATATGCAACATAGCCAGAGGTATAATGTACAAAATACATAAATAGGACATCAAGATCTATAAAAAGACTCTGATAAGTCCATTAGGTCCTTTGGCAGAAGCGAAATATATGTGTCAGACTAGACCAACGCTGAGGTAAATCTCGTGGTCAAAATTGTTAAATTATAATATAAAAATACACATGCTTTGTTCCCTTGGGTACTAGATGTACGAGAAAGGTTAGCTTTGAACCTCGATATAATACAATGTAGAGGCATAGCCAATTAATTAGAAAAAGCAAAATGAAGCAAAACATACGAAAACAATAATCTATATAGACAAAATATAATATTGCGCCGTTACAAAATAAAACAACAAAATAAGTCTGACCTATTATAAACAGTAAAATATTGTGCAAGTTCTGACTAGACAGGTTGTTTCTATTGACAAAGTCCCTATTTAACAATTTAAAGTTGGAAAACAAGATATATACAGCAGCCAAATTATGGGAATAGGAAATAGGGAATTTGGCAGTTGTTCAGTGTAAATCTTAAAAATACGGTGAGCACACTCAAACCATGAACATCAGTTGCATGTCTTTATTTAGCTTTTTATTTTCACAGCTTTCTACTGCTTCAAAACCTTTAAAAAAGTAGGACTGAACTCAAATAGTTGAGTTATCAAAATGAAAACGTTTTCAATTCGATTCACTCAAAGGATGCATGTTAAAGAAGTATTAAAAAAGCATAAATTGTTCACGATTCGAGTACCCTCACTGTCACCAAGGTTAAATTAATAGCAACGAAATTATCATAATTTGCATTCAACTATCAATAGAATGATCAAAATACAATAGCTCGTATATTGACCATGATTCCAAGGAGGCTCATCCAAGCCCGCAAAGGATCATGGTGCACGGACACTATTAAATAATATAAATCACAATTAAAATGTTAATATTAATGTCACTTTGAAATGAAAAACGCCATTGTAGTAATAATAGGAATGAATCGATGAATAAATGATTAAGTGAATGAATATCTAATAAATGAATGAAGTAAATGAATGAATCGCTTTTATTTAATTTAGTCATGTTAGTTCAATCATGCAAATCTGCTTTCTATTCTATCCATGAATACAAAATCTATTTACAATATTCTAAAATTTATCTGCATGGATGATTAAAAATCAAATTTGTTAGTCCATGTTCGAAGACATTGTCTTGATCTAACAGGTGGTAAGCTATTCCAAATTTTGCTCCTCCCCTCCCCTCCCCCCCTCTCCTCACCCATATCTGAAGCTTCGTAATCAAAGTGACAACGATATGATCACGATTACAGACAGATAGACGGACAAACAGACACAGACAGTCAGACCGACAGACGGAAAGATAGACAGACAGACAGACGAACAAACAGACAGGGAGGCATGAAGACGGTTGTACGGACGGACGGACAAACAGACAGATAGACAGTCAGTCACACAAACAAACGGACAGACAGACAGACGATTGAACGTACGAACAAACAAATTAGCGAGCGAGCGAGCAGACGAGCAAACACCAACAACTGAATAAATTAAACAAGCAGAAAGAGAGCCAAATAGTCAAACAAACAAGAATAGCAACAGCTTGAACAAAAAATACACACGACAATCAAACTGAAAAAAACCTAGCAGATAAACATTAACAAAGCGACTAGCAGATGGGCGAACAATAAGAAAAACAGAACAAAAAGTGAAATCGATACATATATGCTTAGAAAAAGAAAGCTGTTGAACAATCTCGTTCTGCGATCGGCTACAAAAGAGATTTGTTAACCGGGAAGGAACTGGTGACGATGTTGCTTGCGTGCCACCAAGGATGAACTCGAAACACCAAAACAAATATTTTAATCAATTTTAATAATTGTTTTGACGAACGCCTTGATGAACGGACATAGGACGTGATCGCTATTTTTATTGTCATTATCTGACATACAAAGACTCGAGATTGCATCTAAGCCTTGCCATGTTGTTTATCGAGTATTGCATCGTGAAATAGCCTGTCGGCTTTTCGGTAGGAGGAGAATCCCTTTTTGATGGTCAAAAAAGTAATGAATAAATCTCCACTCAGAACATGTGCGAAACGACAGAACGACCTGATCTTTTCAAAACAAATCATTTTGAGTTAGAATGAAGAAGAAATTAAATGATTAATGAATGAATGAATAAAGGAACGAACGAATGATGAATGAATGAATGAATTAATTAATGAACAAATGAACGAATGAATGGATGGATGAATGGAAGAATGAATGAATGAATGAATGAATGAATGAATGAATGAATGAATGAATGAATGAATGAATGAATGAATGAATGAATGAATGAATATTCTCTTCACCTTCTACTGTACGAAATCTAATAACTCTGAATAATAAAAAAATACGACTAATATGAGCTGAAATGAATTCTTTTCAAAAAATTAATCTGTAGATTAACGTTTTAAAAAGACTCTAATCGATCTATTTCTCGGGAGCCGAAAAAAGAAATGTAAAGATAGATGACACTTTGGAATATTGAAACTTTTTATTTCAAGTGCAAGACGTCATCACTTTGCAAGCACAATTAGCAGAAAAGAGAGTAAAATCGAAAGCAAACAAATATGACACGATGATATGATATGGCTTATTATAGAAGCTAGCAGGACGTGTTTCGAGGGATTTCAAAATGTCATGCATTTTCGAATATATGTGCAGTTTAGAAATTTCACATCAAAACTTGTCAATAAATTGTTTTGGGCCGAGTTGCTTT
This sequence comes from Diadumene lineata, assembly GCA_918843875.1. Lineage (NCBI taxonomy): Eukaryota > Metazoa > Cnidaria > Anthozoa > Actiniaria > Diadumenidae > Diadumene > Diadumene lineata. The sequence continues at coordinate 6,941,887 of OU974076.1, read as the reverse complement.
ACTTATTTTTCATATCTGAGAGCCGTGTATACAAAAGGAACCAATTCACTAAATCGGGCTGGCTCACTCCAAATAAACAACCCCCTTAGTCTGTATCAGAAGTACACTTTAACGTATTACACTTTATTACCCCCTGACTATACTTTTAGTTTATTACACACATTTTCGTTCCAATTTCTTTGTTGTTTTGGTGAATTACACTTCAATGGCCTTGATTACAATTTATCATGCACATTTTCTTTTGAATTTGGTTTATGTTTTCAGTTGGTGGATCACACTTTATTGCGGCTTATCTCACACGTATTTAGCTATTACACTTTATTTCATGGGTTTTGGAAAACAAACCAAATATTTATTGTCCAGAAAATTCAACAAAATAAATCAATAAATAATAATAAAAGATGATTATACAAATATTTATTTATTGAAAAATACTGAAATTATGTAGACACATAACTTAAACAACTAGTTGAAAAACAATGCAAATCTTTTCAAGTAAATTGTTGTACGTAGGTTTCATATTAGTAATAAAATCTTTGTTTCGACTACGTAAAAATTACATAATATCCGAGCTTTCGGAGAATATCCTCCCTGAAGACGAAATCTAGGATATTATGTAATTTTTACGTAGTCGAAACAAAGATTTTATTACTCATGCAAATCTTAACCGAGTCATACTGAAAAAAAACAAATAAAAACACACGATTAAGGCAATTATAATCAGCTTGAAAGTCACGATTCCGTGCAGCAAATATTGTTTGTTTACTTTCGGCGCGATATTATTTTTTCACTGAGAAATTAATTAATGAGAATGAGTCCACATGCAAGATATGAAAATGTATAAGAAACGTAGTATATTTGAAGTCAGTCCTTGTGCTCAAAATGTCACCAGGAGTGTTATTTCTTCTGAACTTTCTGTTAATAAACTTGAGGAAAGGTCGAACTAATGAATATATATCTTCACAATCTAGGTATTACAAATTCATAAGCATGCAAGTTTTATTCGTCACGTATAACGTTAGTCGATCCCTTCGAATATATTTGAGATTCTGAAATACAGGGTCAAGGAAAAAAATGTACAGTTAGTGCTCTTTAGGGGGCTAGGGGGAATTAGCCTATCCCCCCTTTTTCTCATCCCCTCCCCCATGAGAAGGCGGTAGGCAGGATATGAAAAAAGTGATAGAATATCTTTTATTTTTCAAACATCGATGACAATGTTTTCATGAAAATTCATAAGAAATTTTTTATCGCATACGTAAAGCTTCCCATCACGATCATACATATACTATCGTGGATATTTTTTTGTATGTGGAAAACAAAACAAAATATTAAAAATGTTTTCATAATTCGCATGGGCAAGACTCGAAGTCCGATTCAAAAGCATTGTTAAATTTAACTCTTCGTGATATGATCTTCAAGTTTTTGGGTCAATTTAGCAAAGAAAAGGCAAGATTACAATTAAATTGTATTGGTGTTAGTGTGATCTCAATAGGATTATTGAAAAGAAGCATTACTTGACTATTTGGTACGGTGATTAAGCGTAAAGTGCGCGCGATGTATTAATAAAAGTGCTGTAATGGAAAATTGTGCTGTAATCGTTTGAAGATGTAACGTTCTAAAACAAATTAAATGGAACAATTGTTGTTCTGGTTCCTTTCTTTTTATTCCATTCTAAAATACTTTCATTTTATTTCATTTCTACTCAATTTTACAATTTAGAGAATCACCAAGTTATAATTGCCGAAATTTGTTGGTTGTTTTTTAAATCGTTGTATTAAAGTGTTGTTTGTTTGTTTTAAAACATTTGATTTCAAATTTTAGATGAAAGGCATTCAACAATGAATCCCGAAATCGATATAATTGTTCTTTTTTTTTTATATGCTCATTTCTTTTTCGTTTTTGCATCACTTGTTTTGTTTTTCGCGTGCGAATTCAAATTCTTATTTAATGATTCTTAATTTTTGTCGAAAACAACGCATCAAATTGTTTCTTGTTGTTCAATTTCTGCCATTTTTTATTTCCTCAATATTTTTTTGTAAGCTAGGTGTGAAATTGAATTCTGAATCCAAAACATATGAATTGAGTTTATAAAAAGATATGATATCATTTAAAAACACATTCTTTTAACTAAAACATTTTGTCAGTCAGCCAATTCTATACGAATTTTAACCATTTCAAAGTGAAACATCATATAGAATGAAGTTAAGTGAATCAGTTAAATGAACTCATTATAAATGATCAATACATGATTCTAAATGATTGAATGCAAAGAAGAGGGAAATAAAGCTATAAAACATCAGATATTTAAAAATTGCTTCTGCTAAATCAAGACAAATTTTAGAAATTTAAATAAAATATGATTTGAAGCTTTCGGGAATAAACGGAAAACGAATTTACCAAATAACGAACAAAAACATAACTTATCGACGGAAAAAGACAAGTATTAATTGGCAAAATACGAAGTCTTGAGTGAATTTTGAAACATTCTCGGCCAATGTTCCAAAGGGAGATTTGCGATTTGGTAGTAATTCCGGCTGTTGAGTTTGTTTATTACAAAACAAAGAAAAACCTAATAGCATAAGTATTTTGAAAAATGGTGGTTTAAAATGAATGCAAAATTAGTTAAGTCTAAATGAGCAAAACGCGCTCTGCATGTGTTTGAAATGACAAATAATTATTCAATCGAGAAATTGGATTCATTTGAATATATCCAGTTTTAAGAGGAATCGTGAAAAAGAGTGAAAAACATTTAGATCGAAGACTACAAAAAATGTAAAATTGAAATATGCGTTCAAAGCAAAAAATATGTGAGGTTAACCATTTTGTGTAAAATCAAAGCAAAACGTGTGATATTCAAATAAACAACTCAAAAATACACAAATTTGAGTTTCAAAACTGAATGAAACATAAAATAAATCAATTAAAATTACACAAACATAAAGCTAAAAATTGTCATTATTATTACTTTTGTTGATTTAGGAAAGAACATTAAACTAACGCAAAATATGCGATCATCAAACTAGATAAAAATTCATTTCCTAAACTATACGTCAACTAGAATTTAAAATAGATAGAAGAAAAAAATACAAAAATTAAAGGCTTAACTACATAAAATATTAGTGCTGTTGAGCATTCAACCCAAAATTATATTTTTATAATATAATCATTTTTGATACATACTTGTTAGAAGAATTTGGATGAAGCAATGACTTCAACGCTTTCAAAAAGTCCAACATCTTGAAAGTCGGCCACAAATATCGCTCTTTTTCGACAAATTTGTGAATATACTTTTTTTTAGCTTAGCTGTCAGAAGGCGAGGGCCAGCTTCAAAAAGGCTGGTACGGTTTTCAGTCGAGTCAGCTTAGAACTCACATCTTTGAAATAAGTATGATTCAGTTTCCAATTTCAAAACGCTCAAAAAAAGCTCTAGAACTCCTCATTCGAGGCTGAATTTCAAACAGTTTTAAAGCGAAAGAGACGCTGTTGAAACAGTCTTTTCTTGATTAACTCTGTGTTGTTATGTTTTTAGACGGCAATTAAAATATGAGACATGCGCTGTGTGGCGCTCTGAGTATGCGTCAGAACAGACACGCGGCTTTTCGTCTCCTCTTGCTTATCATGTCCAAAGATTTTCGACATTTTCATCACGGAATTTCCCCTTCTAACTCAATTAGCTCAATTTACTTACTGACATTAGAACAATTTTGTCGATTTTAATAAAGCAAAATCTATATGAGTAATACAAATTTGGCAATGTGAGAGGATTTTGAAATGTGGCTTCTCAATTTTCAAGTGACCTATCAAAAGCGTGCATCAATATGAAAAAGGCGGGAAAATGCAGACGCGACGCGTCTGTCGCAGTTCCCGTTCTTTTGCATAATCGTGAGATAAGACCTAAAAATATAACAAAATTTCTAAATAAATATATGTTTCACTTCAGTTCAAAAAGTAAAATGTTTCAACCCACATAAACTCCTTTTGAATAAAAATCGAAACAGAAATGACGCCTTTCGACACTCCGAAGCAATAAGATATCAAGCCATTTCGTCCAAACATCATAAGCTCTTTAACTGATTCAATAATTATCGCAAATAAAATGTAATATTTTTTTTATTCAAAACATTTATGGGTTATACAATTAAATTGTTATTTACTAAATATCCGAGACATTTGACCATCAAATTAAAATAACAATTCAAAGAAAATATAGACATTTCAAAGATGGCGTCATTTGAAAGCCACACTGGCTGATAATTAACATTTCAATACTACTCTTCTACGTTTGGTTTGTATATTTAGTACTATAATCATATATATTGCAGACAATTTAACGTTTTCTCTCAAGAAAACTTGAATAAAAGAGGAAATTTATAAACAAAGGATTTGAGAAATTTGAGAGGGATGTTTTGTTATGGAACACACCTGTTAGAGAGTGGGTGTGTAAGCAACAGGTGACACGTTTCGCAAGGAATTGTGGATAGTATTTCGAAAAGACGACAAACGATCCACATGACAATATTTGCAAGCTTTCCTGTTACTTTATTGCTTTCCGGCCTTTCTGACATTTTTCAGGTAGGCAGTCGATAAAAGGCTGTCAATTTTATACAACTCACTTTATATATTCCTTTTAATCCTTTCCCAATTATAAAATCAGAGACTAGTAACAAATTATAGATAATGTTTTCCTTTTAATGTTTTTCTTTCCTTTTTGTTTTACTTTGTTGATTTATCCCCACTCATTTTTCAATAAATTATGGGAATATTTAAGCAACACAGTTTTGTAGTAAAACATGTTAAAGCATTTTCGGAAATTTTCTGGCTCATTGTACACACAGTTTTACTAATAAATTTACATAAAAGCCAAGCTTAAATTATAAAGCAAGTGATAAAAGCCCAATCCTACATAGCGTTTGTCATTAAAAACAGCGTGTTGGATTAAATATTAAGTATCTTTGCTAGCTGAGAGGTCTCAACTGAATAATGAAATACTCGCGTATAGCGACTTGAAATCAGTAGATGCTGACATGTCTTGCATTTCATTCGCTTATTTCTCTGATCTCGAGCAGTTCAATCTTCGCATTTGTTCTAAAACACTGGTTTTATATCAAACATTTTTTTTCTCATTCTCGGTTGACAGTTTAGAAAATGACGTATAAATCAATTGAGATTCTGACTCATAGAGGGTAGCATTAATAAATAGCCTAATGACTAACAAGATCTATGGCCCTAAATATCTACATCTATACAATACATGAACAGGCGATCTGCATTATGGCGTCATCTTACTACGATTACCAGCATTCTTTGCCGGAATTCTCTTTTATATTCAAATTTATATTATTGATTTGTGCTAATTGCGCGCGCTACAAATAAAAGTAAGCAAAGCATTCTGGTCGTTATAGCATGTGATGCCATATTGCAGATTGCCTATTGATCAATTGATAATGATCAGTGATGATGATGATAATGATAAAGATGATGGTAGTATATAAAAAGCTAAGACAAATTATGGAAAATGTAACATTAAATACATAGATGCAAAGATTTGGACCTCTTTTAACGAAGATTATAAAAGTCTAAGCAAGCCTTTATTTAAAAAAAAACTTTACACAGATATCCTCAATTGTTATCAATTTTTATGAGTCATTCCATCTTTACACTTGATCCATTGACATTCCTATTCTATACTAGCACTAACATTTCTAATCTACTCACACGTATTTAGTTATTTTGTTACTAACTTTTTTGTATTTTTAGTACCTTTTCCTTTTTTTTTCTTGACCATAAACTATTCATTAAATTTGATTAGCCCTATATGGTTATTGTAGAAAGCTTGTACCAATATATATGTTTTAAGTGCAACATCTTCATTGTAAATAGGATTTATAAAGGTACTAATAAAATATTTGTATTTGTATTGTATTTTACATAATATAATTGTGACTGAGCGATTCTTGACGATGGATTGTGGATTAAGAACAAACAAAGATAAAATTCAACTTATAAAGAACAAGAGAAAAATATCATGTGCCCTTAGCATGAGTCAAACCCACACTAGTAATTAAGGCGTTCGTTGTAAGAATTGAAACGAAGAACAGGAGAAAAATATCATATGCTCTTGGCGGGATTTGAACCCACTTCTTCGGAGTACGATAGAATTCGATGTGGTTGAGGACATGTGACACAACATAACAAAACCCTTTGCACACCTTCATTCAACAAATTAAAGCCGTGCCAGGAAGAATTGATTTTATATGGTCACAGAATAAATACAAAATTGTAGCCATATTTGGATGAAACAACGTATATAAACAGGAAGCGCCCTATCTAATTTCCTAAGACACGCAAAAAGTATCGATCATCGTGTCTAAGGGCCTGTGTATATTAGGCGAGCCATCCCGGTTTAGCCCTGGTTTCAGCCCTGGTTTCTTTGGTGTTCAAACTATCAGAGCGTAAAAAAACACGCAAAAAGTATCGATCATCGTCTCTAAAGACCTGTTTATATTAGGCGAGCCAGCCCGGTTTAGCCTTGGTTTCAGCCCTGGTTTCTTTTGTGTTCAAGCTATCAGAGCGAAAACAAAAGAAACCAGGCCACTTAACCGGGCTGGCTCCCCCCATATAAACAGGCCCTAAAAGTACACACGAGTGACTCCACAAATGACCAAATTAAAGTGCCAGTATCTTGTAACATGCTTACACTGATTATCAGATATGCAAAAACATATTTAATTATGTATGCATAAAAACAAATTCACTGTATTTTTTATAAAACAGGCTACTCTTGGGCCCAATTTATGAGGCGTTTTCATGCGTCGAATACAATTCAAACAATACGAGACAATTCGGTGGTCTTCTTTGATGCCATTAAATTTCGGACGCATGTCAAAAACACCCTATAAACAAGACCGAAAAAAAACTATCTGTCTCTAGAAAACATCTGGCTAATTTTGCAAGTGAGCAATGTTAAAAAGAGAAGGCATAGTATTCAACCTCACTAGCTATATCACGGTGGTGATGATGATGGCGATGGTTGATAAAGATGATGATGATGACAACACTAGCAACTACCTTATGCACTTGATTGTCATATTTTTCCGTTTTGAATGTGAAACATGCATAAATGAAAAGTTTGAAAATCATTGGAAAATGTTAAGGCTATATTCAATTTGTAATTGAAAAGTCTGAGTAAGCGCAGTAAGAAAATTACCATTGAATCTTCCGGATATAAAAGTAGTAACTAGAAGGACTGTCAGTCAGCACAAAATAAATACACAATACTGTCTAAAGAGATTGTTCATCGTTGTAACTGTGGTTTGTTCAAAGATATAAACATATACACATATATAAGAGCAGAAATGTGATAACCGTGTACTGATTAATTCAATTCACAATAATTATCATAAAATATAATGACCCCGACCATATGAACCATACGAAGATTATGGTGGTGGTAATAAGAATGATGCTGATGCTGATGGCGCCGTGAAAGCGATGGTGATGATTGATGATAATGACAACGACCATAAAGCCATGATGATGATGATGACAACGAAAGGCAATGAAGATATCCAATATAAATTATAATTAAAACCAACGTGAAGTTTTTTCCATGAATACCTTTCGTGTGTACATCACATATCACAACCACGAGGTCGTGAAGTAGATCAGTGAATCAAGGCGGAACTGTGTGTCTAAGAGAGTGGTATGAACTCGCCCTCGCCCAAGGAGAGTATTCGCTTCACGAAAACACTCCAAAGAACCAACAAAGCCTATTGTTCAAAAGCGCCACAACATCGGCAATGTTCTATTATTCTATTATTAAAAGATATTTATCGGTTTTCACTTGAACAAAATGTAAACAAATAGTACGATGTTATCTGTTTTCAAGTACATTTCTTGAGGGCCAGTAGTTAGCAAGCGACGCGCGCAAGGCAAAGCATATTAAGAGCGTCATTCAAATTTAAGTAATTATCAATTATAGCGAAGGAATTTAGACAATTTTCATCAAAGTTCCGACTCTCATTGAATTTTTACCACAATTACTTTCATCAGAAACCGTCCTTAATAAGTTGTTTAATAAACGTATCAAAACAAAAACATTCACATTTTCGATACTTTTGTTAAACTTTTTTTTACAAGCTATGTACATATTGTACTGAACTGTATATTATAACAAAACTTACTTCGCCATAGGGGTTTTAAAATTCCTAGGAATACAAGCACATAACAGATTTTTCTCGCCGCATATTTCGCGGCTGCTATCTTATCTTCTAAAGTGCTTTCAACACTTTCAAAATCGTGACAACTTTTCAAAATTGCAACGAATGAATGACAATTTAGAAAATTTTTGCACTAGGCGACGTGACTGAAATTATACATTTATTACATGGAATTTAATTATAACTTCAATGTGAATAGTATAGAGTGCTCTATCTAATGCTTAGATATTTTCGATAATGGATTTTTCAACGCTAGACTAGTTTCAGCCGAGGAAATCAGTGAGTGAAGTTCAAAACCTCAAAATGAAACTGTCATGCTTCATTATGAATTAACATCGTTAGAAAAATCAAATCAACTTACCTTTAAAAACAATAGTATCCAAATCCTTCAATATGAAGTTGTTAAGTGCGAAATTGAAAATCAGCAACAACGGAAAATCTGTGATTTTTTTCTCCACAAAATCCGGTCTCGTTGTGCAACAGTTTGATTTGAATCCACTAAACGTTCGCTAGTTACTGTGAAAATAAATCAGTAGATGGTACATTGAATTGCTATTATTTGCTATCATATCCTTGCTTTAGTGAAATCATTTCTATAAATGAAGACCAGCTATGTTCAGGAAAGGGTATGTGAATGTTAAATCTTATCTTAATACCTCCGAGTTCAAAATAGAGCTCTTTGAAATAATATCAAATTGCTAAACCAATTCATAAAATTGCCCAATTTATACTCACACTGCGCTAAACTACGTCTTTCTGAAACCAAAACAAACTTGAATTTATCTACATGTGATTTTAGTCTTTTGTGCTTGAATAAAAGTACTCACAATGAGTTAACCATGGGTCACAAGTTTGCCACAGAGGGGCTAGTTGTCACGCAGACAATGTCACGTTTCCCAAAAAATTCTTGAGCAATGACGTTACATTACGTCATATTACACAGAAATGCCGATGAAAACGATAAGGTTAGAACTTTGTGTAACATTTCTTCAGGATATCTCATATTTTCTTTCGGCATGATTAATACCAAGTCTCTCTGACGTGTGTTCATTTTAGGACAATTTGAAATTCTGTTAACAGCTTCAATATTTTCTGTTTGTTTGTTAAAAAGAAAAAAAACTAATAACAAGCTTTTCGCTTAAGAATGTTGTCGTTTTCCATCAAGCCTAACCACAGGTAGCCCAAGCTCATTTTCTGTGGAGATGACGTCATTGGATTTTCGAATGGCTGTTTGAACATTTTTTGACCGATTCGAAAACACGCTCAGAAATTACTTCAAACTGCAGATCATTTCCGAACTTTTGCAAAAAATAGTGTTTTTATAGCTAATTAACACTCTGAAATACATTTGGTTTAATAAAAGTTAGTTTTTGGGTGTTTTAAAACGGCTTGAAGTTTTGCTTGATTCCTTCCTACATAAATTAACAAAAGGTGTGCAACTTCCAGGACGACATTTTTCGAACGACTTCACACAAAAAAATATTACTCCAAAGCTAATCACTCCATCACAAAATCCTTCATAGTATATAATTTACAATAAATAAACTACCGAAAAATGTTTTCGTTGCACTTTTATATTCTCTTTTGGTCGAAAAATAATTATTCAAAGTGCAACACACCACCCGAACGAAGTCCGTTATTATCCGCAAGCTCCAGCTTTGTCCGTTTTGACCGTGTTGGGAAGGGTGAGGTTGAATTTGCATTGGAATTGTAAATCAGCCATTTGACAAACTTGTAGAAAACTCCTGTTCTAATATTCAAGTTCGGCAAAGGTTGCAAAACTTAGACGTTTTATTCTGGGATGAAGTATCCATGTCGAGCTGTTTTGTTTTTGAGTTAGTAAATTCGATTCTGATGCAGATTCGTCAAGATAACAGGCCATGCGGTATATTCAAACTCACCCCTCCCTACACGGTCAAAACGGACAAAGCTGGAGCTTGCGGATAATAACGGACTTCGTTCGGGTGGTGTGTAGGCTCAGTCTCCAGCCGTCAGGGGTTCGTGCGCCCGCGATACTCTCCCCACTGACGGCTGGGCGCATGGGATTCTCATTGTTCTTCTCAGCCAATCAGCAAGTTGCCCCTCGAAAATCAAGGGGCATAAATTAATAAATTAAATTTCGTTCTGAACGAAATGGCGAACGAAAGTGCTTGTTCAAATGCATTTAAGTCGTGTAATTTTAGTGCATTCAAGGATGTTCAACTCGAGGCTTTAAAATTTGATCGCTCTTGGTAATGTTGTGTTTCAAGTTTGTAATCTACCAACTAACTTCCTTGGGAAAATCGCCGATGTTTCAAACAGTTACGCCGGATTGTTTTCGGTAACAGTTTACTGAATTGGTCGTAAATACTCAAAAGAATGCATTTAGTTAAGAGAAGATTGTACGGACTTCAGATAATGATAGGACTGATGGATTGTGAATTTTCGACGAATAATTCGCATGAACTACAGACTATATTCAGCGGACGGCTCGCTGCTGGAAGCGTACGCTACTAAGCAGAAAAAGTATCGTTAATTGCATAAATATATACTCTATCAGAAACTTCAGTCGACAATGAAAGATTCGGAGAAGATCACTAGAATATTTCTGAAAGAATTTACAATAATTTCAAAGTAAGTTTTGCTTGATGAAAGCAATTTTGCATTGTATTTTGCAATGTTTATACACGTGTGAACTTCAACTCGCGAAGTGTTTGACCTCTCATTTGTCAACACATAAACAAACATATCATTTGCTCCAATTTTAGAATTGTGTCATCGTTTCACTTTAACATAGAATAATTACTCATTTGTAGTTGGTAACTATGTTGTTATATAATTTGAATTGATTTAGTCTATGAACCGTTGCACAAGTAATGTGACAACTTGAAGCCGCTGGAGATCTGTCGGCCTTTGATGCGCAAGATCACTTGTTCGTATTATATAAATAAAAATAAATTAGTGCTATAATCAAGTCTGTGTATCATGCTTTCGTAATAAACCATTATTTTGATAATTTTTTTACTGCAAATTTCACTTCAGTTTCCGTTTTCTTATGCTAATTACAAAATACGTCACGGACATGCGCGACATGACTTTAATCCCATGCGCCCAGCCGTCAGTGGGGAGAGCAACCTCGTCCCCAGGGCCACTCTGTTCGCTCTTTTTTCAAAATGGCGGTCGCTCACACATTGACCCTGGCACCGGCTGGTTTGACACGTGATCAAAATCTCCAAGATTTTTGGAGATTTTGATCACGTGACCAATAAAATCAATATGGCCGACAGTCACGTGTCAAACCAGCCGGTACCAGGGTCAATGTGTGAGCGACCGCCATTTTGAAAAAAGAGCGAACAGAGTGGCCCTGGGGACGAGGTTGTGGGGAGAGTATCGCGGGCGCACGAACCCCTGACGGCTGGAGACTGAGCCTAGGTGGTGTGTTGCACTTTGAAAAATTATTTCTCGACCAAAAGAGAATATAAAAGTGCAACGAAAACATTTTTCGGTAGTTTATTTATTGTAAATTATATACTATGAAGGATTTTGTGATGGAGTGACTAGCTTTGGAGTAATATTTTTTTTTGTTAAGTCGTTCGAAAAATGTCGTCCTGGAAGTTGCACACCTTTTGTTAATTTATGTAGGTAGTAATCAAGCAAAACTTCAAACCGTTTTAAAACACCCAAAAACTAACTTTTATTAAACCAAATGTATTTCAGAGTGTTAATTAGCTATAAAAACACTATTTTTTGCAAAAGTTCGGAAATGATCTGCAGTTTGAAGTAATTTCTGAGCGTGTTTTCGAATCGGTTGGAAAATGTTCAAACGGCCATTTGAAAATCCAATGACGTCTTCTCCACAGAAAATGAGCTTGGGCTACCTGTGGCCTAACATAATCCCTTACAAGGATTGCACCTACCATATTTGGGCATTAGAGTAATTCGGCAATGCGAAAAAAGCGATTTTTCTCGCAAAATCCTTCACATTTTTACAGTTTTGTTTGAGGGAAGGAATACACAACAAGGCTGACATTTTTATTTCTGGCCGAAAATAAAGTGTTAAACCGAAAACAAGACCCCTGTGATTTCACCACAGGAAGCCCAAAATCGACAACAAAAGCTTGATAAGACAACGGTACGCAATAGCATTGTGACACGGCGTTTTACCCTGCTCATCCAAGTGTAGAAACTGTTGTACGATCTGGCGTAAACAAATTAAACGAATGTCAAAATTTAAGGTGTGTAGTCTAAGGGTAAACTGAATGGATGGATAATTTCTTCGAATTGGAACATTGAAGTTTAACTAGCAAAATTCTAGAGGACAGATATAGACTTCTCCCCACTGCCCCTCCCCTCTCCGTCTCTGTATTAACGCTAAATAATCTAATTGAATGACGTGATTATTGGACAGGTCGTATATTCGAGTATGTTTTTATGTTTTTAATATACCTAGCTAAGCTTAACTACAACCTCGGACAAAACCGGCCTAATATTTTTTAAATTCATAGACACTGTACTGTAGTTCCGAGACTCCCTCTCAGATATCGGTACGTGACCTCCCCTCCCATTCCATTTCTTTGTTTCTCATCTCGATTTATTCTTGCACTAGTTTCATAATATTTCCTTTCTATTCTATCTTTACTTTATTCTTCCCTTTCTTTGCAACTATCGCTGAACGTTTGGTTTCCCTTTGTCATAAATCAACACTTTACATAAATTAGCATAATTACATCTCGACCAAAACAACATGGCGCATTCAGCGATAAACTCTGGAACTTTCTTCTACGGTCTGCCTTGGGAAGATGTCATAATCTCTCACATTTTCAAGTATCTGGAGATATCAGAAATATTCTCATTGCGTCGTGTGTGCAAACATTTTCAGAAATTATGCCAACACTACTTTGACTCTTGTCGATATTTGGACTGTTCGAAACGCAGGTCGGAAATGCCTCTGCAATCGTTCAAAATAATCCTTCGGGACAACAGCAGTTTACAGCATTTGATACTTAAAGACTGTAGGAATACAATAAACGAAGAAACTCTTATTGAAGTGTTGAAACGAAGTCCTAGATTGTTGTCACTTGATTTATCGGGAATTTCAAACTTGACGAATTTGGTGTTCTTCGTTATTGCTGAACATTGCAAAAACCTGAAGAAAATTTCGTTAGCTCAGTGTCGATGGGTCGCTACAGATGGCATTGTTAATCTTTCAATGTGCTGTCCAGATTTGGAATATGTAAATTTAAGTGGATGCTGGGAGGTTTCAGATTACTGTGTGACGTCACTGGCATCATTCTCTAACCAACTTAAATACCTTTCTTTAAATGGTTGCTATGGAATTACTAACAATGGCTTGAGATCAATATCGAGGTCATGCCGGTTGCTTGTGCATCTCGGCATTTCAGGTTGTTGGCGCATTACTGATGATGCAGTCCGTGCAATTGGGGAATACTGCGAAGGGCTTGCATCACTTGAAGTTAAGGATTGCCGAGATGTTACTGAGGCAAGTCTTGCGCGGTTGAGGCTGAGGGGAATTGAAATAGATGTTGAAAAGCCACCGGTTGGTGCTATGGCTTATATGGGAAATATTAGAATGGGTAGGGTGGAAGAAAATTTGTTCCCAAACTTCCCAGTAATTAATTTGAATATCTAAATATAATGATTTACAAAAAACAATTTCTATAAAATTATGATTTGGTTTTATGTCTAATAATTATCCAGTTAAAGTACCTGAATTGTGAACACAGAGAGATCATTAATGATTTTTCCCAGGAGGGAAATTTTGGTATCTTTAGGGACGAAAAATTTGTGAAGCCCACATTCAGACTTTTGAAAAATGGCCGGTATCTTTTAGGGGTATTTTTGAAAAATTCTGACAAGCATCCCCAATCATTTATCCCCAGAGACCCCCCCCCCCCTTTCTATTGTACTTTTGCTTGTAGTTTGCAGAGAACTTGAAATGGGGTTGACGTTAAACATTGTTTCTCACAAGTAACAGTCTATTTGATCAACTTGTTACATTACTTCTTTTGAAAAGGATGCTATACAATAATGCTACTCTGAAATGCCCATTTGTAATGAATTTTTTATTTATTTTGAATTCTGACTTGAACAAAATGCTTTTAAGCATTAAAAAACTCAAAACTAAAAATAAGACATTGGTACTAAGTAGCCTCCATTACAGATTGTCTTACATGGTTCATAATTAAGACTTCTGCAACGGAGGCTAGATGCTAACACCAATTATTTTAATCTAATTTACTGTTTTTCTACATAGAACATTCATTTTATACTATTCAAATTCTGTACTTGGCTATTAAAGTCTGTGCTTTTATTCTGCAGCTTCACTAGCTAAGATGTACCACATCCTTGCCACACAATCATTTTTCAGAAGTACAATCTGATTTTTTAAATGATCAAGTAAAGATCTAAATAGTATATGTGCTCTCATAGATACAAAAATTTTAACCATTGTAATGTATAAATCAAACCTTTACAAATAATAATACTATAAATACAATTGAAGTAATAATGTCCATAATAAGGAGTTTCAGTTCAGTTGAGAGTATAACACTCTGGATATGCTCAGAGGGCGAAGCACTAATATAGTATGGGTTAATCGACAGATATTACATTAATCTCATCAAAATGTTTGTGAAAAAAATAGTTAGGTGCACATCAGTATTCAGCTTATCTTCTATGTAATATAATTTATGCTCACAAGTTAGGTCACAATAACAGAGAAACAAATTAAAGGAGTATTGTCTTTAAAAATGACTATTGTGACCTCATTTGTGAAGCATAAATTAGATTACACTGGAAAAAAACCAGTATTCTTCAGGTGCCAGTTGCGAGAAGGTTGGATGAAGTTATTCACCTTGTGAAAGTTATCCACTTTATAAATTTTGTAAAGTATCTTTGTTCTAGGAATTTATCCAGTGGATAACGCTATCCAAAGTTTGTTTGGCCCTGATGCATAATCCGTATTGTTCACTGTTTCTTTAATTTTGCATTGCTCAGTGAAACAATGTTGTGGTTTTGAATCAGTGCATAGATACATCAAAGTAATCTTTGTACTTTTCCCTGTCACATTTTCTTAGAATTAAAACTGCTTATATTTTGCATTGGAATTTAGAATCTGTGTTTTTTTAAATTACTATAGCTAAATCAATCTCGTTGGTCTATATGTATATATATAATATAATTCATACAATTATTTTTAATAATATGTACATATCAAATGTGTGCCTAATATGTTTTTGGGATTATAAATTGCATTTTGTCATCTAACAGTTGATGTTCGTTTTTTGCTTGTTGACAAGTTATCCTGTAAAGCATTGAAAGACCAAAGATAAATAATTAAATAAATACAATCAAGATTATCAATGTAAAAAAATTGATTAGAGTTGTTTTCTTATGAGTGGGAAACAGTACCACGACACCACATCTTAGCCGTAATTTCTAAGAAAACATTCAAATTAACTAATCTACTGCATCGTAGCAGTATTATAACCCTACCATTTCTCACTCATGCAAAAACAACACTATTGGATAAAGGAATGAAAACCTTGTTCTATTTATAAGTAGATAATGATATTATGATAGAAAATTAATGAAACATTAATTGAAGATATGTCGAAATTTGATGTCAATATTAGACAAATGAACAAGGTTAGACTTCCTCACAGATGTTTTGTGTGTTTGTCATTTTGTAAAAACATTCCAGTCCATTTAAAGGACAAAGAAGGATGGGCTGCGATGGAACCCTAAAAAAAGGGTCCATCAGAAATCAGAGATCCATAATGAGAGGTAAGAAATAGATGAATGAGCCAAGTACTTCTTTCAGTAAATACAAAGGATGCGTAAATCCATAACAGGAATGAATGAGTGAAAAAATCAATAATTGAGACAAATCAAAGAGTAAATGTAGGATTGAATAATTTGGATTGACAAAAGTGGGAAGAATGGATGAAAAAGTCAGTGAATGGTTGAGTTGAACAATCTGCAAAAATGCATTTTCATGATGGCATCATTCACTACAACTACCTAGTAAATGCTTTGCACAACTTTTTGTAACAAATTGTTTTATCAATCTCCCAGACAATTTGCAAATTTGAAAGAAAAAGGAAGTTTACAGGGAAGTCTAATAGTTGTAGTCGAATGATGCCAACATGTAGTTGGCCCAGCATCATACCAGTTTCCATTTTAACATTGTGATCCATTCCTCTGCTTCTTGTGAGGAGTTTGCAAAACAGTAAAAAGTTCTTGCTGGCATCACAATCCTATTTAACATTGCACAAACAACATTTATCAAACCAACTTTTACAAAGGAAATGGACAAAATCAGAAATTTTAACCATTTTTTAGGGGTTGAGTTATACACCAAGTTGACTTATACACCAGCATATACAGTAATTGCCATTTCACAAATTATTAAACTATTTGGTTGATGCCCCAGTCTTTCTAATGTATGCTGATCAATAAACAGTAATTAAAGAATGGAAACTCAACATACTAGATGTTCATGGTCCATGAGAGGTAAGTTTCAAGAAATTCACTTGTTTTTTATGGGCCATGAAAGTCATTCACAATATTTTTGTGGCCACAATAAATGAAATTTTAAATGCAATATTTATTTAATAGACCATTAAAAAACATAAATCGGGTATTCATGGCTATTTTATAGACGGTATACATTCATGGGCCACTGTCCAAGTAGTGAGGGTTGCTAGAGTTTTTACAATATAAAAACTGTGGCCAGACAGAAATATTTTAGGAATGTTTTTCGTTCCTAATTGGCCAATCACAGACAGCACCCTAATGAACCGTAACTGAAAAGCAATTCTCATCAGGTAAAACAAAAAACATTCTGAAAATTAATTTACAAAAATAATGGCAGACTGTCATTAGTCACCTAAAACAATTGGCCTTCCCAACCGAATCTTCTTTTGCGACTTCATGGCATTGTTCTAGATCTAACACCCTGATTGGTTCTTTGTCCTGAAATAAAAAATACATAAAATGAAACATTTTATAAAATAATAATTATTATTCATCTGAAAACCCCTGATTGATATGATTCTGATTCTGTTAAACTATAACAATATGCAAGGAAATGTATGGAATGGTTTTCATGTGGAACAAATCTTTGAATATCATGATAGTAAAAATTCAACTAAAATAGAAATTGTCTGGAAAGAATACACAAAATTAGTGTAGTGCAAGTCATGGTCTACAGTGTTGTTTTCAATGAGTGGGAAACAGTACTGTATGGTATTGTAGCAGTAGTTTTGAAGGGATGGACCATTAGAATTTTTTTTTTTTTTTTTTTTTTTTTTTTTGGGGGGGGGGGGGGGTTGGGCAAATACTAAAAAAATATCAAGCAAAGCCTAAACAGAGAAAAAAAATAGTGCACGCCAGATGTGCCAATGAAAAAATATATTGGGCAGGGAGGAAGAAAATATCCTGCACAACCATCACATGGGAAAAAATATTCTGCAAAAAAAAATTGCTGTATCTTAGCAATATCATACTATTTCTGACTCATGCAAAAACCACACTATCTAAAAATGTTTCCTGTATTGATAATTATTACGTTCTCTACACTTCTTACAACTATTTCTGTTGAAGTGAGACGACCTTGAAGTTAAACTGGGCATTTATGTGGACGTCAATCAAAAAGCAGACAAAGTGTTCACTGTGAAACAAATGCGACAGTCTGCCTTACTTTGTTGGCTTTTTGATTGACATCCACCAAAACGCAAGTTCCTTGATGAGTTTTTTTAACTCCAAGGGTCGCACTTCAACGAAAATGGTTGTTGATTAG
The DNA here is from genome assembly GCA_918843875.1 of Diadumene lineata. Taxonomy (NCBI): domain Eukaryota; kingdom Metazoa; phylum Cnidaria; class Anthozoa; order Actiniaria; family Diadumenidae; genus Diadumene; species Diadumene lineata. The sequence continues at coordinate 6,923,866 of OU974076.1, read as the reverse complement.
CCACAAGCAATATGATGTCACTTGTAAACAAATCTATTGTTTTAATGCTAAGAATCATGGGCAAAAGAGGGGATTCAACATCTTAAAATCAATGAAAAATAGAGTAAAAGTTCACTTATAATATTGGAACAAATTATAAGTGTAAGTACAATGCCAAATGTATTAAAGGAAAAATATTTTGCCAGAACTAAATGCATTTTTATTCATGTAAACAAGCCATGACGTCATAGTGCTTGACGGCAATTACATGGCTGCATAACACTGCTCTTACCCCTTTTGATTTATAATACTTGAGTTCATTTCTAAATAACACAAACCATCGTGTTTTCCAATTCTGTAATAGCACAACAGACATGAAGTCAATGATAAATTCAAACATGCCAACCTTTACCAATCAGGACATTTTAAGATTTAACTTTTATTTTCTTCTTTTTTAAAAGTTTAGTTTAATTATTCAGATTTATGAAAATGAGACGATTTTGCATGCATATTAGCCCAGTTGAATGGAAATATCAGCTTCTTTATAGTACTTTACACAAAATAGACATGCCTCTTGAAAATATTTTATCAACATTGAAATTACTCGTCGAATAAAAATGCTAGAGCGCACACTAAAAGTGTGCAACATAAATAATACTAAATAGTGCTATTTTATGCTAATTTGATTTTCTGTGACTGTATATCAATTAGATCATTATTATTAATATTATTATTCATGTTTATTAGAAATACTTTTGAAGCAATTACCACTCACTTTCTGGTAATTTGTAAAATCGGTCATCCAATAATGATTGGTGTTGGATTAATGTGCAGGTTTTATGTGAAGATAAAAGAGTAAAATAGTGCAATACTAAGATCAGTAAAAAGACATTACATGTTATAATAAAGTGCTTATAACCCTTAGAACAATGAAAGTCATGGATAATGTAGGTGGTTCCCAGAGCACATTCCCAATGTTTGAAGTTGATTGCTACAACACAGAATATCTTATATCGATTTCTAAAGATTGTTCCTGTTTTACGGAAATGGCGAAGGGTCATACACAAACCATAAGTATTGCCAAATGTTTTCAGTATAAACTCCAATGGTGGTTCTTCTGCTTTGGTACGACCTGTCACCATTTCTGGCAATTCTTTAAAAACCTTTAAAATATTCAGCTTGAAAACAATCAACTTCAAACATTGGGAGTATCCTCTGGCAATCGCCTAAATTTTTTAATCTGAACTTTTGAAACAAAAACAAAACAGGTTGCCAATGGCAACAGAACTCGTGACTGCCTGTCATCAAAACCAAGGTCACATGACTATTTGATATCATGGGAAGTATGATGGTCAAAGTTTGGTTTTTAAGAACATATTTCTGTCGTGCAATCTAGTCCAGCACAGATTCAAATGGTACAGAGTATTGTCTTTTAAAAATGACTCACTAATAGCATAGTTAATAGACTGAGGAAGATGGTTAAGAAATTGTTAGATGTCATTGTTTCACTTGTGATTTTGAGCGGGTCCTGAGGGTACAAAATTTTTGACTTATTCCCATCCGAAATTGCAAAATAATTAATCATAAACATGGACTACGTAATTATGGTGAGGAATGTTCAAATATCTAATGGAAATCTTTAACTATTTAAAACTGGAAGCCAATTAAAAGAAAGATTGCAGTCTGTTCACTCAGCTATAGCCACCAAGGCTAACACAATGCTAAAACAAAAGATTGTGCACTGTCACGCTTGAAAAACTTGTACAAAGAGTTATGACAATAGGTTTCCTAACCATCTCCCTCTATTAACTAGGCTAATAGTGACCTCACTTGTGAAGAATACATAATAATACATTGGAGAACATCCAATGCTCATCATATTAATTGTATTGCTGGGATAGCCTGATAGATAGCCCAACTACAATATTATTGACAAAAAAAACATCATCTGAAAAGGATACACTTTGTTAGGAATTTCTTCCTTCTTTAAGGCACCTGATTATAGAGACAGGTCCAGAGGTTTTTGTCTGGGTGAAGTGAATCACCAGTTGGAAATATTAAACAATTTAGTAGCTCAGGAAGGGGTGTCCACCCCTTCCATTATTTAACAGACAAATATTTTAAAGTTTGACAAACAAATGTTCGAAGTTTTTTGTGAGCACCAGTATTTGAATTGGCAGACAAAAGTTTGAAGATTTGTGTGAATCATTTGACAGACATTCAGGATTTTTTGTGAGTGTACAGTCTTGTTAAAATGATGCAGTTATTTTTTCATAATAATTGTAATTTATTAGCAGTGTGTGGGCATTCACTTAATCTAGTAATTATGTTAAATAATGCTTCATTTTATGTATGTATTTATCATTAAATCATCTTTAAATAATTTACCATAATTACTTTTTAAAAAAATGGTACTCTGCTGGCAGAGCCACTTTTCTCTTCGCTTTTTTCGGCGGGAAGAAAAGTGACTCTGCAAGCAGAGTAAAAAAAATGGTGATTCTAAAATTTAAATTTAGCATTTTAAAAATTGAAACTTTTAGCATCATAAAATAGAATATATTTAATTACTATTAAATTGTATGTGGTTAGCATCATAATCATTTTAATTAAATTAAATAAATGTATAACAATAAATAAATAACAATAAATGTTATGGTCAGTTTTGTGGTACTTTGACATATATCAGAAGTAAATATCACAAAATAGTTTCATGATGATATATTGGATGTTTGGTAAAGAGAGAGCATTCATATTTTTGATAATTTCCAGCTTTACCTTAATTGTTCCTCCAAGTTTTGTTAAATATCCTTCTTTCGAACTAAACTGTACATCAAATACAAACGAAAAATGTCAAAATTCGAGTCAAAATAAAGTGTATATATTATGTATGTATGTATGTATGTAACAATAACAATAATTTCAATATCTAATGGTACAACATAAAATCATGATTCATAATGAGTGAGGTGCACAACATATCAAACTTTTGCTGTCGATTTTGGGCTTCCTATGGTTAAATAAACAGGGATCCTGTTTTAGGTTTAACAGTCTCTTTTTGACCAGAAATTAAAATGTCAGACCTGCTATGTATGCCTTTCACTCAAAAAAAGTTTAAAATTTGAAGAATTTTTTTTTTTTTTTATTGCTGAATTACTCCAATGCGCAAATATGGTAGGTACAATCCTTATAAGGGAATATGTGAGGCTTGATAGAAAACCACATTTTAAGGGAAAAGCTTGATATGTTGCTGAAAAATTATGCATACATGGTGGATTTCTTAACAAAACGATGCACCAGTTGGATAAGTTGCATTCATTTGCACAAAGTTTTTGCGATCAAGCACCTTGGGGGGGAGGGGGGCTGGTCACAAATTTATAATGCAAATACAAAATTAATGAGAATTGACATCAATCTTTTTGAAATTGTCCTTAAAAGAGGGTTGGGTCTAGAAAATTCATGTATGTCTCTTTGATTTGCATCAGCCCCCCCCCCCCCCCCCCCCTCTCTCTCCGATAATAATGACCAGTCCCTAGTATATACTTAATAATACAAAGTAAGCATCCTTTTATGACGGAAGTCTGGCCCTCTGGTCAGGATTCAATCTGCTTTTATTACAGCAAACAGAAAGAAAGAATAAAGAAAAAGAACAACATCACTTGGGCATGGTTAGTAGCTAATGAAACCATGAAGTAATGAAACTGTAAATATGTGATTAATTTTACTTCAAAACTTCATGACACCCGTGGGTGATCAATCAACATGACAGGTTTCTGACGTGAATACAGAATTACATTGATTATCGAGTACCTTCAACAGTGATCTATTTATTGTCAGTGATAAGTACTTACAGATCTAATATTTCCTTCTGTAGTGTCTTCACTTGTTGCTCTGTTACGGCCCCACTCTGCGTGCACTTTGACCTTTTCATAGCATGCAGGCTCATCAACATTACGAGGATATGGGTACTTTAATAGGGTCAATACACCTGTATAATATGTAGAATAAATGAATTGTCAAATAAATTCAAAAGCAATAAATAGCATTTTGACTCATCTTACTATAGACTGATTCCATATTAAGTCGGTCCCAGTCGCTCTCCGTCAGTCTTTTAGTCGCTCTTTGCGACCGACTTATGACAAAACATACTTTATTTTGATCCGTAAAATCGAGATATCGCGAGAATCGGTGACCTTCAATCAAATTACATGTTATATACCATAACGGCGTATCAACCAATCAGAGAAAGCGTTGCATTCTTTAAAAATTAGCATAATTACCATTACAAGTGTCGCAAAAATAAATTGTCTGAACTGTTGTGTTTTTGTCTGGAAATCAATTTGTATGTTGGAATTTGGACTTCAAAAGAAGGTATGACAATCTCTTTATACAGAAAATAAATATTTTTACGTGCGTTCAACAACTACTGAAAAAGATAATTATATGAATGTGTTTTCTCGTGGAAAATATCTTGCAAAAAACAGTTGAATTACACGAAACGCATTTACAACAGAACGGCTGTTGAGTCTCCAACATCGACGTACTTGTCGACTACCGCATTTTACAAGTCAATAAAATTTCCAATTTTATTCTAAAGAGCGTTCATAGTACCAAATCGTTGCTTAATGCAGTCCGCCAAATGCTTCATGCAACATGCTGCTCAAACAATATTTTGCAATTGGATGTGCGCGCAAATCATTGTCATTATCCATCTTCAAAAACTTTTGAAATTTTAATTCTGAATAAGATCTTTTCTTCAATATTATACCGATGTAATGACTGGTGGTATTTTGTCAAAATAATTATTCGTTGATATTTTTTGATATATTCTATAAATTCCATTTGCATTGCAAGCGATTGTCATTAGTGTATCTTGCTTTAAGGTTACAGTAAACCTTCAGACGTAAAATCTGGCTAAATTTTTTTTATCGCATAAACATTTTAGTCATCAAATAAACTTTCGAATGGAATCAAAACCTTTCTCAAATATATTTTCTTTCGTGAGATATTTACCTTTCGCGACCCCGATGACACATATAGACTTTTTGTTTACACAACTTCAAAGCGTTTTATCTCGGCTCGAGTTTAGTGCGTATAACACAACTTTGAGCGAATTGATCTGAAAAAGTTTTTATCAAATAGACTTGAACTATTGATTTGTAGCATTATTAACTCATCAGAAATAAAACTGTGTGAGCGTTTTTTGAATAAAAGCGCCGTTCGAGAGTTATGACCAAGAGTCTCCAATTTCACAACAAAATTTGCATTTTTTATTTCAACTTTAATTTATAACTAAACTAGATAAAATATTGACAAAGCCTCACACAGTTTGGTAGACATATGTGTTAATTGATATTAGACAGAAAAGATCGAAATACGATCGTAACTTTTTTAGATCAATTCGCCGAAGCGAAGACAGTCATTTTGAATTAAAAGCGTTGAATCTCCTCATACACGAAACTTTTAATAAAACAAATTACACAGACGTATTCTATGGCTATTTAGCTTTATAATGATGTATAAATCGTTGTGATATCATAAAATCTGACGCGCTAATGATTTTTTCCCGAGACACCCCGCGAAGGTTTACTGTAACCTTAAATATTTCCCGTTGAGCGAAAGTTGAACTAAAGTCCCTTTTAAAAATAATTAATATGGCTCTACCCCTCTATTTGGAATGCTATTTAGAACAAAACCGTAGAGTTATTTAATATTTTTTATTGCAAAAATTTGTTTAAAATTGATGAAGCAAAGCGGAAAAGTTGTGACAGCTCAACGACCTCGACGAAATTTACACGGCGTGGGCCAATCACGGGCAAGCACAAGGGAAGAGCCTCGTTTTCGTTTTGTACAGAAAAATCTTCGTTTGGGCAAATACCAAATACAAAGAGCGAAAACTAAGACTCATGGAATCAGTCTAATCTTACTTCAGTAATGAAAGAAATGTTAAGAGAAAAATATCACATGCCATTGGCAGGATTTCAACCCGCATCTTTGGTATTCTAGTCCGATGTGTTAACCACTATACCACAATAATAACAATGTTCAGCTAATCAGATTTTACATTCCTTTGATAATAATGTTATGGCCGGCTAAGCTTTGGGGTATATATCTGTCACACAATCCTTTTAAAAACTTATTTATTTATCTATTTATTCATTTATTTGTTTGCTTGCTTGTTTGTTTGTTTGTTTGTTTGTTTGTTTGTTTGTTTGTTTGTTTGTTTGTTTGTGAGGAATGATAAAGTTCATTTGAATTAGGATAAATTTGTGTCAGTAGTTATAGAACTCGTCATGGGTGTTGATTTGCTTTGAAAATCACTCCTTAATTACTCATGAGTTTTGGAAGGAAATTTTCGGAATTGTTCTTACCTGAGTCTCCACCTATTAATGGTTTGTTTTCAAAATGCTGTATAAATTCATTCAGACTAGAAAACTTGCCCATGCCAAATGTATACTGTTGGGTATGATCTCTTCCAATTTGAAAATGCTTGACTGACTCTGCACATCTAATTGACAAATTAAATTTACATGTTAGTAATGATATTAAATAAAAACCAGTAAATAACTGGAACAAATAACTGTTATGACAACATCTGTACTCTAATAACACACGACTCTCAACCAATCAGAGCCTGTGTAGTACAATACAATAAACTTTATTTACTGAGGGTAAACACATTTAACCCATTGAGTTATCTAACATGTGGCCCTCACATAGTACAGTAGTACTAGTGCATGCACTCAAAATGCGCAACATAAATACCACTAAATAGTGCAGTTATTTTATGCTAATTCTGTTTTCTATTGCTTAATTAGTGCTGCAGCAAAAACCGTTTGAGTGTTTCATGTAAACGTTTGGATCATTTGTTTGGACTGTATTTTACTTGTTTAAATGAATTGTGTTTCAAAGGAGATCAGACATTGTTTTACTCGTAAACCAATGAAGTCTCTTGTGATGGCTCTTGTGATTGCACTCTATTGTTCTCTATTGTTTAATTAGTGCTATTTACTACTAAATAGTGACAACTGTTGCACACATTTAGTGTTTGCACTCTATTCTGACTATTATATAACATCAGTTACATGTACCTGCATGACAAAGAGTATTCTCCTTTAGATGTTGCACTATCCCTCAATAAATAACTACCATCAACACCATTGGACAATAGTAAAGCCTCGGCATGGTGTCTTGTGATATCACCATGGTACCAGCTATAAACAACAATTTATTTCATTAAAAACAGGGATAATTATTGATTAATACTTTTTAAAATATTGTTTTTAAGAAAGAATTTTGTTTTCTGAAAAAATGTTTGCACAAAGTCTGAATTAAATTATCCACCCAATAAACATTGAGAATCTTTGTTAAGTACAAAATTTACTCAACTACAAGACATACAATAAAAACTATAATAAAAAAGCAGTGTTATAGGAAAGCGCAGTACTTAACGACCATTTGACATAATGGTAACATATGGCACTAATTGGCGTAACCGTAACACCAATTACTAACCAGAATATTCAATGTGGTATTCCTGTGTTCATGAAGGGGACCTGGGAAGGACAACATTAGAGCAACATTATTTTCTCAAACATATTTCTTGATGTGAGGGAGTCAAATATGTAGTTCCCAGGTCACCTTCATGTACACAGGGATCCTGCACTGATTACTCTCTAAAATGTTATCTATTATATAGAATTTATCCATTTGACAGTCACTCAATTGACATGTACAACTGGCACAAAGCAAGGATAAAGTTATCAAATAGGAGCTGGTTGTACAAAGCCTATATTGCACTATATCCACTAGTTAAACTCCTATCCAGCAGAACAAATCCCTATCCCATGGCTGAATTCTAAAGAAATCCTATAACTTTATCACATAGATAACTATTTCCACAATTCATTCGACAACTAGCCCCCTAGAGTTCTAAGCCACTTATAGTTATCAAATACAAATATTATGTCTGAAGTTTGCATTAATTACTGTAATCTTGAATGTAAACATACTGGAACAATAACATGACATATTGTTTATTTGTGACCCAAGTAGTGTCATTTGCACCCAAGCAAATTTTACAAAAAACAATTGTTTTTGTGGTTCAATAAAAACATTGTTTTCAAGATGATTAATCAAGATAAATAATCATAAACACATGAAAAAATTCTGTTTCCCAAAATGGGTTTTTTTGGGGTTATCATTGGGAAAGTGCTGCCAAACCCATCATTGGGTTCAAATTTACCCATATTTCCCCCAATAAACGGCAAATTTCCCATACAATTCCCATTTTTGGAGACATTCTGTGAATAATGTTATAAGTAAAAATGAAAGCAAAATGGGTGTTTTTAGTTAGTAGAGATTTTTACTTTAGTTAGCGAAACTGAAAATTAACCAAACGTATCATATACAATAGTATCTGCATAAAGAAAGATTCACAAAAAGATCTTTAAAAGTAGTAAACATGATTTATTCTTTACCTCAGTTTACACTAATTCAAATAATTAGAAAATAAATTGTACTATGCATACAATATCTATTCAATTTCTATGATGTACTATTTGTGAATACAATTATTTCTAAGGGCTCTTGAGGTGATAACCATTAGGTATATCCTCGATCAATTTTTCCTTGAAAATATGCAAATTACAAAAATAAATAAAGAAATATAAATTTTTAATACGTTCTGCTTTTGGCAATATTTATACGCAATAAATTGAAAACATAGATCTTGTATTTTGAAACCTTTCCTTTTAATTTTACCGAATCATGATAAAATTATGAATAATTTACTTGATAAAATGATGTTGGAAGTAATGTTTAGGTTATAGCAACTGAAATGTATTACATATTTTAAAGTAATCAGTTTATATTTTCAAAACAACATGGCTGAGGATTTATATTGAAAGTTGCTAATGTCGTAAGTCAGAAGTACTTAGTGTAAAGCTACAATAAACAAAGATATGGTTGTGAACTGAAAACAAGAAAACGATGAGGTTTTACTTTTGAAAGGAAATAAAACGTGTTTAGAAAATCAGACAACCTGCTTTGCATTGGTCCAGTGTGCAGGCAAAATTTGTACAAATCTCTCGAAAATTTGAACCACAAACAGCTTATGGAATACTTCAAGAAATACTCCCTTTGAAGTGCATTGATTGAATTAAAATCAAAGCAAAAGGAGAGAGACCTAGGTTGAAATGTACAGCTTTTAACATGCTGAAACATCTGTTGTGAGCAAACCATTTCAAAGTCCCAGGAAATAGAGCGAGAAATTGTAGAAATTGCGATCAGATCCCCTTGAAAAATACCTGAGATACATTAGTAGACCTGATTTAAAATATCACAAAGTTGGGAGGAGAAAAATGCGCCAGAAGATGCTCAAAACTTACTTTAGTTGTTGAACTTCTTGATTTGATATCTCCTGGTCCGCCATTGTCATTGTCTGTGTCGCTTTGTCGTTTAGGGCGATCCTTTTGTCAACTTGTGGGGTCCCCAGGGGAATATGCATTGAGGTCAAAATGACGTACTTCCCCGGGTGGGGTGATCTATGAAGCGTTTGCTGAGTTTTTGAAGCTTTTCAATAAAATAATTATCATGCATTTAAAGATTAACAATAACAAAATAATTTGTAGACATCCTTATTTGGCTATCAAATTGTAGATTTTAGTAATGAAAAAATAGTTTTTGTTTTGTTTTGTTTTACAAAGATTCTATAGTTCTAAATTATCGCGGTCTTCCTGTATTTGCGCTAAGAACGCCTGACTAATACTCCACAAACACGCGCCCAAAAATGTCTAAGGTGAAATGTCTAATATTTTTCGAATAATCCACCTTTTTTTGGACGTAATTTTGATAGCTTCCTCTTTGAATATTCTAACAGGATAGCGAGTTATCGCATGGAAACAGAAATGGCCGCCTTATTGAGCTGATGGACGATGAATGGAAGAAAGAGAAACTGCCGAACGAAGGTAACTAGTAAAACACGACGCCATTTTATTAATTTTCTTGAATTTTTTTGTCGTATCTCTTAGTTTAGAGAGGCAACAGTTCTCTTATTTGTAGCACTTTTTGTGTTCTTGTTTATCTGGCTTTCTTACAAATGCTTTAGTTTTCTCACATGAAAGCGAAGTAATGGAAACTATCTAATAAAACTTCTTCTTGCAGAAATTGCTGTTCCTGAATTTGAGCTACCTCCAATCGATGACTCCGATAGTAAGATCTAATGAAATGTTTGTTCATTGCTAGATCATGAGTTGTAGCTTGTTTTTGTCTGTTTTTATTTCTAAAGAAAACTAGGATTGTTTACATGTTTGTTTAAAAATGCTCAGTTTGTTTGTTTGTTTGTTTGTTTTGGTCGCTAGACAACGGAGCTTTGGAATCTCTCAAAGAACAAGATGAGAAGTGGACAGACCTTGGAATATCACAACTACAAGAACTCAATGGACACTGATAAATGATTAAATTATGTAAATAACATTATTGCACTTCAGTGAATGTCTATTATGCCAAAATATTAGTACATAGCTCTTGAAATTCAAATTATAAATTTCATTATTATAACAATGGCATGCAACAGTCTCAAAGGTCTTCTAAAATGGACCATGTATTATCAGTTTTGCACATCATTGGAAGTTGTTTGAGGTTCTGTTTTGAAGGACGTGTGTTTTCCAACCTTCTACACTAGCTGTTCGATGGTTATCATATTTCCCAATATAGCCCTGCAGCATTTCCCAAATGGCCCTGAAGCATGATGACATTTTACCTGTCTCTCAGGTTTATAGTTTTTAAAACCCTTTCATATTGATTTTTTTTTATTCCTTTCAGAATACTTTAACAACAGTTACATAAGTAGTGAACAAAAGCAATTTGAAAGGGATTCTGGTCCAGACAGGGTTAAAATGTCATCATGCTTAAGGCTTCTTGATATAAACTCGAGAATAAAGAGAATCAATAACATCCAATGCCATTTTCATAGTAGAAAGGTTGTTTATTCAAGTTTGAGAATTTTTTGTGTAAATTTCCACACAGTGTTTGACTTTACCATTACGCAAGTTACTTAGTAACTCGATTTTACGACTTTAAAAAACTACATCAATAGTTTTATCTAAATATTTGAGAAGTATTTACAGTCTATGGTAACAAAAATAACTACAAAATATTTATCAAGACTTATTGAAATAAAGTGGTTTAAAAAAGAGTGAAATTCATCTAAGTGTATAATACTCGAGTGCTAGAGCCAATATATTATTTTGTTGTTAGTGTACACTTTATTGCATTAGCTTTTTTTTTGTTATTGAACTGTCCTAGTTTCACAGGTTTTTCAAACCACTCTAATTTTGCCAACTATGATTAGTTCAAAAGTGGACATGGTTTAATTTCCAGTCAGTCAACAATAGACCTGTTTTGCTTCTATGTTTATTTTCCCATTTCAGACCATGTGACGCCACTATTGGGAATTGATTCTTTCAGGTGAAATATTTCAACACTTGCTCTGAAATGGGAGAATTGACAAATGACTTCAAATAGTGATGCAATCATCAGCAAATGATGACCAGATGTGAGCAATCTTCAGGCTTCTTTTTTTAATGACTAATTTTTGTAAGAGTAGTTTTAGAATGTGTGGGAAACAGCACTTTCACACACATACAAATTCGTCACTATGATTTTGAAGTAACACTGCATTATAACTAAGTCATTTACAAGATAAAGGCTTTTGCATATAACCTTACTTTCATTCATGTATAAAGTGTGAAGCGTATCTTGCAAATAGACTATTTTTTAATGAATAAAATTATATAATTTAAATTGATTTGTTATAAAATATATCATGGGCTTATGGGTGTTGTAGTTTTACATTATCAAAATCTTATGTTTATCCAACTTATACAGCCAATTTAAAAAAGTAGTAGTTTTCAGATATACATGTGATATACACTTATACAATGAAATGCATAACATAAATACTGATGGTGCACACTGAATTTACTGCAAAATGCTCAATAATATATGTGGATAGAACAAAGGTACATTACCAGTTGTTTAGCATATCATTTCACATGTTAAATGGTGGTTTATATGTCCTATGTATCTCATTCTATATGTGTATTTATGAGTATTCTGAAAACTACTCCCTTTGTGAAATTGGCTGTACATAGCTCTAGATTGAAATGCTTTTATGATATTCCTTTAAAATTAATATACAAGTCAAACACACAGTTTTATTACAGACTTGGTGCAACCAGTATATTAGAACTGAGCCCACAGTGAAAAATAATTGCTGAAAATCATTAAAATGAAGTGTTTGGGTCAATTCAATAGTATTTAGACAAATGTCTCACTTGCAAAACAACTGAAACAAAAGAGTTTTTCATTGCAGGCTCAAGTATAATGCCTCCTATAAATTTAATTCAACTTATCATACCCCATCAACTGGATCGGTAATCAAACTCTGCAAAATCAAACCTACCAATTGAACACCCACAAAAAGTTAGGGTGAACTCCCTAAAATTATTTATGCTGCGTGAGTGAGGTCACAATGTTCAGTCATTGACCTCGCTTGTGACCATACTGATTAGACGGTAGATAAACCAAATGTTATTACTTCAATGATAAGTCTTTAAGCCTTTGAAATTCATATTGCCAACAAAAAGGTGATTTAAATTGTCTGAGCTTCCGAAACTAGCTATTTGTGGTTCTTGTTGTGACTCGCATTATTGTTGTAGTTGAGAGGTACATTTGTATATAGGTGTTTACGTTAGCATACAAATGAATATTTACAAAATATATTTGATTTTCTGATTGAAACTCAAACCTGAAATTTTGCCTTCTTGTGGACACTGTGGAAGAGAGAGGTTTGGGACAATACAGTTTTCTACAATTTTCAGTCCTATTTGTAAACACGCACAGGAAGCCCCAAACAGTTGCTTCAAGTCAAGGCAATGTGAAAATACTGTATTGCAAACAATCTTGAATAATTCAAAGTGGTCTTAGAGTCCATGCCATATTATAAGGGTGAAACAATTCTTAACTATTTAGTGCCTGATAAAATTTATGTATGCACTAACTATGAATTCACCGAGGCATAAACAAAGACAGCTTTTATTTCAGTTCCTCTGTGGTATTGCGTTAATGCCTCAGTAAAGTCTTAGTGTATAACCAAATTTTATCGGCACTAAATGCTCATGCTTGTTTTGAGCTTACATGGCATGTATTCTATAAATATATGGCTAATTATTATTAATATAACATATCTGTTGTAGTATCATTGATCTGTTTGTGTCTCTGATATGTTGCTTGTTCACAAACACTGCAAATCTTCTGATGGCGACTTACTGGTATCTGACAACATCTCTCACAAACCAGTTTATCTGGTATCATCTTCGCTGAAATTGCACGTAGATTTGATGGTGATGAAGAATGGTCTAACTGTTCTGAATAAGAGTCGTCTTGATACCATGGTGTTGAAGTTACTGTTGAATTGTGCACACTACCCTTAGTCTGCTGGTACGAAGGGGGAGAGGGGCGGTTGTAAGATGTTGCCATGTTGAACGGTACTCTGGTAAAAGCTGATTCCATTCCATTAGCATATGATTTTGACCGTAGACTTGGTTCTCTGGTATCTGAAGCACCCTGATAGTATACTTTAGGTTGCCGAACCTGATCAGCCTCGTAGCTTGCATACCTCATTGGATCATAAGTTCTTGCAACTCTATCACCTTCTCTTTTAGATGGCTGTAGGTATATTTTTGTTGAGGATATTTGTCGCTCTGGAGATCTTGAAGGTGTATCTTGATCCATAACATTATCATATAGACTCCGTCGATTTGCACTTCTGCTTGAAGCATCAAAATGCTCACTTCTTCTTCTTTCAATTTCACCATTGGTTTGACGAATGTTTAATGCCTGCATACGATCTCTGACATCGTCGTAGTGGTTAGGATTATAGCATAAACTATCAGGTTTGATCTTCTGGGTGCAGACATCATCAACAGTCCTTTCGTTTATGAACGATGAGCTCATGCGATTTGAGTAATGCGCATTATTTCGTTTTGGCTTTGCTGGAAGTGTGGCAACCGAATGGTTTAGTGAGCGAGCAATTCGTGAGTCTGATTTGATAGATATTACATCTTCTCTTGTTGTAACTGAGGAGGGAGGGGGTGGAAAGACTTGTCTGTAGGTGGGAATGTTTCGTGGTAATGTTCCTTGTATCTAAAAGGGAAATAAAACATGAGTAAGTAAAACGAAAAAAAAAGAAAATGCAATGATAGAACAATAAAATAAATTAAAAAAATGAAATTTAAAAAGTCAATAAATCACTGTGCATCCAGATAAAGGAAATTTTGAATGAATGAATGCATGCATGAATAATTGAATGATTGGACGGATGGATAAATACTTACATGCTGTGCATGATTTTGTTCTTGTTGTTTCATGATTCTTTCATCTCGTCGTAACTGTTGTTGTAATTGTTGTTGGCGGAGCTTGTCCTCTGGTGACAAATTTCTGCAAAGTAAAAAGATAAACTTAAAAATGTGTTTATCCATTTATTCATTCTGTTGATGTTCTGTCATTAGAAAGCTTGGTAATCACTCATTCAGGTAATCACTCCATCACCAAACTCATTCAATTCTTCCTGTTTTTAATCCTTTCATTCCTTTTTCAAGCCTTCCTTGTTGTCCAAAAAAAGCTTAATTATCTAGCCATCGATTATTCTCTCCCTTAGTTATTTCTTATGGTTGGTTAAACATTCATTAATAGCCAAGGTTAACCACAGCTCTCAAAGAAACAAAATCTCATTTTCAATAAACTTACTAATTTATGAAAACCACAACTTAAACCTTGGAAATTTGACATGCGACAAAATTTGCTGACAAATTGAATAAATTGTGCTTAAGTTCTTTATAGAAATTCTCTTGAAAAAGTCTACAGTTTCGAACTGTCTCTTACAGAACCGTATCCTTAATTGTGCATCAAACATTCAGAAATTCAGGCCGTCGTTTTCACTTGCACAGACTTCACATTTGTGGAAACGGGCTGTTAGAAAATATTCAACGCCTTTGAGCCCAATACTATGTAAAAAAGAATTCGCAGTTGAACTACAGAGTTTTATCTTTTGAATCTCGTTTCAAATAACGTAAACACGTTTGAGTCATCGCGTTTCTTCGCGATGTTCTCGGCGAGAGCATTTCACGCTTGCAATATTTCAAAAATTCAGTAAAAGGTTTTAAACCTTTTTAAATTCTAAACTTAATACTTTTTAAACCTTTGACGTAGCATGAAACGTTGTTTTAATGGATGTTGATTAAACGTATCTAAAACGAAGATCGTAAATGCAAAAAACGATTTGCTATGGAAAAAGGAAATTTGTCAAACAGAATTTCAAGTCGATGAAACAGTGAACTTATTAAAACCTTTTACCAGATTTATTCTGAAAATTGAATAAATAGATCATTTTCAATATGACTTCAATAAAAATTTAATGATATACTAACAATTTTACTATTTAGCTGTTTTAACTTTGGCTTTACTTAGGAGTTTTTGAAATATGTAGAACGTACAATTGTCAATAAACTTGACGCAACTCTTATTTTAACTTTCTATTACCAAGATATTCTGGTTTAGTTTTTGATAAAATCTAAATCGTTTTATCTTCGTGTTCATGGCGAAAAGACGTTTTACTTTAAACATTTATTTATCAATACCATCTCAAATCATGTTCTACAATTTGTACATTGAAGTCAATCAATACCATCCAATTTACTTAACATTTATTACCAACAAAAGGTAAACGAGTTTTTTTTTTTAATTTCTCGCTTATGTTTGTTTAAGTCTCTTATCGAAAGCGATGTTTTATCCACGAAAAAAAATATTAATATGTAGCATTTTGTTATTTAAGAACAAAAATGTATTTCTATTTTTCAAAATGACTTGTCGAATGACGCTTTTTAAACTTTTACGCATTTCAAAAAAACGAAAAATTTCGTAACGTCGCCATCAGGTCACAATTTTAATTGAAACAAGGTTTTTTTTATTAAGTACATGTTTGAATATGAAATAATTTTGCGTAAACTATTACAAAAAGGGTTTTCCATTTAAAAATGGAAAACCATTTTTTAATAGTTTACGCAAAATTATCTCATATTCAAACATGTACTTAATAAAAAAAAAACTTGACACTCGAACGCGCTAAATCATTCGCAAAAGCTCGTTCCAAAGTCATCCTCACTACTATAAAATCTAACGACGTCAAAGCTTTTTTTCGCGCATAATTTGAAGCCACTGGAAAGCCAACAGCACCAACTAAATTGAACATAAAAATGAGGACTTTTCTAGCTATTTTACTCCAAAGATGACTTCTGCGCAGGTTGTCGAAATGTCAGACTGCACAAAGCACAAATAGTCTACCTAAAAATACACAAACGATCTATCTCAAGACAGAAGACTACTCTCACTCGGACACAACGAGTACATCTTCGTGAACAATCCCTATTTTTTTCTGATTTCAAATTCTGCTCCATTTACAACAACATATATTCTTCAATCCAACAATGTACTTGTATTTGCATGACAGCTCATGAGCTTACCTTGTCATTTTATCTAACGACTGAGCTTCAAACTTCTGTCGTAAATTATCGCTTTCTTTTTTGCAGTCTTCTTGTTTCATAAGAGCGTAACGTCCATTGTTGCTTGAAGGACCTGCGACGTCGGCAGCCTTGCGAAAATACGCTGTATAAAAAGACATGACTGTTTAGCTGACTAGGAAATGAGTAGAGAGAGAAGTAGGCAAGACAGAAACGAATGCTACAATTGTAAAGAGCTAGGGAGGGGAGAGTGGAGTGATAATTAATGCCTGGGTTTTAGGTAATGAATAAACAATGTGAAGGGAGGTCATGTGTTATTGTGATAAAAATCACTTTATCACTTTTTATTTCTGGTCGACTGATAACAGTTATGATAATAATGATAATAACAATGTTGAGGATGACGAAAAAGTGAAAACGAACAATGGTGGTGTTGATGATGATGATGATAGTGATAACGATGATTATGACAATACTGAATGATGATAATGGTGGTGGTGATGGTTATGATGGTGATGACAATCGGATGATACTGATGATTATAGTAATAATGATGACGATAATGACGACAATGATAATGGTGATGACGATGACAATGATAATGGTGATGATGATGACAATTATGATGATGATGGCGATGACAATGATGATGACAATTGTGATGGTGATGGCGATGACAATTATAATGGTGATGACGATGACTGTCGTCACGATCACAATTATAATGGTGATGATGATGGCGACGACAATGATGATGACAATTGTGATGGTGATGGCGATGACAATTATAATGGTGATGACGATGACAATTATGATGATGGCGACGACAATGATGATGGTGATGATGACAATTGTGATGGTGATGATGATGACAATTATGATGGTGATGACAATGATGATGATTATAATTATGATGGTGATGTCGATGACAATGATGATCATGACAATTATGATGGTGATGGCGATGACAATGATGATCATGACAATTATGATGGTGGTTGTGATGGCGATGACAATGATAACGGTGATGAAGATTATGATGGTGGTGATGATGGTTTTGATGCTAATGATATACCCTTACCGGCAGCGTCTGTCCGATATCGTATCGCAGTGAGATATTCCCCAGCCTTTTCAGCACTTTGAGACTGTTTCACCAAAGCCTCGGCTTCTCTTAACCAATGTGTACATTGTTCTTGTTGTTGTTGACTTAAACCACCTACAACACACGCACAAAAAAAAAACATAAGAACAACTAGACTCGTGTGTGATCTGATGTAGGTGTCATGAGTCATATTAAAAATAAATCCACTTCATTTCAATTTTCGATGTAATTGAGGTCGGTACACACTAGGCGACAAGTCGCTTCAGTGTGCACTGGTTCAACAATCCAACCTGTTGGATTTCACGTGGCAAGTCGCAGCGCCAAAACTCTGTCGCGGTGGCAACGATTTCCGCCCAAAATACTTAGTACACATGGGGGAAATTGTCGCCTAGTGTGTACCGACCTTTAGTGTAAGAAACTGAATAAAAATAAATAAAAAGGTAACATTGTTGAGAATCCCAACTGGCTAGGAAACAAGCCAGTTGACAATATACACAGCATGACCAGGAATAATTGCCCCTATTGCAATATAACGACACACTTTGTTTATGTGAAGATAGAATGACCAAATCATCACCATCATTGTCTTTCCCCTCAACCTTTTAATTTCTCCCATTAAAATTCCCATTCATCCCATTTCTCATAGCACTAAGCGCGTGGCTGCATTCGATCATCGTTGCATCATCATCATCACTGCTGCTTGCGCATTATCATCATCATCATCGTCTCACTCACCTTTTTTATTTCTCCCATTCACGTGTCCATTCATCCCATATCCATTTCTCATAGCACTAAGCGTCTGGCTGTATTCGATCATCATTATATCGTCATCGCTGCCGCCATGGTTAGTGTCTGACGAGCTAACCGATCCTGTCGCTGATCCTATGCCGCTGTCATGACTTGGTGACCGTAAATGTTCGTCAAGTTGGGCCTGGTCGTTCATTCGGAGACCTTCTTGTTTGGTAGTCACTGAGCTTGGGCTGCGGAAAACAAATAGATGAGATATTAGAAATCATATCATAAACCTCGAAACACAATGTGTAGTAATTAAACTCCTTTCAGGCAGACAGACTACCACGATTCAAGAGTTCGGCACGAAGACGTTTGAATCTCCCAGAGGAATTTTCTTCTGGTTCTCCGTTTTTCCTCCCTCATCAAAACCAACATGTATACAAATTTATTTGTAAAATAGTTAATGTAGGGGTAGTGAGTGTGAGCGTCCATCTCAAGAATAGCCACTGTGTGGATGGAGGGTAAAATATCTTTTAAAAAAATTGCATTCGGCCCCTGTTTGAAATA
The DNA here is from genome assembly GCA_918843875.1 of Diadumene lineata. Classification (NCBI taxonomy): domain Eukaryota; kingdom Metazoa; phylum Cnidaria; class Anthozoa; order Actiniaria; family Diadumenidae; genus Diadumene; species Diadumene lineata. The sequence continues at coordinate 6,904,909 of OU974076.1, read as the reverse complement.
GCACTCAGAAGTCCATGCCACATAACATCTCAAAGGAAACTCACCTCAATTCTCCATTGGATTCCACGGACGTAACAGAGGCGCGATCCTTGCCTTTCTTCTTAGATGTTTTGATATGTGAGATGGCAACGCCAGGTCTAATTGCTTGAAATATCGCGCTACCAATTCGTCTTAAACCAGTCTTCTTATTTTTACTGTTCTTATCACGATGTTTTCTTTTCAAAGTTTCAGTCACGTCCGACCCTGTGCTTCCAGTTCGAGTCCTGATCCTCATTTTATTCGAACGATTCGAGCTCTCATCGAGCCAGTCACATGACTTACTTCGACGTGATTTCGGAGATCTGTCGTCTTTGAACGACACCATGTCCTTGCAGTGCGCGCGTGAATGGTCATTTGCTTTTAAAGTGTCTTCCCCATCGTTGTCTTGTAATATTTTTTCTTTGCTTTCGCGCGCTTTCAAAGTATCGTCGGAGCCTTCAATGTTAGAATTAGAATTTGATTTTTTCGAATCAGACTTCAATGTACTTATATTACTTTCAGAATCCGTCTCAACTAATCCGCTTTCAGGGCTGCTCGGTCGGATTTTTCTTCTTCGCTCGTATTCAAGTCGGCTCAAATCGGAGCTCACTCTTCGATTCGCCGGGCTTATTTCGGACGTTTTCCGTACTATGGTTGATGGATTTATGAATAATTTTTCTTTGGGCGCTGTTGCAGGGTTGATGGGGGTACCGTTTGGGTTTGAGTAGAGAAGAAGTAGAGGTTGGTAGTGACAGCGACGACACTTTTCACGTATAACAGACCAGTCGGGACCAATCTGAAATATAGTGTATGATTTTAGCAAGCGGTCTGCTAATAGCAATGCTCTGCATCTGTGTATTTAGATCAATAGCCCTGAAGCAAGAGGACGTTGTACCCCCGTCTTTATACCATAATAGTGTTCAGAATTCTTTGACACTCAATTTTTTTCATTCCCTCAAGAATACAAAGTCAATACTCATAATTAAAGAACAAAAGCAGTGTCGGACGCGATCCACGGAACCCCCCCTTGAGACTTTATGAAATGCGCTAAACAACTACATTCATATTACATTACATTTGTTCCAGTACGGGCGGTACCGTTTCTTACTCAATACGCAAACGACTCTTTCTGAGAAAATGTGTGAAACCAAAATGGAACCCCCTTTTGAAAAAATTGGATCCGACATTGAAAAGCAAAGTGAAAAGAATTCTGGTATAGACTGGAGTAAAACACCATCTCGCTTTAGGATTATTTCATTAAATCACCATAGTTCTCACACTCGTACTTTATCACAGCTTAGCGAAATAACGAAAAATCTAAGATCCCAAAATGTATGCCATTGTCTCCTAATTGACCCTAAAAGGTCAATCACACCCCATAAATTTTCAAACGATCTCCCCCCCCCCCCCCTCCCTCCCTCAACATACACAGTCAAGGGAAGAAAAGCCTACCTCTCTAACTTTAGCGTCATCGAAGTATATCCATGTTTTCAATTTACTATGAAACAAGAACGTCGAGTAATGCTTGCCGTAGTACGTTACTATGCCAACGAGGTTCAACGTGGCTCGCTGGGCATTTTTAGATGAAACTTGGTGAAATATCTGGAACACATTCGAATGGGAAATTATTGACTAATTCGCATTGGTGACTTTGACAACGATGTTGTTGATTATGGCAAAATAATTGGTGGCAACAATGATGTTGATGACATTGATAATCTTGAGGATATGACAATAACGATGGTAAAGTTTGATATTGATGATGATTATCAAGACAACGATGACTATTGATGTTGCTATTGGTATAGCAGTGACCATGATGATTGATGATGATTGATGATGATTGACAATGATTGAGGATGATTGATGATTGACGATGATTGATGATGATTGACGATGATTGATGATGATTGATGATGATTGACAATGATTGAGGATGATTGATGATTGACGATGATTGATGATGATTGACGATGATTGATGATGATTGATGATGATTGACAACGATTGAAGATGATTGACAATTTATGATGATTGACGATGATTGATGATGATTGATGATTGACAATGATTGATGATGATGACCGATGATGATTGACAATGATTGAGGACGATTGAGGATGAATGACGATGATTGATGATGAATAACGATGATTGATGATGACCGATGATGATTGACAATGATTGAGGACGATTGAGGATGAATGACAATGACTGATGATGATTGACGATGATTGATGATGACTGAAGTCCACTGATGATGATTGATGATTGAAGATTGTGAACGTGATCATGACATAAGTTACAATGTTGGGCATGAAGTTATGAAGATGATGGTGATGATGTCATGACGATGATGATAATACTGCATAACACATATGCTTTAACATGTAGTAATAATAATATAATAATATATTGATACTATACTTGAGCCTGCAATGAACATTTTTTTTTTGTTTCAATCATCATACAAGTGAGGCATTTGCCTGAATTCTATTCAAATTGACCCAAACACTTCATTTGAAACACTTATATTACAAAAGATTTATCCAATGCGGGCTCAAATCTCATATCTGCCATTGCAGTCTTACATGTGGTAATTTCAAAGTAGTTCCAATACACTGCAGAACTTCTGCTATGTGCTCAGCATCAGGTGATTCAGAATCCCAATTAAGACCGATGCTTACTGCAAACAGATCAGTGAAAATATCAGAAACTTGCATGAATCACAAGAGACTCTCCTAGCATTGAAGTTGTAACACTTCCTGTTATTGGCTGAATAAACTCTGCCTTTGAATTTGGTTGGCAGCCCATTAACTTTGGGGGTAAATTACTGCTATTGAAATCATTTGTATTTGAATAACAATATTGATTTTATTTGCATCACACAACCTACCCCTCAAAAACAGAAGGCATTATGGCTATTGTGAAAGAGCCAAATAAAGAAAAATATTTTGGCAAAAACCATGAAATTGATGAAGAACAAGAAATGCAAACTAAGAAAATGTTACCTATATCAGGACAGTTGAGCAGCAGTCGTTGTACTTGGATACGTCGACCACAGTCTTGGCCCTATGAAAAGAGATTGTCATTTTCAACAACCACTGTCACAATTGACACTATCAAGTCATAACTCCGTTACAATCATTACTCTGAACTGCTAGTGCAGCATACATTTCCTTTGAGCTTTGTCATTAGAAATTTGCTTATTCTCTAGGCTACTCATGATGAATTTGATTTATAATAAAATACATACAACATTTTACCATTTAAATCGGTACTTGACCATTTAAATCTGTACTTTTGAAAATGATTATGTGACAGATACAATATTAAAGCTTAGCAAATTAAATGCATTTTTATAATAAATGATGCATTTTGATTGGCTATGCATTGATATATAGCTGTCACACAATTTTTTTCAAATGTACAGATTCAAATTGTACAATTTTATATATGAATTTTCAAAACTTACATTGCACAACTTGGTATCTTCACCAGTGAGTCTGAGTAATGTACCAAACTGTTTGGTGTGATCATAATCTTTCTTTAGTAGCTTCTCGTTCCTTCTTGCTTCAGCACTACAAAGTACATATAACAATAGTATGTATTAGAGTGCACGCAATAAAAGTGTGCAACATAAATACCACTACATAGTGTTACTTTATGCTAATTCTATTGTTTTCGTTTATTTAATTAGCACTTTTTACTGCTAAATGGTGACAACTACTGCACACATTTAATGTTTGTACTCTAATATTAATCAATGATAACAGAATATGTGGATCATAACACACATGAAGCAAAAAAAAAACTAAGTTTTGAGAAAACAAGTAATGTATTGTAGGTGCCCTTAGCTGCCAATACTCTGCTTGCAGAGATTATTGTCTAAAAAACCTATGCAAGGATATGTTGCCTTACTGCCCTGTGAAGCACCGGTGAACTATGGCAATACAATGCCATTCAACATTAATATTTTGGTCCAAAGTTTTAGACAAATGCTGACAAATGGTAAACATGTCCTTTCAGTGTTTTCTTTTTAGAAAATCTCTGTCAAGAAGTCCATTGGTTTTTAAGGTACAAATACAATTTTATTGCCACTTATGATACCTACCATAATGCTGATGCTGATACATAATGTACTGTCTGGAAAAATGGCAAAGGTTCAGACCTCTCCCCACAGTGACATATTGTCTAAAAATTCACAACAATAAATCATGTTAGAATCCCATCAAATATTAAGAGAAGACATACAAAATGCCCTTCAAAGAATCTAGCCCACATCTTTGATTTTCTAGTTTGATGTGTTTATTATTTTGCTCTATTAACGCTACAAGTTAGAATATTACATTTGTTATCTTATTATTTTTATTATATACACTAAAATCATTAATTAATAATACTATATGCTAGAATTCTACAATATTTAAACATAAGATTATAACATTTAACATTTTGGCATCTTTTCTGGCAAGATGACTATGACTGATTTATTACATGACAAATGGGAAAAGTGAGCAACAAAATAATTCACAATCTTCATGTACAATATTTATTACAATATCCAACAAGAAAATAACATCATTCAACCAGTTGTACTTTGTACTCTTTAGAAAGGTTCTGCACCAGTTGTATAGCATTTTTATTGAATTAACCTGGGAACAGTTCCACAAAGCCTAGATAAAATCACCCACCAGATAAAATTAAGCTTATCCACTGCAGAAAATATGCTTAGAATTTATCAATTAAAGGGGAATTCATTCATTAGATAATGCTATCTAGAGGCTTTCTGCAAAGAACTCTTGAATAAAATTCAAATATTCATTCTAAATATAAAAATGTGATCTTATATAAAACTATGAGGTGACTTGACATTTTTTAAAGTGTACGGGTTTTAGTCAAGTCTTTTCACCATGCATTTATCAATTCAAATGATTACTCATTGTATATAATATCATGCAAATATGTATGTCAAAGGGCAGATGACCTTATCTAGAGCCAAGGCCAACATGCAACCTTACCTACCATGAACCATGAAAACTTTTGTATTTGTGTCAATGTGTACTAAATATGTTATGTCAGTACTTCAGTGTGATGTATTTAATTATATAATTTGTAAGTCACGCAATTCAGCCTCAAAGTTGCGATGTGATAATATCAATAAAATCCTATTCTATTCCATTCTATGTATAAATTCTAGAATAATTGTGTAAATAGTTGTCATCATGGTAAAATAAAATTCTGTAATTCTATGATGTAGCTAAACAACACTAATATTGCATTCAACCACAAATATCTTACCTGTTCAATCAACTGCATTGCAAACTTTTGATGAGTGATGCAGTGCTGAGCATGACACCCATCATCAAGCTCACTCATGACAAGATGGAAATGCATCCGAGATAGAATATTCTCCTGAAATACAAAACCAACATGATATCATGTAAGAAAGATAATCAAACTGAGAGGTTGTTCAATAGGGCTTGTATCTGTCAAGAATGGAAAATGTAAAAAAATGAATTTTCTCCTGAAATATAAAACCAATGTCATTGGTGAATCTAGGGGGAGCTAGGACCCCCTGAAAAGATTTGACAGTTTCAAATATATTTTAAAATTATAATATTATCAGGTCAGTATTTCATGTTTACTGGGTAGTGCACTTCCTCCAGAAAGGATTTCAAGTCCTTGTTTTCTCAAATATTTTTTCCAAAATAACCTAATTATTTCATGTTTACTGGGTAGAGAATCCCCTCCAAGAGATGGTGCTCCCCTTCGTGAAAACAATTCTGGATCTGTCCCTGCATGCAATTATTTATTAGGTGGTCGGGTAGAGCTCACATCTGTCAAGAATAGAAATTTATACAAACAGGATATCCTCCAGAAATACAAAACCAACACTTGTAATGTGAAAGGTCATCAAATTGACAGGCATTTTAAGTTTCATGGATTTCATATAACTGTTGGATGTCATCCAAATCACAATGATTTACCATCATATATTCAGGATCAAAATCCCCAGAGGTGTAAAAGAAGGTGTTTTTGTATGACTTTTTTGATTGGCAACAGAGAACAATGATTTAATGATTTCATTGGTCATTTTTAGAAGACATGTCTAAAGACTTATATTATCTTATATTATCTGTTAAATAAAGCCAATCACGGATGAGCTTCAAGAGGTTTCATGATGACCTAAACTTCCTTAATAAGCTAGTGTCAAGTTTGTTGTTACACAGATTGTATATGATTATAATTGAAGGAAAAAGACTTTTGTTTCTGGACCACTGTCTACTTACAAAGCATTCTGCAGCATCATCCATATCGCCAAGTTGAAATTTTCTCTGGTCCTGCAAAAACAACAGAAAATTTTAACATCTTGATTACCTTTAATTATCATCATCATCAATCATCTTAATCATTGTCAGAAGTTACTATCTATCACCATGAACCATCAACTTCTTTGACATCACGTTTCTCCACTCCTTCACATCATCATCCTATATTATTGAATATACAATACTCATGATAACTCATAATCATGCATGATCATGATTATTGTGCTTGGTGATCTTCACAACATCACCTTCATCATCATCATCACTGTCATCATCACTATTATTATCATCATCACTATCATCACTATTATCATTACTTAATTATCATCATCATCCCTATCAATACCATTATCATCATCATCATCACTGTCATCATCACTATTATCATCATCATCACTATCAATACCATTATCATCATCATCATCACTGTCGTCATCACTATTATCATCATCATCACTATCAATACCATTATCATCATCATCATCACTGTCATCAACACTATTATCATCATCATCACTATCAATACCATTATCATCATCATCATCACTGTCATCATCACTATCATCATCATCATCCCTATCAATACCATTATCATCATCATCATCACTGTCGTCATCACTATTATCATCATCATCACTATCAATACCATTATCATCATCATTATCACTGTCGTCATCACTATTATCATCATCATCACTATCAATACCATTATCATCATCATCATCACTATTATCATCAACATCACTATCAATACCATTATTATTATCACTATCATTATCATCATTATTGTCATCAACATTAAACAATTTAAATCTACACTTGATTACTTATATCATTCTGCACTTTTAAAAAAACATTGTGTGACATATATTATTTCAAGACTCAGCCAATCAGATTTTTACATTTCTTTGGAAAGTGTATGTTCCGATAAATGGCTAAAACCTGGGATATATATTTCAAAACAATCTGTTTGGAATTGCAGAATTTATTGGTCGAATGTTCATCACCAATTCAATTACCAATACATTCTTTATCATCATCATCACTATCATCATAATCACCATCACTATCATCATCACCACCATCATCTTCACCATCAGGATCACTATCACTATCATCATCATCATCATCATCTTCACCATCACCATCACTATCATCACCATCACCATCATCTTCAACATCAGGAACACCATCACTATCATCATCATAACGTCAATTCTGTACAATTAACTTCCTCATTGATATCATCATCACCATCATTACAATCATCCTTATCACCATTATCATTACCATCTAAGCTATATTAACAATGCCACACATACCCTGAATGTTGAAGCCATTGCCATTCTCAGTGTATCAGGAGGTAATGCATCATTATTACTTAATTGAAACTCTTTAAAGATGCTCTCTAAAGCACAGAATATGCAGCTCTTGCCCATACAAAAATGACCTTTGATTTCGCGTAGACTCCTCCGGAACACATCTAGATGCCAGAACACCTACAACAAAAAATACATAAATCAATAAATTATTATATAATTATTATAGTATTTCAAGAAGATGTAACTTTGGAGGCTTATCTAACAATGAGGGATGGGTTTAAAGTCTACAATTTGATATTTTGTATTTAAAAATATTGCTAAAACTACATGATGTTTTTATAATTTGTATTTGAGATGTACCCAGGAAGTCTAGATTTGATTCTTCTGGTGTTTTCTTGGTGATAGCAATCAGGGATGGGTTTGAAAGTCTATACACTTTGATATTTTGAATTTTCAAATATTGCTTTAAAAAGCTTAAATTCATGATGAATTAATTTTGTGTTTTCAACCTTGTTTTTATTTTTACAATGATTTTGCCAAGCTTTCGGCCTATATGGCCATCTTCAGAGCAAAAGAATAAAAATTACAAGTAGACTACATTTCTAAGGTGTACAAACTTGAAATGCTTTAAATGCTTTAAAAAAGGGTTTGCATGATAACAATATGCAGCCAGATGAGTGTTTGCAATGAATAATGAGCAACTCTGTTGAGGGATTTAATTAATCAGTCTGTTAAAAAACTGCTACATTGAGTACTACTGACATTAATTTATATTTTATTCGATCTCATCCAATGTAACATTCTCACTTGCTTAGCATTGGCTATATCATGTAATTACCTCTTCACAAACTCCTAACTAATTAATTAATTGTGGTTTTCGACTCGAAAGTATATACTAATTCGAAAACCACACACACCAAAACTTTGTACATTCAAATGTAATTAGAACTATTCTATTTCTTCTTTCAATAATATTCCTTAGATTGTAAATATTTGTATATAGTGTGTGTAAATCAATAAAATGTCTAAAATATCTAAAAATGTTGACTTATGAATAACTATCATATTGTTCTGACACCTAATTCACACATTATAAGTGAAGTTGTGATCAGTGATAATTTTGAGGAACTTGACTTCCTTTATAAATAGACAAAATAATATTCATTGAAGCATTAAGAATGATTTAGGTCACAAAAACAACATCACTCATGATAAATTCACATTATGAAAAATATACAATCAAGTACTTTTTGATAGACAATAAATAGCAGCTTGAAACCCAGCTGGAAGTTTATCATTAATGCAATAACAACAATATCAAGAAAACAATGAGAACTAACTAACAATGCAACAAAGAAAAAATTCAATATGAAATAAAAGGCAGTGAATGACTTTTTGTTGTTTTAGAATTTTAAATTAAAAGAAAAGCAGTAATTTTTCATTAACTTAGAAATATCACAAAACTTAAGCATCATTTAATGCAATGATCTTATTGGGGTTTTATTGAGTTTTATGAATAATGCAGAATTTAACTCAGAAACTATTTTTTCCTGTTAACTTTTTTTGACAATTAAATTACAATTACTAATTATATAAAAATATTGCAGAATTTCATGAAACTAAATGTGGAAATTTTGTAGGGTTTAATGAATAAAACAATGAATTATCCAGGCAAATAGTGTTAGTATTAAATAATATTTCTTCTGTGCTTAGGATGCTATGCCTTCCTCATGTTATATAAGTGTTTCAAAAATACCACAAAGATAACAAGAATGCCATTGATGTGATTGATGGGAATTGTGTCAAGTGTTATTTATCTTGAGTACAGGAAAGTCTGAATTGATGAGTTCGAGTTGATCGAATATATTATCCAATAATTTCCAACTAAAAAATATGATAGCAGAGTAGAATTTTATTTAAGTGTGAGGTTTGTTAACATTTTTTACTAAAAAATATTGAAAAAAGAACTAAACTTGTATCCAAAAAATTAGGTGCAATAAATTAGTTTATGTGACAACCATCCATGTGCAACCATGTTCAACTTACATGTGTGTGGGCAGAAAATTACATAATCTGCTCACAATTTAAAACAATTTGTTCAGACAAATATCAAATACAATTTCTTCAAGAAAAAAGTCACTTGATGAATATTTTCTTCCCAAAAGAACTTCTGATTTAAATCATCAGCATAGATAGATAAAATCTTGTTGCTAATGCAAAGAATTTTGACTAGAGTTCCTACCACTGCTGATTGATTGCACTGTGTCTATAAACAAACAAATTCTAACACCAATATTTGGTATAGACTGAAAATTATCAGGTACAAATTTTTATTAACCAAGTGTTTTTACCACAAAACATACAAATTCGATGCAGTATGAGATTATGGTCTTTAGGGAAGGTATTAGGTCAAATTTCCAACTGCGTTTGCACTACATTGATACACTTAAAGTCGATATTATTAAAGAAAATATGTGTGGGCCTAAATGTAATTTTAAGTGATGGTAGCCACATATGTGACAAATTTGAAAGGTATTTCGTACACTTCCTTAGTTTCCTTCAAGGAAATTGAAAAATTCTAGAACACCAATCAATTCGAACGTTTGATTGAAAAGGAACATGGAAGTGACATGATTTGAAATGGAACATATGATCGAAGGAAATTGAAATCGACAATGGGGTACACACTTTTAATCCTCCATAATAAGTATGCAAATTGTTTTGAAGTTCTGTTTGTTGGAAATATTTCATTGAGCAATAACTTTGGAAAACCACAAACAATACACGTCTTTAGGCATTATTTGAAGACTTCTGCTTGACCGATTGCCATTGTGATTATCTTAGGCTTGGCTGAGCATTTTGAGCCTCATAAGAATACACGAATTCACTACCACAGAGTTTGGCGAAGTCAATAAATTCTTACGCTCTAGTCAAGCTGCGTTTAGAATTCAAAAACCAACACAAACAGTGACTTCTAAGGATTCAAAAACAGGAAATTCTACATGTAATCCTGATACTACAATCGTGATCAATTTTCTCAAGAAGTATCTTTAAACGAGAGCAATATTGGTTGCGAGCACTAACAACAATGAATGTCATATTACAGCATATAAAAACGTCGTATTAAACAAAATTTTCTAGTCTAAACAACGATGCTATGGGCCTGTTATTCAATTCAGAAATCTGAATTTATGATCATTGAAGAACATTATATAATTATTCATTAGCGAATTGCAAAACTCGATCGTCCACAAAAAAAATTCGCAGTAAATTTGGCTTTTGTCAATCACTGAACATAACCTTCACATAATTATGCATGACTCGAGCTTAGAATTTTTCTAAAATCTTTACCAAATTTCTAACATGAATTGAAAACCTCAGATTGAAAAGCTGAACGGAATAATGTAGTAAAATAGATGTAGTTTTAGTGAAGCTTTAAGAAGTGAGCTTACCTGAACGGCTGAATTCAAAAAACAGTTGTTTTCTCCGGGATTATTGAGGAGGCCTTTATTTTGTGCCATCGACATCGTTCTCTCCAGCCTGTCTTGGCGATTCATCGTTGCTTCTCTAAACTACAATTCCACAACGTCGAAGAAAATTTCTTGTGAAGAAAAACTCCAATTCAAGCGCCACGAAGGGAGGTCGTTAATCCAAAATCTTTTTCCGACGAAGTTATCGTGCAACTTTGAGTTAATCGTGTAAAGTTGTTTATGGCTGAGCTTGGCTCGAAAAAGCTGTCAAGATCCCAGCAAAAGGTCCACAAACCTTCGTCATTACATCTTTTAATATTTAGCTATTTGTCTTTCTGTGTTTTGAATAATTGTCTGTGAATAAAACAACGAAAATCCACTAAAAATTGCGATTAACTTCGGCGTGTGTCTAGTCTGTCGCCATGTTTTAGTGTTCAGTGTACCGTAGTGTAGAAACCAATGACGTCACACATTATGTTATGCATTGAAGCCGTGTCACACTATTTCACGCAAAACAAAACGCAAAAAGTACTACCAAGAAAAATCAATCCCCAGCCCCGATAAAACTGAGATTTCAAACTCTTTTTATCCGAAATAGCTATAATTAAACAGGCTGACTTTTCAAGTTAAAAAATATTTTTTGATGTTTTTTTTCGAATTATCGGTGTAGTGCCGGAATGTTTTGTCATCAAAAGGCGCAGTTAATGCAATTTTTCACTATTTTAATCCACTTTCTTAGATTCAATTTCTTGTTTTCTTATCCTCCATCAACGAATTTCCTACCTATTAACTTTAATTGTCAAGTTGTACCAAAAAATTAAAATATGTCAAAAATGTGTACAATTTTACAATTTTTCACTAAGTGATTTTACTTCCGATGGCAGTAGTTTTCCTTTACAATGTGTTTATTTTGAAAACTGTTGTTTTGGACATTATTCTATAAAATCACAAAAATAAACATGCATTTCCATCTCAGTTTTGACTACAGATTATTGACTCGTTACAGTACATTTGGTCAAATTTCCGCAAGTGGCCTTTCCGAAATATATTTTCAAGGAGACTTAAAACCACATATAAAACATATGAATTTAAAATAAAAAATAAAAACAAAAAATGCAGAGCTAAGTCTGTTTTATTTTGACTGCAGTTGTATTTTTTTTATCTTTATTTTTATATTTCACTACGTCATCATTGTTCATTTCCATGCCAACCGAGACCGACGGAAGTGGAAACATGACGTCAATCATAATTATATATTTCAATTTTGCCTTTATATAGTAACTACTAGCAGTTATATTAGTTAAAAATAGCGTGCATTTAAGCAAGGTACTTAAAATATATCAAACGAAATCACAAGGTGTGCACGTGAAATTCCCGCAAATATCTATGTTGTGAGGTATCAGTATTCTTTCAATTTTAATACTTCAATAATTAAAAATAATGAAAAAAAAACAACAACAACAACAACAACAAAAAAAAAAAAAAAAAAAAAAAAAAAAAAAGACAGATGCCTCTGTGTGGTGGGCAACATTTTATTGACGACTTATTGTATATGTCTTGTCTCATTTCCTCACGGGAAAAAACTCATCATGTGAATTTCTATCTCTGTTCTTTAGGCGTCCAGTACAAGACCGCTACTTTTGCAATAATGAGTTTTTGAAAGCATAAAAGAAAATTGTCACGACAAAAAAGTATATATATATATATGTATATATATATATATGTGCACATATATATATACCAGTATATTGCGTGTAGCCCAAGTTTTAATTTGCCTCGTCCGAAAATAATTTTTTAATTACCCGTGCACACCAATTTCTTTAGTGTTTAATTAAAAAGGGGATCCACAATGGATCTATGACCAATAAGTCAATAAGCGATCCAGGAGAACGAATAAAATCCATACAGATCGATCGCAACCCATCTTTCTTCATCTGTTTAAAATTGCTCTACCAATTCCACGGAAAGTTTCCATGGAATTGCAGTTTTCATGATTTTTTTCAGCTCATTTTGATCGGTTTGCATGGCGGTGCTTTCCGTCACAGAAAGTTCCACTTCAACGTTTTTATCGGCTCTTATAATTAAGTAAACTAATTCTTTAGAGATTATTAGAATAAACTTTGACGTGATCGTGAATATATTACCATCACGCCATATCAATTTAGTTTAAGCCTCGATGAATTTTTGAAGCATAAGGGACGGACCATTAGACATTTGACGAGGGAGGGGGACTGGGCAAATACCAAAAAATATATATCGAGCAAAGCTTTAAACAGAGAAAAAAAATAATGCACGGCAGATGTACATGCCAATAAAAAATATCGTGCAGGTAGGAAGAAAATAACCTGCACAACCATCACCTGGGAAAAAAATTTTCTGCAAAAAAATCCCCCCCCCCCCCCAATCAAATATCCAATGGCCGGCCCCTAACTAAACCTAATCTAGCACTAGATAGTTACGAATATAATTGTCCTATTTCACTATGACGTCATGGTTTGTTAACATGATATGAACAGACCCAATTCGAGCCAAACAGTTTAGTTCCTCTGATGCATTTTAGTTATTTTGTATCCGATACGTGAACATAGAATTTGTTCCTTTCTTATAACCGTTTTTTATATACTTGCCCCCCCCCCCCCTCAAAATTTCCAAATCCGCCCCTGTCTATAGAGACCGAGAATCACACAAGAAATATATTGAGAAACCAATATCAAAGGCAACGTACTATTTCAGCTTGTGAGGCTTAGATATCGCATGAAGAGCGAGGAGGAGAGTACAATATATATATGGGACTATCGCGCGCCTCGCGCGCATCCCCTCCCCGTAGGGGAAAAGTACCTATATAGGTGAAATGCCACCTTAATTTCCCTGCTGTTCTCCAGGGAACAGGGAACGGGAGGGGAGGTTAATTAGCTAGCGCATTTAAGCTACTTACAAACCACATTGAACAAAAACAACTCGAAAAAAAGAATGTGGATTTGTATTCCGCAACGAAACTACGTCAATAGCTTTGTTAGTTTTTTGGTAATCAGTATATTTTTTGTGAAAAATGCATTTTCGCCATGTGTTTTTCAAAAATGTCAAAACATGGTTCCGTTCAAAAAATTTTATCTCGAAAACGGACGCGGGACCATATACCTTTATATCCATTTTTCGATTAATTGATAAATTCTTTATGAAATATCTTTCTAAGAAAAAGTCGTGATGATCAGCAGTCTGCCTAAAGTACCCCTAACACACTTGTAAATCCAGAGCAATTCAGATCACGATCTGCGATACTGGATCAAGTCGGCCACATCCGTCTATTATAAAGCGCATTTCACCATTCATTTCACCCAATGTGGCTCAATACTCATTGTTGATCTATCCCGTAATTATTGGGGTCCCTGTGTAATTCAAAACTTAATGAGATTCAGCTCCATATCTTAAATTTTCCCTCATCAATATTTAAGGCCTCGCTTGTAATAATCTGATCAAATGTCTTATCTCAAAACTAAAAATAACGAATCAATTTATTTCGAAAATACCACAAAATTTTCGCAAGACGCTAACATGTGACGTCATAATGCATTTATTTGCACTGTGAAAACGGATTCGTTTGATTAACCACGATCGATTGAGCGTTCTGATTGGGTGTTCGATTTTTGTTTACGGTCACCTCGCGTCTGTTCGCGTCGTGCTCAGCTCAGCAATCGTGCAGCCAGTCTGAGTTGCGGTCACAACTTTCTCACTTTCCTTCTCCAAAAAATCGGTCGTCTCGATTCCAGATAACAACGTAAGACGCCAGCAAGATGCCTAGGAAAGCCATGAAAGTGATTGTGGAGTTAGATGTCCATACGGTAAGGAAATGCTTACATTTTGAGCTCGCAAAGTGGACACTTTCCACTGTTGCTAACGACGCTTTGCTGTGTAATTGTATAATTCTGAACTTTTGGTAATCAAGATTAACACTTAAAATTCTATTTTTTTCGACAGGTTACTTGTCCAGGCACTTTTCTTAGAGATTATGGCTATGTTTATTTGAAAGTTAATTGCATGGGCCTGGAAGTGAATACAAAATCTGTTCCACCGACCTTTCCGCTGTTCTTTCACGAAAGATTGCGTTTTGAACGGGTAAGGAAAAACGTTTTTTCTTAAACCGCAAAACTAGACACAGTTGCTTAATTATTCATTACGAAACAGTATTAAAATTTGTTCTTGGTTTTATAGGTTTTCCGAAGTTGTCAAGATCCTGCGTACGTCTCGATTCATCTCAAAGGTTTGTGTAGTTTTTGTTAGTTTCCTTCACAGCGCCGCCATCTTGGAGTGCTTTACTCTCAGCTGAGTTCATTCCTGCACATCGAAGCGTGAAAATCCACGATTATTTCTTACTAATTTTATAATAATTATTTTATTTTTACAGGAGAAGATGTTCTAGTTGAGCTAAGACAGCACGATGATTATGTTTCTGGTAAATTAGCTTAAATTATCCTCGTATAATAAATAATATGTGCTGTTTAATTTTACCTTCAAATGCCTAAAGTGATAACCATTGTAGTTGGCTAATTAATCTCACAAAGAACTTATTGTGAGTTTTACTATGAAGCCAAGCGAAAGTATGCTCTTTCTATTTGCTTTTAACCGTGGTGTGTGTGCATTTAAACTGAACATGTGGCTTCTTGTCTTACGAAAATTGTCCGCATATCAACGAATTCCACTCTCTCTCCTTGTTAAATATCAATGTTATTACCTATTTCTTGAATCGATAATTAATAAGAATTTCTTTTAATGCAATAAGAACATTTTTGATTCTCAGAATTATAAACATTTCGCAAGATATTCACAATTTAATTTAGTGGTGGTCCCCGCAGTGTTTGTTATTCTCTTGTGGTATCATCTTACAATAGCAAAATTTTTACGTTTTTTTCTGCTCAGCATGAAATTATACAATTAATATTTCATTTAGACAACACGCTTAAAATCGAGTAAAGTGTTCGCCTTTTTAGAATGTCAACAATATAGAAACAATTCTAGTTTGATTGACATTCTCTCTGTCATGTTAAGTTGGCTGTTTAGCACTTCATCAAACTGGATTCAAATCATATTTGTTTAGCAATTAGTGGACTTGTGGATTATTCCAAATCCAGTTTATATGAATTTGTAACATATTAAGATTATTATGGTTGCTATGGTTACCATACCATGTATCAAATTGTTACATTGTTGCAATATTTGGTGTTGTTGCCATGGTGACTGGAGCTTTGCTAAGGTCCAAGTTACTTGAGCAATTTTTCCTTAAAGAGATATACTTGTCATTTAAAGTGCTCCCATTTTTTTTATGTTGACTGTAACAAAAAAAATATTTTTTTTTACTCCAAAGACATTTTTAATGTATTTATCATTTCTGCCATTATCATTATTGTCAAAATTTGTTAGATTTTAATCATTGTTTTTATGATTTCAGATGGTTATGTAATTGGTCACTATGCCAACAATGCTCGTGATTTTTTGTATCCCGCCGTGTCCCCATACCCAGGCACAGGCCGGGAAGTGACCTTGTTCAAGACCTCTCTCTTCAACCCAATTAGAATAACTGTAAGTATATGTGCACTGTAACTGAACACTTTCTGTTGAGTCAATTATTTCAGCCTGAGAGAGAAGGCTGGTCTGATTTTATCTCTGTTATCTTTTGTTTACTTTTGTCATTTCTTGTCTAGTTTTTATCATGGTATTCATATTATCTTTCCTTCGTCCAAACCTTAAGGCTTCTAATAAAACCGTCAACACTATTTAAAACTGGATGCATTCTTCAGAAATCCCTCATTCCTTTCTCTCTCTATCTAGTTCCAATTTCTATTCTTCCAGACTCAGTTACTTTTATGCTTCTGTTTAAAAGTGCTTACACTTAAGTCATCTTTTGAACTGTTTGTTGTTAAATTATAATATCTTGATTGCATCTAGGGCCAGCCTCTTAGAATTGAATTCTCAACCAAGACGACAATCAAAGAAGTCCCAGATCCAGATGACTTTATCTCATCAGTGAGTATAATACTGTCTTATAAATCATTATTTTTATTGGTAATTTGCTTGTGCAAGTTGCCAATATTTAAGCATTATTTAGATAGTCTTGTTTGCATGTATCAAAAGATTTAAGGTAGTCAGACCTCTCTGGTACAAAACTTGCTGTCTATAAAGCTAAAACCTTCCTCACATCTTTTACAGTATTAAAAGTTGCACATTAAATAATAATTGTAGATGGTTTGCACTTTTTCTTTGACGTGTATACGGCCGTATCATCAAACTGTTACAATTCTCCCTAAATCATGCAATACAGTTTTGAAACATTTTGAGTGTGTTACAGTAGTTATAAGTGTCAGCGTCATGTCTTAGCATGGTCACCCAGGCAAAGTTCTGTGCAAGTTAACTAATCAGATTTGCTTTAAAAAAAATGACCACTTCATCAAGTCAAACTCACTTTTGATTTTGTAACTAGTGATTCAGCCATGAATATATGAAGACATTTATTCAGCTAAAAATACCTGAACAATGTTTGAATTTTAGATGATGCATTTAGGAGTTCACTTTTTGGTAAAATGTTGTGATAGTGAGTGCATAGAGAGTGTAAAATAAGCAGTATTAATTGTTTTAAAAAAATTCAAGACCATTTCATGTAATGAATCAAAACAAAGTTTAAGCATAGCTGACATAACAAGGGGTAGCATGGTCCCTTTAAAATTGAGAAATGTTTAATTCCACTTAAATTAGTCTCTCTCTGAGTGTCAATTTTAAATAAACAGTTTTCCCAATACTTTTCATAACAATATGTCTCATCTATAAAAATACAAGGAAAATTGGAAAGGAAAAAGTCTCAGTCCTAATATAACATTTGTTGCGACTATGTATATTTTACATTTGAACCAAGCTTTCGGAGAATATCCTCCAACAATTTGGTTAAAAATGTAAAATATGCATAGTTGAAACAAAGGTTGTATTAATTTGAAACCCATGTACAACAATTTACTTAAAATTATTCTCAGTCTTGTTTATTGAAAATCTCATATAAGTCTGGATCTCAATTTTGAAAATCTCATGGCATCTCATTGGAAAATTTTAGACCATTTGCCTCCCCTAAAACAGCAATAAAAATGCTGCTTTAACTAGAGCATTTCCTGGTTGTTGTAGGATTCAGGTGTGGAAGAAGGCTTAGTAGACAGCATGTTTAAAACCAGTCGCAGGTCCCTGAGCCCAACAAGATCAAGATCGCGTTCCCCTTCACCAACTAGAAGGCATAAAAATGCCAGTGTCCCTAAAGTTGATGATACTTTATCAAATCACAACGACAAATTCTTAGTCCGTCAAAAAGATAACAAATTACTGGAAAATCGTGACTTTAGTACTTTTACTCGTCCAAAGCCTCGGCGATCAAAATCACCAACTCGAAGAGCAAGATCAACTTCACCAACAAGACTTGGACGTTCATCAAGGCTTGGCATGTCTGCTGTAGAACCACTGCCTTGTAAGTAGTAGTGTACAAAAAAATAGTTACCTTTCTCTCAATGTGAAAAAAGGTAAACATAGTGGCTTAAAATTTTCACAGCCCCCCACCCCCCCCCCCCCTACACACACACACACACACACAAAATATTCATTAAAATATATTTATGCATAGTTAACATAGTTAAAAAAATTTCTTTTGTAATGTTGGGTTGAGGGATGAGGTGGGGAGGGGTGGCTGTCACTGTTACGCCGCCCCTGACCCAAAGGCACCTGCTCTGTACATTAAAGTTTTCCTTGATAAAAATGCTTCCATATTCTTTGGAATTTCCAAGAATTCCAAAAAAGCTTGGAATGCATTTGGCAAGGGTTTGTTGGATGGTGTATTTTTGTGGTTCAATAATTAGTCATTCAAAATTGCAGGTGCTACAGGTGGGGATCCAGAAATTTGCAATGGGGGCACTAATAAAAAAATTACTGATTATCAATCAAAAATTAAAAGAAGTATGTATAAAAATAAATACATATTTGCTACATGTACAACTGTACATGTACAATTACTCACTTCTTTCACTCTGACAGCTGTGTAAAATATAGCAAACTCCACTTCTGTCAATGTCCATCACTAACATGAATAACTTAATACAATTAATCAATAATTTCTGATATAATTACTTATAATTACTTTCAGCTTGGAAGTATTCTGAAGATTTCCCATCATTGTCTTCAACTCGTAAGCACAACCGATCATCAACAGCACCACTGTCCCTAAGTTACTCAGCACGACCATCAAGCCCTTCTCGAAGCCTGCACTATGCCTTGGACGACCTGAATGTTTCATCAGCAAGTTCCAAGACATACAGTGATCCTTTACTTCGTTTCAAGACTCGTTACTCACCTAATCTTAAAGCTGCTTTAGGAGCATCTGATCGTATACAGGAACGTGTGGAGAGGATTATTGACACCAAAGATAGAAGCTATGTAAGTCATTGCTTGAGTTTTTCAGGGGTTTCATTATCTTTTTGAATATGTGTCTGAGTAATTGAAGTAGGCGTCTGTACCCCAAACATTTTCTAGGAGGGTCAGGGGGCACATTTATTAAGTAAGACACAAAATAACCGGTGGTAAGAGGTAAAATATTTGGCACTACACCGCCGTTAGCCCCCTATTATTGAAAACCCTGGTGTTTATATCAAGTATCTAGTACTTAAGGTCTCCAAGTGCCTCTTTAAGGTCCAATGGACCCATTTGATTCCCCCTGACTCTGCCACCATGGTCTGGGGTTGTGATGCAAACACTGGAACTTGTTATAGAAATATGTAAAATTTGATCTTGTCCACATATGAAAATCCAACATTTTATACATTTGGTTCCCCCAATCCACTAAATCGACAGCCTGTCACAGGGAGCCTAAACCTATTTACATATCAAAATATGTAGTTTCAAACAACAGATGTAACATTCAAAATACAAAGTCCTAATGTTTCTTTTTTCCTTAGCAACACATTCTCTTTATTGATTTGTTTTGTGATAGTCTTTGGATGACATTCTGTTTTCTTTTTAGACAAAATCAATGGATTCAGACAATGAAAGTGTTGATTCTCTCGATATACTACGAGACTCACTGCGAGAGGAAAGGAGAGCAATAAGTGACGCTATCCGTGAAGCTGATAGAGCGTAAGTCTGTTTAATGTTGTGTGCAAAAGCAGGTGATTTCAATGGTATATATGATCGATATCCACCTTCTAAGACTGCTGTACAGAGCCTTGGAGCCCTGTTTTTTGTTTCTCTGGAACCCCTTTTGGATTTTACAAAAAATAAAAAAATAGTTGTGGTGCAATTTCAGAGAATAATTATTGTTGGAAATGATCCGTTAATTGACAAGTGCATTCAATTGCACCAGCAATATTATTGTCATTAGGAATTTGTCAAGTCATTTACTGAAATCATACAGATTAATCATGTATATTTTTCTATGAGCCAAGACATCATGGCTTATTGCATTTACATTTTACTGAGATTGTGATAATTTTGATAATAACAATTTTGTTCTTCTTGTAGTGCTTATTATAAATCCCTTGGTATAGATCTCTAATGACAACAGGACAGTCTTCCTCCTTATCTCGTAAGTCTCCATGTGTAATGATCATAATGACAGCGGTGGTTGCAATGATGGTGCTGATGGTGGTGGTGATGATAATAGTGGTGGTGGTTGTGATGATGATGATGGTGGTGGTAGTGATGGTGATGGTGATGATGATGATGGTGGTAGTTGTAATGATGGTATTGATGGCGGTGATGGTAGTGATGGTGATGATGATGATAATGATGGTGGTTGTGATGATGATGATGGTGGTGGTTGTAATGATGGTGCTGATGACGGTGGTGGTAATGATGGTGATGATGATGGTAGTGATGGTGGTTGTGATGATGATGATGGTGGTGGTTGTAATGATGGTGCTGACAGTATTGGTTATAGTGATGGTAATGATGGTGGTGGTTGCAATAATGGTGCTGATGGCGGTGGTTGTGATGATGATAGTGATGGTGGTAGTGATGATGATGATAGTGATGGTGGTTGTGTTGATGATTGCTGGTTATGATGGCAGCAATAGATATGGTAATCATGTTTATGATGTTGAAAAAATATTATTTTTATTGAACATTTACACATACCTATATCCTGACAATGATGACAGTGTCATTAAACTAGCTTTCTCTTTGTTTCAGTGACTACCTGACCTCCAGCTAGAATTCAAAGAATGCTAGTGTGTTACTTACTCTATCTCATTATTCAATATGTGTCATGAACACCACTATCCATTAAAGGGTATTAAGGACAGTGTTGACGCTGTCTGTACAGTCTTCTTTCTTGATAAATATTAACTTATACATTAACTAGATATATATATAAAACTCAAATACAGATAAAAGCATTGTAGTCGTGGGCTTCCTGTGTATCTTTCCACACAGAGAGCCCACCACTAAAGGGTATGCACGGAAAAGTGATTGCCTGATAGTTGATTGATATGTTTTGCTAGGTGGTTTTCTTTTATCCATAAATGCTTTCTGTCTGGCTTGAAGTTAAGCCATATTCCCAAATATGGTCGTTCTAATATGGTTTTTCCTAATATAGTCATGTATGCATTGATGGATATTCAAACTACATATAGCAACATCCAAATATGGATATTCATCCAAACGTAGACATGCTAGATTCTTCTAAATATAGGAATACTTCTCAATAAGGCAGTCTTCGAAATTTTGTTTGGAAGGAAAGCATTGATGATCAGTTTTTAATATATTAATATAAAATTAATAGCTTTTTAAGGCAGAGTGATTTTATTATTTAGATTTGAACAGAAATTTTTGAAGCCAATTTGTCAGTGTCAGTAAATATCTCCAAAGATTTCTGTTTAGATATTGTTCATTGCAATTTTCTAGGGTTTTTTTTTTTTTTTTTTTTTGAAAAGCTCAATGCTCATCACCATTTGCTGTTTTTGCTGCTGTCAATCAAAACTCCGAACTTCACCAAACTATTTTTTGGTAGTCAACTGTGCTGAGGGTTCCATTAAATCTGGCGATTCTCTGCCCCGCATAAAAACAAAGAAAACTGTGATGTCATAATGAAATATTAATACTCTCTCGTTTCGAGTGAAAATCGGAATTTAAATCCTTTATGTATAGTATTACATATACATTTGCTCTTTTCTAATTATTAAAAGAACATTTTACACATTAAAAAAAAAGAACTTCACCAAACTGCTTTCAAACTTGGCCTAAACATACATACTCGTACTGATGTTTGTACAAACTTTATCATGATGAATCTGAGTTTTGATTGATGGGAGCAAAAATGAAAAACGAATGGTGTTAAGCACCCACCAGTTTAATTACTGATGTGCCTAAGTTGAAAGCAAACAGAAGATTGCAGTAAGTTTTATTTTATAATATATATAAGTTTAGTGTGTTTAAATGGTAAAATATTCAAAATGCACGGGTTCATGGAGTTCCAACGTGCTGTAATTGTTTTATATCTTTAAGTTCATTGAGTTTCCTGATGTGTTGAGGAGAATAAGCCAAGCTCGGCCCAGATCCTTTGCAGAGGAAACCCAATTTCCATGTGATTCCTCACTGGGCACTGTGTGTCTATATTTCCTATTATATAAATTCTTTTAAGCTGACGTTGTGAATATTTTACTATTAAACATTTTGTTTTATTTTTGTAAAAAGGATATCTAGTTACCAAGTCTCTCGGGTGTGGTCGAGAAATGGCGCGAAAATGACAAGCGCTGACCAATCTAGTATGGCCATTCATACCTTATTTAGGTAGCCTATTTGAATTGTATGTAAGTGTGCTTATTTGTGATATTCTAGATCTATTGGTATTAAAGCTTTTTATAATATTAAAATTTTGAAAGGGTTTTTTAATTGTTCTAAAAATGGTTTGAATGCCATATGGGTTTTTTGTTGTTGTTGTTGTTGTTGTTGTTTTTTTTTTTTTTTTGTTTTTTTTTGTTTTTTGTTTTTGTTTTTTGTTTTCAGTTACATATACTTTACGTTAACAGTTTTTTAGTGTTGGATCCACGGGGCGAAAGGCAAAAAACCTTCAACTGATCGAGTTGGTTAGTACAATACAATGTACGTGCAATTTTCCCGCGCGTCTAGACTTTCTCAAAGTACTACCAGGTTCGTCTCATCCCCGCGCGCCTTGAAAAACGCAGGAAACCCAAGCGAATTTCTTCTGTGCACTTGATTCTTGGATCGTACACTGGATCGTACCGACTGTGCAATGTACGCGCGCTCGCTTGTTGGGCTTCCTGTGTTTTAGCGCGCTGAATTTAATAAGATTAAAATAAATACATTATGACCCATAAATTCTCTCAGAAATTCCCTGTGAAAATCATAGAGGCCCGGGTCGACTTGCCGGGCAAGTCTACCGCGCGCCCATGGCCACTAACCGTCTCATAGTCAAACTAAACGTGGACCGCACAGCGTGCGCACTGCGCACGACATTCTAGAACGTTCGAAAGTCCACACATTCTAAACACCCTTCGAATTCCCAGAATTCTTTGCGTTCCTTATGCACACGTGATCTTCATGCACGTGGATCTCAAAATGATCAACTGAAATGAGCGCGCGAAATGTAGCATTTGCGCGCGCTTTTTTTTAAAATAGTCGAAGCGCACGAATACGTGCGGCCGAAAATGAAGTTGAAAAGAAAACACCACAAAACAGAACATTTTTCTCTGCAATTTACAAATCCATCGAGGAGAAGTAAAAGATGGATGTACAAACAGATACTTTCACTTGTTAAACTGAAATAAAAATGTGTAACTGATGAACAAATGAGTATGTTTTTGTCGTTGATGTTTAATTTTGTTTCCCCGTGCGAAACTGGAAGGGTTTGTCTACCAAAATGTAATTCTCGTCACGTGACCAAGTCCTGCAAATCGCCGATTGAATATAGAATGCATAGAGACCGAACTAACTGAAATGTGCGCGCGAAATATAACATTCGTGGACTTTCATCGCTCAGAGACTCTCTGGGGACAGAGTTTTTTCTGTCCACAATGCGTGATCGCGATAATCAATTACACTTCGCTAGAACGGTGGCAAATTTTATATCAAAAATCAACAGCACAAAAGTCGTGAAGGAAGTTATAACCTGTTGGCGGCTTTTACCAATACTTATACTTTTACTATACTTAATTTTTAGACGTTTTCATTTGATTTGGAAACGGTATCCTTTCGATGCTACGGCAGACGCGCCGAATGCTAGCAATGCTTTTTTATAAACTACGGTTACGATGCATGTGATCTTTTTGCTTCAAAATGAATGAGTCAGTTTTTTACACTATTAAAAATTTGCCGGTAGTTCTTTTTCACAAGGTCAAAAGTCCTTTAAGCACCTGGAAAATATTTCAGGTTTGGGCTAAAAGGCGTTACTTAAAAGGGCCAAATAATTAGCAAATTTTTTGATTAAAAAAACACTTGTATCATAAGTTACAAATTCAAGCTGAGTAATTTTTGTTTGTTCCGATTTTAGTTTCTTTTATAATTTACTTTTTAAGAGCAAGATACTTTTCTGCTCGTGAAACAAAATGTGAGCCCAAATTCAAGAACAAAAGTTAAAAGCAGATATAAATACCAGCAAACAAAAAGCATAAATTAGGAGCCAGGTGACAAATTTCCTGGTGGCGATATTTTGGCCGTTATGTCAAATTTTATTCGTTTTTCAATTGGCTAACATGTTTCTTCTCACAATTTTCTAAATCAAGATCTGAATACGCTCTTTAAAAGATTATTGCATATTCACTTTGATTTCTGCATAAAGTCTTCATTTACAAAAATGGACATTTTCGGAAATGCCTTGAATTAACTTGGCTATCTAAAATACGTATGCAATTTTATAATAGCTAGTTTGACAAGCTTCTTCAACATGGACACCAAGAATTACGTACTTCCTTTTTTCCTTTTTCTTGCAGTTTCATGCATTGAGATTGTCCTGTTTTTTCGACAAACTGACATGAGTATCAATGCTGTACAGTACACCAATAATCTAGCAAAAAGAATGGCTTTAAACATCTCAAATATAAAGAACAAAAACGTTTCCAAACTTGTGCTAGTCTACACGCCAATATTTGGAAACTTACCCTGGCCTAACAGTTACTTGAGATCAACAAAACTTCTCAGTCAAAACGATGGAAAACCATGCGAAAAAACATGCTTTCTTACTTACAATAAAAGTGATTTAGCAAAGAGTGACGCTGTCTTATTCCACCACCGTGATTTGCCAAGTAGAACAAAATTTGATCTAATAAACCAGGAGCGAAATTCTCAGCAAAGATGGATTTACTATGGACAAGAAAGCCCTCAAAATGTCTACGGTAATTTGTCACATTTGAATGGTATTTTTAACTGGACTGTAACCTATGGTCGTGATTCAGACGTCGTACGACCTTACGGCACTTATGGAAATATTACAGCGCAAATTAATGATACTGCTTTTGAGCAAGTTCAACGTAATTACAGTACTGGAAAGGATGGTTTAGTTGCATGGATTATTAGTCACTGTGGAACGACACGTGACAAAATTGTTTCCAAACTCAGCGAATTACTTCCAATTTCGATTTACGGCCACTGTGCTCCTAATTTTCCAAAAAGAGCCAATAAACGTGACACTGTGTGTCAAAAAAATACTCAACAATGTTCCCAAATACTAGAGAAATTTAAATTCTATTTGTCCTTTGAGAATAGTTTATGCGTTGACTATATTACTGAAAAATATTGGTGGACGCCCTTTGAAAACAACATGGTGCCCATTGTATTTGGTTTAAACTACGACGAGAAAAATTCAATTCCTGGTTCGTATATCAATATTTGGGATTTTCCATCACTCGAAGCACTGGCTGAGTTTTTGCTCTACTTAGACAAGAATGCTACTGCATACAATGAATATTTTCAATGGAAGACAAAGTACGAACGAACTGTTTTTGATTGGGAGTGCGATTTGTGCGATAAACTTCACAGTGAACTGCCTTCAAAAGTTTATCATAATATGAAAGACTTTTGGGGAGAAGAGACTACGGTGTGCTTGCACGAGAAAGACGAAGAAAAACTTGTTGGAGGATTAATCAATGGACAATAATATTCGTGGTGTTAAAGGAATTAATGATATTGTACATTCCGTAAATGTTACCGGTTAAATAATGAACTAATAGAGTTTCTATAGAAAGTGAAGTGCTTGAGCAGGTAGGATAAGTTGTTAAAATCAATTAAGTGCAACCAGTGCGTTGCAGCGAACTTTTGTGTTTGAATCAATGAAGAAAATTTGCTTGATCACACAAGTTTTGTGTTTGTGTATATTATTATGAATATTAATTTGCTTGGATATATCAAACACAAGCTGAAGATTGAACATTTATTGTATGATAATGTTTTCATTTAAAATCATGGGTCGTGCTATGACAATGGTGTACTTTTACAAAAAAAGTGAAAGTTGTAAAAATAAATAAAGACCCGCGAATTACAATAAGAAATAATGGAAAATAGATATCAATGGAGAACATAAAAAAGCAGGATGCATATTGTGAAGATGATGACTTTAGTTTTCTAAACACCAAAAGCAGTCGCCGAAAATAATCAAGTGTCAGGATGGCCGAGCGGTCTAAGGCGCCAGACTCAAGGTTGTACCTTCCCATATCAAGTGGGACTGGGCGTTCTGGTCTCCGAATGGAGGCGTGGGTTCGAATCCCACTTCTGACACTAATTTTACTATTTTCTTGTTTAGATCGTCAGTTCCTAGTTTGTAGATTGTACGCCATATAAGGGTGAAACAATTCTTAATTATTTCGTGCCAGATAAGATTTAGTCATTTATGCACTAACTAACAATTCACCGAGCCATAAACATATCAGTTCCACAAAGGAATTGAAATAAAAGCTTTCTTTCTTTATTCTTGGCGAGTGCATAACTAAATCTTTTCTGTCACAAAGTGATCAAGAATTGCTTCACGATTATGTGACGTGCACTCTATATCAATATTTGGGATTTTTTGGTCATATTTCCATTTTGGGCATTTTGGTCTCCGAATGGAGGTGCGGGTTCGAATCCCACTTCTGACTCGTACTGGTTTATACATGTATAGATAGGCATGTAATCTGCATTATGACAAAAACAACAACAACAACAAAAACATGAAATATGCAAATGACTTTGTTATTGACTAAATTGTCAACCGGACAACCGTTTCAAGAATAGCTGTGTATGCAAGCGGATGCAAAAACAGCGATCAAATATACACAAATGGTACTCATGAAACTTCATGTTTTCTAAAAATAGAAAGACGTTAAACCAAATTAAGGTCCTGTCTATTACATTAAAACTGTGGATGTCAATCAGGTTAACGTAACTACCGAGGACGCAGGTACAAGCATAGACTGTTCTCTGTTAACAGTTCTGGATTACTTACGCGGGTCTCATCATCGATCAGCTAGTTCTGTTTCTCTGCTCATCTATTTGCTC
This sequence comes from Diadumene lineata, assembly GCA_918843875.1. Classification (NCBI taxonomy): domain Eukaryota; kingdom Metazoa; phylum Cnidaria; class Anthozoa; order Actiniaria; family Diadumenidae; genus Diadumene; species Diadumene lineata. The sequence continues at coordinate 6,877,267 of OU974076.1, read as the reverse complement.
ATTTGTCTGAGTGATCTGTGTGTATATTTGATCGCCGTTTTTGCATCCCCTTGCATACACAGCTATTCTGGAAATGGTTGTCAGTTGACAAATTAGTCAATAACAAAGTCATTTGCATATTTCATGTTTTTTTTTTTTTGTTTTTTTTGTTTTTTTTGTTTCGTCGTTTTTTTTTAAGAAATGATGACTCAAAATGAACAAAATAACATATATCTATTTATGTAATATGCGCTTCTTTGTATCGCTGTTAAAACCAGAAAGTTGAAAAATGGAGATATGCAAATGACAGTTGTTATTCGCTAAATCAGTATTTCAACTGGACAACTTTTTCAGAAATAGCTGTATATCTTTTTCAGGAAATCCTCTACGTCATCAAAAGCAACGCCTCCTTCCTTTAACCTATGAAACATCATCGTACTATCTTCTACTGGAAAAGCAGGATGCATATTGTGAATATAATGACTTTTGTAAACACCAAAAGCAGTCATCGAAAATCAACAAGTGTCAGGATGGCCGAGCGTTCTAAGGCGCCAGACTCAAGGTTGTACCTTCCCATATCAAGTGGGACTGGGCGTTCTGGTCTCCGAATGGAGGCGTGGGTTCGAATCCCACTTCTGACACTAAATTCTATCTTTTGTTGATTGGATCGTCAGTTCCTAGTTTGTAAAGTGCACACAACATAAGCGCGAAACAATTTATAATACTTAGTGCTAGATAAGATTTAGTTCTGCACTTACTAAGAATTCACCGAGCCATAAACATATAAGTTCCACAAAGTAATTGAAATAAAAGCTGTCTTTCTTTATTCTTGCATACTGTATAACTAATTCTTATCTGGCACTAAATCAAATGGCCAGGAATTGTTTCACACTTGCAGCTATCCTTGAAAAGGCTGTCCAGTTGAAATACTGAATTAGCGAATAACAATATCATTTGCATATATCAAGTTTTCAGTTTTCTTGTTTTAAATGCAAAGCTGTAAATATTATATAGTTACATATAGTTGATTATAATTATGCGATGCGAAGTTATTTTGTATCTTTTTACACATCATTTCTTAAAAAATAAAAAACATGATATATGCAAATGCTTTGCTATTCGCGAAATCAGTATTTCAACTGTGCGTGCTTTTCAAGAATAGCTGTATATGTGAAGTGCACTCTACTATTTGGGATTTCTTTTCCATATTTATTTTACTTATAGTTAGAAATGCTACGGCTAGAGTGCAAAGCAAACAATCCTTATAAATGCCTTTCTCGCATGACCTCAACAAAATTAAATAGCTCAAAATAAAATATGAGATTTCACAAATGCTTGCCAAAATAAAAATTCACTGAAAATGTGAACTTATTATTTGAAAAACCAATAGTGAATATATGTGCATTTTCTTACGCTGCTCTCGGCCAGAACTGAGTGTACGCATGTCCAATAGACCAGTTTCAAGTTCTTGATGCTCAGACTAAGCCTCAATTGTAGGTAAACTAAAAACTAACCAAAACGTCAATCAGAACCATTGGTATTTATAGTGTTTTTGGTTTGATGCACTCCCAAGTGAGGTACCTCATACAAAAGAATATATCACATACTATCGAGGCTTAGCCTGAGCAATGCAGAACATGAAACTGGACTGTTGTATCCAAACTGTATCATAAAACACGCTGTTATAACTGGTTAAAACTGATCACATGGTATATAACACTTATCGGTGAATTTATCAATGAACAAGTGAAAAAAGCAGGATCCTAATTGCATTTGTGTGACATATCAAGTGTCAGGATGGCCGAGCGGTCTAAGGCGCCAGACTCAAGGTTGTACCTTCCCATATCAAGTTGGACTGGGCGTTCTGGTCTCCGAATGGAGGCGTGGGTTCGAATCCCACTTCTGACACTAAATTTTATCTTTTGTTGATTGGATCGTCAGTTCCCAGTTTCTACGCAACATAAGCGCGAAACAATTGATATTATTTAGTGCTAGATAAGATTTAGTTATACTCGCACTTACTATGAATTCACCGAGGCATAACAAAGGAGTTGAAATAAAAGCTGTCTTTCTTTATTCTTGCATACTGCATAAAAAAAGATTGTTAATGTAAGACTTAAATTTGCACTGTGTTTGCATTTGCGTTGCTCATGTGAACCAGGCCTTGAGCTTCCTTTTCTGCTTTGGGATCCGTCGTTTAAATTCGAAAGAAATAACTAGGAAGCCCAAGAGAAAAAAAGGGGCCCAAAAGAGTTGCTAGCAGAGGAAGACAGAAAGAGTGCACGCACTAAAAGTGTGCAACACTAAATGCCAGTAAATAGTGATATTTTATGCTAATTCTAGAGTACAAACGATAAATCCGTGAAACACTAATTACTAAATAGTACAAAATAGTGCTAATTAAACAAAAGAAAACAATAGAATTACCAAAACAATTGTACTATTTAGTATTACTAAAGTTTCACGGATTAATTGTTTGCACTCTATTGTTTTCTTTTATTTAATTAGTGTTATTTACTATTAAATAATGACAATTGTTGCACACATTTAGTGTTTATACTCTATATGTGTTGACTCGAAATATCTTTTTTTTTTGTTTTATTTTTGTTCTTCGTAATACGAGTATAATATTCCGTCTGTCTTCACCTGCAAATGGTACTCATGAAAGTTCAAGTTTTCTAAAATAGAAAGACGTTTATACTAAACCAAATTAACGTCCCGTCTATCAATTTAAACCTGTGGATGTCAAGGAGGTTAATGTAACATCCGAGGACACAGGTACAAGCATAGACTGTTCTCTGTTAACAGTTATGGATTACTTACGCGGGTCTCATCATCGATCAGCTAGTTCTGTTTCTCTGCGCGTCTATTTGTTAATTTGTCTGCGTTTGTTCAGTGTCTGTGTGTATATTTGATCCCAGATTTTGCATCCGCTTGCATACAAAGCTACTCTTGAAACGGTTGTCCAGTTGAATAACAAAGTCATTTGCATATTTAATGTGTTTTTTGTTGTTGTTGTTGTTTTTGTTGTCGATTTTTCACAAAATGATGACTCAAAATGTACAAAATAACATTGCATCTATACCTTTATAATATGCGCAGCTTTGTATCGCTGTTAAAACCAGAAAATTGAAAAATGGAGATATCCAAATGACAGTTGTTATGCGCTAAATCAGTATTTCAACTGGACAACTTTTTCAAGAATAGCTGTAAATCTTTTTCAGGAAATCCTCTACGTTATCTATAGCAACGCCTGCTTCCTTTAACCTATGAAACATCAACGTACAATCTTCTACGTGAATAGAAAAACACATTAATATCCTTACAATTAATAAAGATATACAAACGTTCAGAGCCAGGTCAAATCATTCGAATTCCGAGACTTCCCGAATGATAGCCGACGACCTTCCGGAAATCCAATGCACGATTCGCTCTCTTTAAATTTCAGTCAAACATTCTTTACAACATATGTTGTTATTTAAAAAGAAACCAATGTTTTGAGATTATCGCAGTTCTCCTGCAGCGAAGACGACGACTGGTCTGGGCAACGAAAGCAAATGGGAGCCATTAGAAACCGCTATGGACGGATCGTTTGTTCCTTGCATTTCAGTGTGTGGTTGTTTGTTCGAAAAGAGCTTGTCGTTGTTCTGGAATATTACATTCGGATTGTATAGATTTACAACTTATTGTTTAGAATAATGTTTGGCAAAACTCAGTTTAATAATTAATTGACAAAGAAAAAAATTATTCGTCACGCAAATCACACTAGAGAATCTTTTTTTATAGTAATAAACATGACAGAACAAGAATCGTGTTAAGGTTATTCATTGTGCTTGATTTAATCTTATTACAATATAAAAACTGTCAATGGCAACTTTATTTGTAATTTTCTTTAAAGCTTCCAGCTATTTTGTTTGAAAGGAGCAGTTTCATGATAAGTATCCTGTTGAAATTATAAATAAAAAGTAGAAATAAACATGGAGTGCAATTGTTTTGACAACTTTTCGTTCTCGACCATTTTTTCGTTTTTTTTTATCTAAGATATTGCAGTCAAAGTCCCCCCCCCCCCACCCCCCTAAAATGTTGAATGAGGGTCACGAGCACAGCGTGGTCCTATTTTCATGTACGCACAAGTACATACTCGGATATAAAGAAAACTTAATTAAACTGAATAAAAAATACTGCGTTCTTGTTTTCGTGCTTAGATTCAATTTTACGATCAAAGTGTTTTTTTCATCACAAAAATCTTGGTTGCGTACAAATAAATTTTTCAAAATAGAAACAATTGGTAAAATTTCAAAATTTTCGGTAACTTCAAGTACGCACGTGCGTATATGCGTATAGGACGCTGCGACCCCGAGGTTCCATTTCATACTAAGATCATGACCGATCATATGAACATTGTCACGGGGTTAGGGAGGACGGTCATGAATAGTACGAAAAATACGAAACGCAACACAAAAATTTGAAACAGCAAATGTTCGCAACTAGTACTGAAGTTTTAATGGACGGACCATTAGATATTTGAGGGGGGGGGGGGGGTTGGGCAATTTTTTTTTTGCACGAAATGTTTTCCATGTGATGGTTGTGCAGGATATTTTCTTCCTCCCTGCACGATATTTTTTATTCGCACATCTGTCGTGCACGATTTTGTTTTCTCTGTTTAAGGATTTGCTCGATATTTTTTTGGTATTTGCCCACCCCCCCTTCAAATATTTAATGGTCCGTCCCTTAGTAATGCTAACATGATAATGATAATATTTTCATTTATAATTTCACTGATATTACAATGAAAATCAAGTATAAGATTTTCTATTATAAGTTACGATTTGTGTTCATCTATGATTCAACTAGTGTCAGGATGGCCGAGCGGTCTAAGGCGCCAGACTCAAGGTTGTACCTTCCCATATCAAGTGGGACTGGGCGTTCTGGTCTCCGAATGGAGGCGTGGGTTCGAATCCCACTTCTGACACATATTTTGCTATTCTTTTGCTTTAATTTTATATTCTTTTTAATTTGCTTATGTTCTTGTTTGCCTTGTTCTTTAATAGCAGATAGTAAACCTGAACCTGCAATAGAAAACACTTTTGCCTCAATCATCATACAAGTAAGGCATTTTTCTGAATACAATGGAAATGTTTTACTTGAATGGTTTTTATAAGAAAAGATTTTTCCACTGCGGGCTCAGCTCTACTATCTGACATTTATTTGTCGATTTGCATGTTTTAACTGTTTGGTTGTCAGTCTCTGCCTGTTTTGTCTTTGTTGGCTTATTTGTTTGTTTGTCTGTGTATCGTTTCGTATGTTGAATGTACGTCTTCCCCCAGGGGGACTCCCTTAAATTAACTGATACACCGATTTTAGACTTTCAAAATGAACTACCACACATTTCATCATATAATGGGCTGCGCCCTCAGCTGCCTGCATTATACCCACGAATGCTGTGTGCCTCAGTGATTATCTATTAAATAGCGTAGGCCTGTCACCGAGGATGGTCGTGAACTGAGTCCTCAGTCGTTGTTTCACGTCCCCTCAATTTATGTGGAAGTGTGGCGAGACGGGACGTCCTTATTCGAGAGACACGATGCGACAAAGCACCTTCTCGTCAATTATCTGAAAACCCTAAATGCCCGGGGGGGGTACTACCCTATATCGACTATACGGGGATGATCCGCTGAACAGGGTATGGTTTTTCGACCTTGGTGTCATGAACAGGGTATCTAATTCTACTCTATTTCCGATTTAATCCAAATTTTCTGTCATAATCAGGGTCCAAAAAAATGAGAGAAATTAGTTTGAATTCAGGAAATCGGCAGGAATAAGATCGTTGACTTTTAAAAAAGATAAGAGCAGCACGTGTGTCTGAATTGATATATTTGTACAAATCATATAACGTTCTTAAGCAATTGTAATTTGTCATAAACAGGGTATGGAAGTTACGTATTTTTTGTCATAAACAGGGTAACCCCTACAAGATCCCAGCGGAACACCCCTACCCAGATCTGAAGGGAGTACCCCCCCGGGCCCTAAATGATACTCCGTCTCCTTCTTTTTCTCTTTTTCTGGAAATCACATATGTCATGCATCTAGCATTTAACTAATTGCCTTACCTTAACCTTACTATCTGCTACGTGAAAAGAAAAACATATTTAATATCCTTCCAACAAAATAAACATATTTTCAAAAGTTCAGAAGAAGGTCAAATTATTCGAATTCCGAGACTTCCCGAACGATAGCCGACGACCTTCCGGAAATCCAGCGCACATTATCTGTCCTTTGCATTTAAAATTCTTTGCGGTCTTCTTATTTGGGAAGAAACCAATGTTTTGAGATTATCGAAGTTCTCCTATTGCGAAGACGACGACTGGTCTGGCCAACGAGAACAAAATGGAGCCATTAGAAACCGCTATTAGACGTTTTAGAAGATCGTTTGTTCGATTTCAGTAGCGATTGTTTGTTCGAAAAGAGGTTATCGTTGTTCTGGAATAACAGCTCGATTCGAATTGTAGATTAACAACATATTGGATATGATATTGTGCAGACAAAATTACTCGTCGTCAGCGAGTCGTGCTGATGCCCGTTGAGGGGGAGGGAGGGGTCCCCGGCCCCGTATAATTTCATGAACTTATCTTATAAATGGAATATATGCTTCTTTAAAAAAATGTTGTCGAAGAGAAAGCCTATAGCGCTATAGCCCAGCCGAAAGGGATCATGGATATTTTATATAACATTGATAATTAATTAAACAGCAATAGAAGCAAATCAACGATGCTGACTTCATAAAAGGTGCATGGGAGACATACAAATGGTTGTGATTTCTACATAAATAAATTACAGCAATATATTAAAATAAAGAATTTGAAACCTTTTGTCCACTATTTTCTGAAACAGGCATAAATGTATCATATGTTGAATATGTTTTCTTTTTTTAACGAAAATGTAACTGATCAATGGCAGATCCAGGGGGGTGCAATGGGTTCCACGGAACCCCCTTCGAGCAATAATATCAAGATATTAAAAAAAATGAGAATGTGTCACACAATGAACTGTAAAGCGTTTTTGAGACTTTGTGAATTGAGCTACATAACATCATTCCCATTACATTTGTTACAGTAGGCGATTCCGTTTCCTACTCAATACGCAAACGACTCTTAGAAAATGTGAGACCAAAATGAAACCTTTCCCTTTTGAAAAATTTTGGATCCGTCGCTGCTGATTCAATATACCAATGACAACCCTATTCGGACCTGTTTGAACAAACTTTGATCCATTTTTACAGAACAATTTATCTGTGCCCCCAATATTTACAAACTTGTTACTGGACCCAATTTGTTTGTTTGTTGTTGTTGAATGTTGTTGTTAGAGATCTAAGTTTTATCTTTTGGTGCTCAATCTCAATATCGTCATTTAACTCTAGAAGATAAATTTCAAACTATATCTCCACGCGGCCACATAACATTGATCTGCCATCTATTGTATTACTTTCTATGCGTTTTTTTTTTTTTTTTTTTTTTTTCAACAGTAGCTATTTGATTTGATTTTATGTGTATATGGCTTCCGATCTATACCACAATAACAAGTTATTTTCATATTTAAGCTCGTCTTCATCTGAATATTCAAATGAATTCCAGCGGTGGCTACTTATTGATAGTAGATTTCTGATATATACCCTAATCACATCCGTACCGGTTTTTCGTGGTCCACAAGGCGACAAACACAAGCCTCATAATTGAAAACTTGCCGACATTAGTTAAATTGCAACCGGTGACCATTATTGATGAACTACGTCATTAACTGTCTATAGATTGTAAAGAGTTTTTAATGGTCGGTAAAGTTAATGGTCTATTCAGTGAAAATAGGCTGATATGAAATGGGGTTAGATTTGTACACAGATGGTCTGCAAGAAAGCGGAAAAATCTTGAAAGAAAAGCAAACAGAGAAAGAAACAGTTTGTTTTGAAGGAACGAGAGAAAAAAAAAAAAAAAAACAATTAAACTACAAAAAGAGACAAACAAACAAAGGGAAAAAATTACAACATAGAAAGAAATGACACGCTTGTCCTTAATCACTAAATATGACATAAAAGATGAACACATTTAGTTGGATTCAGTTGATAAGCTGGATCCTCTATTCCTGCGACAAATCCACGTTTTGAAAAACGAATGTAATATATATGTTTATCTTCTTCTCAATTCGATGTTAAAAAAACGTTTGATTTGAAAATGGGGGTTAAATCTATGCAAAACCTTGATTTTCAAGAGAGTTGAACTAAATTAAGGAGCAAGTTAAATAAATTAATAATTCCATGATTAGAGACAACTTGCCATACTCCGAGCGACTGTAACTAGTAGTGCAAACACTAAATGTGTGCAACAGTTGTCACTATTTAGTGGTAAATAGCACTAATTAAACAATAGAGAACAATAGAGTGCAAACACTAAATGTGTGCAACAGTTGTCACTATTTACCAGTAAATAGCACTAATTAAACAAAAGAATACATTAGAGTTAACATTTATTTAGTTCTATTTAGTTGTATTTATGTTGCCGCACAGTTTTAGTGTGCGCACTCTACTTTGACTATTCATTCGGCCCGTCACAAAACAAGTTGAAAACAACATAGCGTGATAGCACCATTCCTCGCGTGACGTGCGCATGACACCTTGCATTTTCTACAAATTAGAAAGATATGGAATGTTTGGTTTTCTATCCGGTTTATGAGCATATAGTAACTATCTGTATATACATATAGATGTCTCGCTGCAATAAGACCTCCGTATTACATATGATAAGAATCTAGATTTTTCCAAGTCCGCTTGAGCAGGTTTTTAATATAAACGGTTATTTGACTTAAAATCGGGCGATCCAGGTTTTTAATCAATCAAGATAGAAGCTTATCATGGCCGGCATATACAGCAAGAAGAGTGGGCCATACATCACGCGATGCTTGACGGCGATGGCGACGTTAATTAATGCTACATCAAACTATATGGTGCTAATCGATGATGATAATATTGATGATGATGATGATGATGATGACAATTAATGGTGACCACGCCAAGTTCAGATGATGATAACCATGATGATGATGTTGATGATGGTAACTAATGGTGACCACGCCAAGTTCAGATGATGGTAATCATGATAATGATGATGATGACGGTAACTAATGGTGACCACGCCAAGTTCAGATGATGATAATCATGTTGATGATGGTAACTAATGGTGACCACGCCAAGTTCAGATGATGATAATCATGTTGATGATGGTAACTAATGGTGACCACGCCAAGTTCAGATGATGATAATCATGTTGATGATGGTAACTAATGGTGACCACGCCAAGTTCAGATGATGATAATCATGTTGATGATGTTGATGATGGTAACTAATGATGACCACGCCAAGTTCAGATGATGATAATCATGTTGATGACGGTAACTAATGGTGACCACGCCAAGTTCGATGATGATAATCATGATAATGATGATGATGGTTGAGGGTAAGCATTAAATATATTCTAGTGCGGATTCAGGATTGTTTTCAGGGGGTGCATCACCTTCGCGATGGGGTGCACTACCCAGTAAACATGTAATATTGAGGTTTGTGAAAATATTTGATAAAACAAGGAGTCGAACTCCTTCCAGGAGGAGGTGCGTACCACCTGCCCCCCTCCCCTAGATCGGCCACTATACCTAGAATATACCGGACTGTACATATGGTTGTGATCATGTATATAACACTCAATCTAATACCACGCCTTAAGCGAATTAATTCATAGCATAGCTAGAATTAGAGAGAAATCATTAGGTTGATGATAGGCATGAAACGAGCTGGAATGTGGTAAAATTGCAATTGATTGGTCCGCGGCTCTTATGAATTGTGCTCATTAATTTTATTGCTTTTTTTCTCAGCTCGCTTTTTCCCGCCCTCCCCCCTAACAGAGGGCAGTGATGCAGTAGGGGCCTGGTCCTCCAATAACTTCAAGGGTTTGTAAATAACATAAATATTTCATACAACAGTGATTTATTAGCGGTGGCAACCCTATTTGGACCTGTTTGGGCTCATCCCAACCCTCAGCCGAACCATCACTCAGAGTCTTAAAATAAATGAGAAGAATGTTCTCGGTTAGGGACGTTAAATTGGACGTCTCGTCTCGTCTCGCCACACTTTCAAATTAATCAATAAAGGAGGAACGTAAAAGAACAACTGAGGACGCAGGTCACGACCATCCTCACTGATAGGCCTACGCTATTACATACTAATTACTAACTACTAATCAACCTCCTGCTTGTAAAATTACCGAATTACTTACTAAAAATAATACAGATTGTAAAGCACATTGAGACAATAGGTGAAATACGCTATATAAGAACTACTGTTACATTACATAACATAAAATATTTCTATACAATATTTCTCTTTCTCTAACCTAATCCTTCGACCCTCTTTGCTGAATTAATGAACTTTATTTTATCAGTTATTCACTCATTGTTCTGACTACTGAAAGTCAACTAAATAACACCCATCATCACTTTCCTCCATCTTGGTTCATCAATCTCCACCATAATCGCACCCCTCGTTCTTTACTATTCTAGTAGGTCTACCTTGGAGCATCGAGATACACCCTCTGCTCTAGCCGACTAGTTTGATCAGCTAAACTGATTAAAGATCTAATAACAAAAACGCTCATTATATGATACGAGACCTAAAGAACCGTTCAAAATATTGATTACTATCTGAAATGATCTATCCATATGATGGGTTTCAGCATAGTTGATATAGTCGACTATATTAACTATGATTTCAGAATATTACAGTAATAAAATTGTGGTTGGATTGATGGCGAAGGAACAGATGAAATATAATTGGATGAATGAATGAATGAATGAATGAATGAATGGATGAATGAATGAATGAATGAATGAATGAATGAATGAATGAATGAATGAATGGATGGATGGATGAATGAATGAATGAATGAATGAATGAATGAATGGATGGATGGATGGATGAATGAATGAATGAATGAATGAATGAATGAATGAATGAATAGATAAATGAACGAATAGTTGGATTGATGAATGAATGAATGAATGAATGAATGAATGAATGAATGAATGAATGAATGAATGAATGAATGAATGAATGAATAAACAAACGAATAAATGAATGAGCAAATGAACAAAAGAACGAATACGTACAAAGAAACGAAAGAATGAGTGATTATAAATAAGTAAATGAATGATTCTGTGAGCGCACGCTCGCGTTACGGATGAACAAAAGCGCCGACGGACAATTAAATATACGGACTGACCAATGAACTAATGAGAGACTGAACAAACACATAAATCAATAAGATGAATTGATCAACAAAAAATTACCTGAAATCAGGGATTAGCAGCACTAAAATAAAACGAACACAGCTTTCAAAGCAAACAAGTGAAAACTGATTGAAAACAAAATAACGCAAATTAGAAAAAAAACCTCAATGTGAGCATAACGTGCCGATAATAACATTGAACTATCTTTCAAGCACATTGTCTATATTATGAATGATTTAAAAAACACGACATCGGGTAAAGCGGTGCAGATAAAAAAGACGCCGCTTTTCCATATCACATTTTACTAGAAATTTACGTCTATCTCGAACATGGTGTATCGCGCGCGCGCGCCTTTTAATATTCAGGCCAATGCAACTAAAATTAAAGTCACGCAGAAATAGGGGCTCGTGCCCAGCTTAATCCGCAAGTTTAGAATCTTTTAAACACAATCCACAGTTTTGAATCGCTATGGGTGAATATGAAAATTCGTAATCAAATTGAATTTTTAATTTCTTTTTCTAAAAATTCCAAAAAAATCAAACAAATGCATGATCAAATCCTTTGTACGTCAGTGTGCAAAACAAACACAAATATCCCTCAAAAATATATTCAGGCGCTAGAAGCGAGTTCTTGATCACTGATCACACACAAATTGAATCGATCACGTAAGTCTGCTTTGTGTGGCGATTCAAGAATCACGCCGTTTTTTAAAGAAAATGAATTTATATATATCAAGGACGGAACACTGATCACGCACAAATTTAAAATCATTTCACTATCATGCAAATCAGTTTTTTTATTGTCGATTCACGAAACGCGCGTATCAAAACAATTGATTTTTTTGATATCATGGGTACCAGAGGCCGCGAAGAGCCAGCTGGTACACAGGGTACAAAATTTACGAATCACGGCAAAAAATTGATTCCATGCTCCATTTCGCGATTCACGGATAGAATTTAAATCGAGTCACGGAAAAAGAGAAACCTCATCAAACCCTGTTCACCCATGCACAAACTGTACAGAGGTATTGGAACGAAACAGAATTCATAGAGGAGATTTACTGGTGGTCTGGACCAAAAAATCCGCTACTAAAGCAAAAAGCTAGCATCCTTTTTTAACTAAATTTTCAATATCCGAAGTTTTTACCCTAAGGACAAATCCACAAATCAACAATAAAATTATATGAGCTTCGTTCGCAAATCTGCACTTTGAAATGATCAAATCTTCATATCTCCAAATTTACTCTGGCCCCTCCCACAATGACTTTTTTTGTGTGACATAATCAATTGATTTCTTAAGGGCTGCTACGTTGGTCCTGTTAGACCTTACGACCATTAAATGATAAGTTGAAATTGAAGTCAGCTAAAACTGATACCGATAAGCATAAACTGACGACGTATTGATTTTAGGGGGGTATTGATTGCAAAATGAAATTGTATATGTCATACAAGTGGGAATCTGGAATTAGTTTCAGTATAGCTATATTATATAGAGAGCAATAACTTGTGAGGGAGGGGTGGGTGGTACTTTGAAAGTGGATAGTCAAAATTTACATAACGTGATCTATGCCTATCTATGAGAAAATGATCATATTTATGTGAAAGAAACAGGAAGTAGCACAGTTCATCAGTGCGCGGCCTTGTTGAACATGTTGAACTGTAGTTCGATTAATTTCCGGTTATGCATCGACCAACTAAACCGCCCCCTCCCCCCCCCCCCCCCCCCCCCCCCCCACACACACTTTGTCATTTTTAGCCTGTGTAACATTAAATAAGGCTTGGGAATTAAGGCTGCATAAACGAAAAACTAAATCATGGAATACATGCCTTTAAAAGCCGATTTTCTCCAGTGACGTAAGCCCAGACAAAGACGGAAACACACTTCCGCGCTTTTGAAAATTAGCGAAGACGGAAGCGGAGAAGGAATAAGACGATGCAAGCAAAAAAAACCCTTCCGAGCATGGTGCTTCGCGTTTACCTCTTGTGTTTCCGCTTACTTCACTAGTGAAAGTGAGGGCTTAAGATCGAGAGGTTGTGGTTTCAATTTACAAATCTATTATAGCATATACTTGTTTCAGGCTACATCCACACTAACCTGGATAAATTTGACAACGCAATTTGTGTCAGGGCGGTTGCCGAAAATTAAATCTTGCGATTAAAAAAAAACTTATCAAATTAAAATTGCTCAGGCTATGCCCTGATCTAGCAATGTGGTGTTTTCTTTTGTATTCGTTTGGTTCACATCCCCAAAGCAGTGGTACCTCATATTATTTTTAATTTTCACTGCATTGGCTGACCCTTGAATGTCTTGATACTCAATTTCAGATACATCGTTACATTGGTACCGTCATATGTCTGCCTTTGGCACTAAATTTGAAGGCAAAAAAAATAAAAATAAAATAAAAAAAATGAATAAAAAAATTTAAAGAGCATTGTGGTATAATAAAGTTGCTCATTAAAAGATAAGAGTTGTCACCATCCTCCCCCCTCCCCCCTCCTTCCCCTTGTGTATACACGTATAAACACACATATATCACATCGATCGATTTCCGGCGTAGTCAACAAAGCAGATCTGGATCGAAAAAAAAAAATCCAATCAACGGTAGTTGTGACTGAATGTTGTGTTGATGTCTTTCTATCCAAGCATTTGCTGCTTGGATAAAGTTGTGATGTAGGAGCACTTCGATATGCCCATATGGTACCAATGGTTGAAAAGTCAATGAATGATTTTATTAACGGTCAATATAAATTGGAGAGGTTAAGGAATGTAGACAGGAAGCCAATTCATGCAGTGGTTGCAAGATAGGTTAAAATCAAAGAGAAGAGAAGAGAAGAGAAGAGAAGAGAAGAGAAGAGAAGAGAAGAGAAGAGAAGAGAAGAGAAGAGAAGAGAAGAGAAGAGAAGAGAAGAGAAGAGAAGAGAAGAGAAGAGAAGAGAAGAGAAGAGAAGAGAAGAGAAGAGAAGAGAAGAGAAGAGAAGAGAAGAGAAGAGAAGAGAAGAGAAGAGAAGAGAAGAGAAGAGAAGAGAAGAGAAGAGAAGAGCGGAAGTAGAAAAGGGAGCTGAAACGGGAATTCAAAAGGAAGCTACTCTAAAGATATGTATAAAATATGAAAAGATTCAGGACTTCTTTTTTTTTTTTTTTTTTTTTTTGAAAATGAAAATGAAAAGCGCAAAAATTGAAACAGCACCACAGCCACTGAACCACATAATACCAAATTAAAAAAAAAACTTAACAAAAGATTTACAAATTGATTACCTGTTACAACCCACTTGTTCTTAATTTATCTCATGCTATGATTATGAAAAACGCAATATCCAAATCACTAAATCTTCTAAAATTTGTTTCGGGGCTTTTTCATCAACACGATCAGTCATTCAATCTTACAATTCGGTACATCAGACTTGAACTCGGCTTACACACACTTTAGATCAAAATAAAAATCTCTGCTTCTAGACTTGCAATTTCCTTAAGCTGACCTTTTCCTGATAAACTATTGAAAGCTGCATACATAATGAAGCAGTTAAGTTAATTAATTGTAAAGACTAACTCATTATTTTTTCGCACATATACAAAGGTGCACGCACAATTACGCGATTGGATCGCATTACATATTGGTAACGCAAACAACGCAAGGATAGAGTTACAGCAGAACCACTTAGTCGCGCGAGCCTAAACGTATAGCTCAGTCGATCACTCACTCGGTGAAGATTACAAGCTTGCATAGCAGGATCCCGCATGATTCGCTGTTTTTACCAGTAAAGTAGAGGAGAGCGAGCAATAGGAGAAAGTAACTCGAAGTCACACTGATTCGCGCTGTTTGACTTGACCAACCAGTGTAGATTTCGGCCTTCAGCAGTGGCGATATGAGACTGTGGGTTCGACTTCGGAGATTTACTCGATTGCCTTTTCGACTCGTATTCTGCTTAGTTCTCGTCTCCTGGATCGGAATATTCTTGATGTTTACTTACTACTCAAGTAATAGAGTTTCAGAAGGTAAGTTTATGTTGAAAAGTGTTGATCTTTGTCTGATTTCCTCTGTTGCTCAAACTGTGTTGTGATGTGTTGTGGCGAAATATAACATGGTTTTAGCGCTATAAATTTTTCGCAATAGACTACTAAATCAACCTAGAAACTCGACGAACTACGCTTGTTTGTTTAAGTATGTAAAAGACTATGTGTGCTTACGGAAAGAAGGATTTTTCTTGTGGTTTGCTTACTAAAAACAACGCAAGCATGCTTTCAAATTTACGAACGATGAATTCGGATTGCATTGAGTTTACACTAAAGTCGGCGGGTGTCTGGATTTTCTAGGCATGATTCTTTTGTACTGAAGAAAGTTTTGCCTTTTGAAATACTTTTTCACCTTGTAAAAATAACTAGAGAATTGTAATAGTTTATATCGTGGTCAAATCTCGAACCGCTAGTTTACAAAAGGGCTGAGCTTGTTTCAGACAGTCGTTTTGTTAAACTAAGTCATGATCGATCACCAAACACATGATTAATGATCATTCATTTTGACAGATTCATCGTCTCAAATTAACAAGATTTAGTGGTTTTCTAAATTGTACATTTTGCTCTCGAGCGAGCTGCTTCTCGTCGATGTAAATAGACCAGAATAAATTTTGATTCTTTTGGTCACAAGTCGACGACCGTCATCTCAACACTTCAAACTGTTGTCAAATTCTAGTACAATTTTAAATTCTGTTTACTTTGAGCTTAATAAATTTGCTTAAATTAAGTCTACTGCTAAAAGAAATGTTATTCTTTAGCTCAACATTGAATACTAAAGAGCTAAAAGGCCTACAATGTCTAGAATCTAAAGCAACGTTTGTATTTTGCGAGTGACTTTTCAAACATTGCATGACAAGCTTAATTGAAAGCCATTTAGAAACTCGCTTGATGGACCATGCATACACGTACAATTGAAAAATCTTGTTCTTTAATTTCCTTAAAGGTGCTAAGTCCTTATTGTCTTTATTAACTGAACTAACAGGCTCAACCCCTAAAGAAAAGGCAAATAATTAAACAGGATTGTGGCTTTGAAAATTTATTGCATTTCCTTCGTTCTCTTCTCGAATGTCTCAACTTCAAACTTTGTAAGATGGCGGAGCGCGCGGCGTTTTTAGAATCAAAATGTTTTTGTTCTTTCGTCTTTATTTCTCCCGAGTTATGTGTTTTCGACTGCACGCAGAGATGGCGACACTAAGTCTGATAGTTCAAAATAGCAAAAATATGATAACAACCACACATGAGTTTAATCGCCAAAACTACCCAATTATAATTCGCTCTTTCTCGCCTAAGGGCTGTCTCAGTACTGATTTCTCAAAAACTCAACTATTTAAAACTTAGCCATCGGTTTATTTTGAACACTCTGTAAATGTTCTGCTTTATACAAGTGGATTCCTATAGTTTTTGAAATTACGGTAGTTTAGAAGAAAAAAAATCCACTTTGTGTAAAAGATATGAAAAAAAATGTTTTATCTAAAAATGTGTTATGATTATAAAAAAAAATGTTTTTATGAGAAAAAAGTCGGGTGTTCAAAAAGATATACAAAAATTGTTTTTATGAAAAATGCGTTTTGTTACTTTAAACTCGTATGAATAGTTATTTGATGAAGAAAACGGTTTTTTTTTCTTTTGCGGCAAACTATTTTCATTTCTTTTGTCAAAACATTTAGAGGAAGTTATGGCGCTACTTAATGAAATATATAAACTTGCAAAACATGTTTTTCTTGCTAGCTAAACCTTAATCCAGGATAAATGAAATTAATTCAACTAAAATTAAATTGGATTTATTTCAAAAATAAATGTATTCAATTATGAATTCAAAAAATGAAAGCTTCAGTCAAAAAAATCGCTGATAAACTTGTTTTCATAAAAAAAATTAACTTATATTGTTTATTTTTGTTTAGTAGAAAATTACCTTTTATAAACATCGACAAAAATGTTGAGTATTTCCTTCAAAAAGCAATAGACTTTTGGTCTTGTACATTCTGTCGCAACCTCAAGAACAATGATCCTTTTCCTGAGATGCCTTTAAAAAAGGAAGTTTTACGAAAATATTATAAGTGGAGGGGAAAAGTTGGTTTGTTTGCGACAGCTTGCGTCCACTTTTGCTTTCAAAATTCGTCTGTGGCTTGTTTAATCGTTATTTGATAGGGCTGAAGTGTGTTAGCAATTTGGGTGAAAAGTGAGTTAATGAAATCGTTTCAAGTTGATAGTCGATAAGCACGCCTTGGATATGTTATCTTTTATCAGCAGAAATGCTCTCAAATCTGTCCCAAACTGGATTTCATACAAGAAACAAAGAAGCTGTGTCCGAAAACTCTCGAAATAAATGCTATTTTTGCGTGTTTTCTCACTTTTAAACTTGAGTGTGCTCTGAGTGTGCATCGATCTGGAGAAATTGTCATGTTTTTCTGCGGATTTTGGCGCTTTCTTTGTATAGTCTAATTTACTTTTTATCCCAAAGTAGACTTTGGACATGTTATTTTAATATCGATAAACGAAATTGTCTGTTTGGAGAAGTGTTAATTCAGTCAATTGTTTTTTTGTGTAGTTTCCAGTTTTTGTGTTATATTATTCTGTTTTCAGTAAAGGATTTCTTCGTCGTGTAGAAATGTTCGTTTGTCAAATGGTAACAGCAAAGTCGTTTACATTTCCTCACAAAACTATGCCAATATGATATACGGTTTTTACACAGAAGAAGTATAATAACAACAACGCGATAAATGTCTTTTGATGCAACTTCGATGTCAACATTACCATCTAGGTTCTGGACAATTAGCATTATTATTATATTTTATTTGGTTTGATAAAACGTTTCCCAAGCCATGAAGTGTATGCTATTTCAGTCCATACTTTGAGTCATATTACTTATTCAGTATTATTTGTGAAAAGTAGTGAACATTATTCTTCACTTTTGTTCCTTATACTGCAAACTTCCAAACAAAGGTCGGAACAAGAACTGTGAAGTCCTGGAAATTGAACATGAGATGTGTTCCAGCTCTCACTGAAAGCCGTGCATTAAACAACTGCAATGTCTTTTATCCTACAGTAAAAAGAACCTGAATTAAGGACGTAAATTGCTCTTTGCCTTCTCGAAGTAGCCAGCCGAAAGAAGTTAAATCATGATATGAAGTCACCTAGAATTGAACTAAGGACCTCGCGCACTGAAGGCCGCTCACTAACCAATCTTGCTGTCTCGCCTCTTTTTCGCAACTTAAGTTCTGGATTTTGTTCTTCATACGTGTACATGTTTAGGCGATGTAGGGTGAAATAAAGTAGCTTGCATGGTTCACACAGACACATCGTTTCACACAGCCTTTTAATCCTACTTACAATGACAACTACCTATTACACTAAGTGAGGATTAGTTTTGACAGAGAACTCTTTACATTGCTACACGAATCAAATCTTACAGTCAACACAACTACGATGCGTTTCAGTTTGTCGTTGAAGTCTACATTTGAAAAATGTATTTCGTTCTAATTAATAAAGACTCAAATTCAAGTCCAAAGTTGGATTTTCACTTAGTCCTTGTTTGGACTTCTTTCTTCTCTGTGTAGCTTGTAGTAGCTTTTTGTGTTACTCGTAAAGAAGAAGATTTGCTTTATAGACGTCCTTCTACTGTGACTCTTCAAACACTAAAAAAACAGTCACATCGGTTGATAGTCGGCTTTCTTTCTGTTCCCTGCAAATTGCAATAGCTTTGAATATTACCTAAATATAATCATTTTTTCTTCCTACTCCATATACCTTTTAGTAGGTTTGCAGAGCCGTTAAAAAATGGGAAAAGGTGAGCGTAAGAAAAAGAAACGTTAAAGCTATCGAACAGTTTACATTGCAGATATATATTTATAGATATGTCAGTCGACAAGTTATACGGGATATTTTCAACAAAACATTACAACATGAAGTCGCCGTGGAACTTATATAATACGGTAAAGCATTTTTATCTTGTCTGTCCAATTCGTAATAGCACTCAGTCTCATAACCTAACTCGTTATTGTCGACTATTGCATGGCATTGTTCAACCATCCATTACGCGCGCAGACAGAACTATTAGATTTATAAACGCCTCAAAATCTCCAAAGATAAGTCGGTTAGCTTTAGATAAGTTAGTCTCAACCACAAGATTGTACTACACTGAAAAAAAGACTATTGTAATTGATGTAATTATGCATAAAGACATTAGACAATGCAAAGATAAATGGCTGCTAGCCCTACCCATATCAAATGCAACACGATTGAAGGGTGTGACCAGCTTGTGTTGATAATGGTAATGTGGAATTTGTTTTTGGCTTTATTCATGAGAAATATGCTCAAACGCGTTTGGATCTCATCAATTCTATATGTAAATTGCATACATATAACAAGTTTAATGTAAATTGTATAAAATGTATCGTCTGTTCAAATGGTTTAAACTTATAAAGAACTCTTTTCGTATATAGATATGATGCCTTATACAATTTATTTAGCAAACGTTTTACCATTTATGCAGCGATTTTCCTGAATAAAGCTTGTTAAAATTCTCTTTACGATAAACGCACTTTTCGTTGTGCAGTACGAATGTGCTAAAGACATCGAAAACGATGTATTCTCTTTTCTTTAAGAATACTAAACTAAAAGAAATTGAATGGGCTGTTCGCTGGTACAATGTCTACAAACACGTTTTCTCTTCCATGCAAACAAAACAAGGACAGTTTTCTCATGATTGTTACAGTAAGATTACCCGCGTCCAAGTTCGTTTGCGGTAACTAATGGCATGTCTGTTTGTTGCATTATGGGCTATTTGTTAAATGAGAGGTTAA
Source organism: Diadumene lineata (assembly GCA_918843875.1). Lineage (NCBI taxonomy): Eukaryota > Metazoa > Cnidaria > Anthozoa > Actiniaria > Diadumenidae > Diadumene > Diadumene lineata. The sequence continues at coordinate 6,857,153 of OU974076.1, read as the reverse complement.
CGCGTCTTAAGCTACTTGAACTACATATACTAACACACCAGACGCACTTAAAGCAAAGAGACTCTACTAGCATAGAAGGGGCTCGAGATTTAGACTCGCTAAGTAGTATCGGATATGACCAACAGAATGGTTAAGTGAGTGGCATAAGGACAAACCACTCGACAGTAATGAGGAACAACACTAGCTCTTGTCGTAACGCTTGTCGATGCGTTTATTTGATAATTGAACGAATTTCCAATTGTACAAAAGTGTACTGTTTCATATATTTAGACATCGTTCCCTCGATGCTAGACTTGTCGGACAGTTTTTTAGTCGTTTGAATTGTAGAATCCTGGAGAAGTTTGACATTCTTTACGAAAAGACGCTTTCAGTTCTTCAGGTTGTCACATTTATTTGGGATGCCGCGTTTAATGTTTTCTTATAAATGAAGTGTCGAATAAACCATGAAGTTGTACATTATCAAAGTCGTACATTTGATATGCATACTGGACGAAGCTTAATTACATGCTAGTTGCGTTTTCCCTTTGAACCAATCGAACAGTTCCGCGACAATAAAACTCATTCGAAACAAATCGATGGGAGTGTAACGTTGAAATCTTTCGATTATCGAACCCAACTAGCCTCTTGCGCGTCGCGTCGATAACCACACCTCTAGATAGCTTTACGTGATAGCGTACGAAATGTTGTGCGTTTTATGTGATTCGTTATTGCATAAGGACGAAGTCCATGCGAACCAACAATGTGCTTTTACATACAAATGGGTAATTGTCGGGGTTTGGTTCGACATTCGTTTTCTCTACCATACTCGAAGTGTGAGATAAATACGGCAAGAGAATACGGCGAGCATGTGCGCCATTTTGTCTTCAACTTTCCTGCAATTTAGTATAATATGTACTTTTGCAATTGAGTTTAAATCTCTTCGTTGACCTTCAACATATCCAAAACATTAATTCAACATCTTTGTGCCCATTCTTTAGGCCACCTAGACCCCCCATCACTACCCCCTGTCGTGCTAGCCATATTCAACCTTCATTTCTATAGCAATCAAATATCAACTAGATAGATTATGAGTCTTTCAAATATGCGATGTAAATGAGTGGATTCGACGTCCTACTGTGGGTGAATAACGTGGTGGGTTGGCGCTGGAGGGTTTTGCAGTCTACAGACTGGCCTCCTATGGGAGCATCTACGTACATTCGGTGTTTATTATCCATACAGCAGTTTGTAGCCAGGTTGATATGACCAAATGATAGGCCGTGTTCATTTGTGAACAGCAGTTCGTAGGAAGGTTGACGTAACCAAAAGATAGGTGTTCATTTGAATACAGCAGTTTGTAGCAAGGTTTACATAACAATATGATAGACTTTCATTTGAATACAGCCGTTTGTAGCCAGGTTGACATAACCAAATGATGGATGTTTATTTATGAACAGCAGTTCATAAATAAATTCTCGTTTGTTCAGGAGATGGAAGAGGGGAGGGGTGGAGATTTCAGTTGCTTTTGGGTCGATTCTCAAATCACATCATATTACTAGGGTCAATAAGTGAAAAGAGATTTATGTCAATCAGTATTCTAAGCCTTGTTGAACTAATCGCATACCCTGAAGGTGTTAAACGCTACAACCAATTTTGTAGAAACGGGCTACAAAACGAAGATCGCCTGCTAATTATATGAGCCATTTCTGGTTTAGCTAAATGTGATGAGTTGTGTGATGATCATAGCGTTGGTGGTGGTAGCTAGCTAAAGATGATCGTAATGGATATGGGTATATCTACATTGCATTGCATTGCATTGCATTGCATTACATTGCATTGCAGTGCAGTGCATTACATTACATTATTTTACTTTACTTTACATTACACTACATTACATTGCATTGCTTTGCATTACATTAGACTACCTTAACATTAAACTCTGATTTCTATTGTTTACAGATGACGTTGACAGCACTGCGCTAACGAAGAACATAGATCCTAACCTGTATTACACACGAGACATCCGATGGCTCTCCGACTCGAGAAAACGTTCCAATCGCACATATAAAGTGCGCAAAAAAATCCTCATTGTCAAACGACATCCCCCGAGCGAAAGGTTTAAAGTGTCTCACGTTTTATGTAAACTGCTGGACGGTTATCGCTTGAATTATGAACAAACTCGAGTAGACGATAAACCGTTTACGGACATAAAAAAAGCATTGGATCCTGACGTCACGTTTGGGAAATACGCCATGATAATATTTGTAGATATTAAGACTTATTTGGACTTAAAAGACACTGCAAAGAATACTGTGAACTCGTACGCGCGTAAATTTAATACAGGAGTATTATTCTTCATGACCAACTACGTTGGCTTCGCCAGAGACTTTCAGTTCGAAATTCGCAAACCCGAGAAAGAGAAGTCCCCGTTATTTGTCAAAATTAACGGTTCGTCTAGCATTCTGGGTATTACTAAAGATGGCGGTCAAGCCGAGCAACCTCGCGTCCAGAAAGGCCTCGGGACGCGATGGATGTACATAAGTTACAATCCCGCAGTCGTCCAGTACGAGACCGTCTCGTACGTGCTTCCTGGGCAGCCTATCGTTCGAAAACGACGACGAAAAAGAAGTAGTGCACTTCCGCCGCAGCACGACCGTGTTACTGTACTTCTAGATAGCGGAAAGAAAGATGGTGTCAAAAGGATATTTTTCGCGGGAGGTTTCCCCTTCTTTGTACATACATTATTGTTTCTCGACTCGTTGGATTTTCTTGCACCAACTAAGTTCACATTTTCTTTGGATCGTTATTTACAAGTTGACATAGACGACGTATTTATAGCAAGTCAAGGACTAAGACTTCGGCGAGAAGACGTTATGGTAAGAGTCATTGTGCTGTGTTGCAAGGTGATGTTTTACCTTGGGTTGCGATTAATGTGATACGATGTGATGGGTTATGATTGATGTGATACGATGTGATGGGTTGCGATGGATGTGATACGATGTGATGGGTTGCGATGGATGTGATACGATGTGATGGGTTGCGATGGATGTGATACGATGTGATGGATTGGGATTGATGGATACGATGTGATGGGTTGCGATTGATGTGATACGATGTCATGCCCTACTGTCAAAACGGTTCAATCGTACCCCCTACAATCAAAGAATGGTCGCATTATTCCATTATTCAATAATTCAATATTGATTTTGAAAATACGTTCAACGAAACGAAAACATTCGGAAATATTTGTAATAGAACGCTTGGAAATCTCACGAGCAGTTCCATCTTTAATTTCACCCAGTAGGTTTTACCTAACAACAATATCATACACAAAGCCATGATACAATATTGGAACATTATGCATGATCTTTTGTTACTTTTCATCTTTGCTGAAAATTTCACACGAAAAAAATAATCATAATATCATGATATTTTTTTTCTTTTTTCTAGGACATGTTAGCTGTCCAATCATCTATAGCAGAAAAAATCCCTGGATTCAAATTCAACCTTGGTTACTCTGGTCGTGGATATAAACGAGGAAACAACGAGGAGGATGATGGCGATGAAGCGATTCTAGAATACGCACATAGATTCACTTGGTTTGGGCATCTGTTTGGACACGAACAAGCACATAGGTTGAATTTGCAAGATCTTATTAAATCGTTAAAGACGAACAGGAAATTCGCAGAGGTAATGATGATGATGTGATGGTTTTGATAATGTTTTTTGGTGATGTCGATGATGGTGGTGATGATGGTGACGATAGTGATGGTGTTGCTAATGGAAATAATGATTGGCATTCTTATGATAATGGTAATGATTACAATAATGGTGTTTGTGATGACAGTGTTGATGATGACGATGTTGATGATGATGATGATAATTATGAGGTTGATAGTGACGATCATGGTGACAACTATTACACATAAAAGATTACCTTTCAACCTGGCCTAAACACCAAATGATGGATTACCTTTCAACCTGGCCTAAACACCAAATAATGGATTACCTTTCAACCTGGCCTAAACACCAAATAATGGATTACCTTTTAACCTGGCCTAAACACCAAATAATGGATTACCTTTCAACCTGGCCTAAACACCAAATAATGGATTACCTTTCAACCTGGCCTAAACACCAAATAATAGATTACCTTTTAACCTGGCCTAAACACCAAATAATGGATTACCTTTCAGCCTGGCCTAAACACCAAATAATAGATTACCTTTTAACCTGGCCTAAACACCAAATAATGGATTACCTTTCAACCTGGCCTAAACACCAAATAATAGATTACCTTTTAACCTGGCCTAAACACCAAATAATGGATTACCTTTCAACCTGGCCTAAACACCAAATAATGGATTACCTTTCAACCTGGCCTAAACAACAAATAATAGATTACCTTTTAACCTGGCCTAAACACCAAATAATGGATTACCTTTCAACCTGGCCTAAACACCAAATAATGGATTACCTTTGAACTTTGCCTAAACACCGAATAATGGTTTACCTTTCAACCTTGCGTAAATTCCAAATAATAGAATTTTTACAATTTCATTGCAGGATTATGGGCTTCAGTTGAACACCTCATATGCAGTCGCCCCACATCATTCAGGCGTTTATCCTGTACACGAGGACTTGTATACTGCATGGAGTAAAGTAGACGGCATAACCGTGACATCCACTGAAGAATACCCTCATCTCAAACCGGCCTGGATGAGAAGAGGATTTATTTATAGAGGAATAAAAGTATGTATTGCGTGACATGCCTGACTGTGTTTGTATTGCGTGACATGACAGAGTGTGTAGTTATTGCGTGACATGGTAGACTTAGTAGATAGTCTGATACGGCAGATCCTGTATGTATAGTATGACGTGATAGACTGTGAAGGTATGTGTAGGAATTGCGTGACATAGCAGTATGTGTAGGTATTTCGTGGCATTGAGACCATCAACTATGATCCACCAACGTTTCTGTTGCTTTACAAAGCTAATATGTTACGTTTCTGCTAGGTTTTGCCACGTCAGACATGTGGCCTGTTTACGTCAACCAACTTCTTCAAGCAAGTCAAAGGTGGACGGAAAGCACTGGACAGAAACATACGTGGCGGAGAGTTATTTGAGACGCTATTACGAAATCCTGTAAGTATGTCGGTGTTTCGCTTATAAGTGGAAAGAATGAGTGAATGAATGAATGAATGAATGAATGAATGAATGAATGAATGAATGAATGAATGAATGAATGAATGAATGAATGAATGAATGAATGAATGAATGAATGAATGAATGAGTGAGTGAGTGAATGAATGAATGAAGAATGAATAAATGAATGAATGAATGAATGAATGAACGAATGAATGAATGAATCAGTGAATGACTGAATCAGTGAATGAATGAGTGAATGAATGAATAAGTGAATGAATGAACGAACGAATGAACGAACGAACGAACGAATGAATGAATGACGTGTTATACTCAAATGTTACTCAAGCGCAGTAAAATATTACCGTGCTGCTGCATAATCGTAAAGTGTAACTTAAAAAAACGCAATCGACGTATTACAAAACGCGTCCACTTACGTATACAAACTGGTATTTAATCATGAAGTGTAACGTCCATTCTAGCGTAATATTGACGTTAACCAAGAGAGTATGAGATATAAGAGAGCTTATTCCCGAAATAACTTCAGTTTAAAAATAGAATGAAAAGATCCCCTGATGAGTGTAAAGCCGGGCGATAAGCTCTCTTATCTCATTCTCTCTTGCGTGAACTTAATATTTTTAGGTGATGATTGTGATGACACACATGACGAATTACGCAAACGATCGCCTAGCCCAGTACACTATCTCCAAGCTCGTCGACTACGTACACAGGTGGACCCACATCAAGCTACGTTACGCACCCGCTACTCACCTTGCGGAAATCTATTTTGATCTTTTCCCGCAAGACAAAATGCCGCTTTGGCAGGTTAGTATTACGTTACGCGATACTTTGATACGTTGTCATCACCATCGTTGCCATCAATTTCACTACCATCATCATCATCACCATCATTTCTACCATCATACTACTCATCATCATCACCATCATTTTTACCATCATACTACTCATCATCATCACCATCATTTTTACCATCATACTACTCATCATCATCACCATCATTTTTACCATCATACTACTCATCATCATCACCATCATTTTTACCATCATACTACTCATCATCATCACCATCATTGTTACCATCATACTACTCAACACTATCATAATGGTCAACACCAGAACTATTATCATCATAACAACCACCATCATCAACATTTAAAATATTATCATCATAACCATCATCTACCATATCCACCATGCTTACAAACGACAGCAATATCTACATCATCATCATCGCAGTCATCAGAATATGCATCATCATCACCATTTTCAACGTGACCATCCATCGTTATCCCTATCATCAACAACATCATTGTCATCATCACCACCATTACCAACAACATCATTGTCATCATCACCACCATCATCAGCATAATTGTCATCATCACCATCATCTTTGTAATTATAAATGTGAAATGTGTCTTTAAATATCTTTGTAAAGCCCATGCGATCATCATCACCATCATCTTTGTAATTATAAATGTAAAATGTGTCTTGTAATATCTTTGTAAAGGGCATGCGATCATCACCACCATCATCTTTGTAATCATAAATGTGAAATGTGTCTTGTAATATCGTTGTAGAGCCCATGCGATGATCATCGCCATCTAGTCATCTGGGACAAAGACAAGTCCTGTTCCAAGCTCCCGTCGTTCTTACTGGTCGGACCTCCTCACGGAGGGCTGGAACTATTACAGTCACTTATTCATCTCAATCCTGATATTCAACCGATGAAGAATAAGTCCAAAGAAGCTCAGTTTTTTAGTAGTGAAAACTATATGAAAGGGTTAGATTGGTAAGATACTTTAAATGCTACAACAAAAGAGTTTCCTAATCATTTCGCTCGATTAATTATCCTCACTATCAATCCATAGGTACATGGATCTCTTCAACAAGCCCACAAACCCAAACACAATCTCTTATGAGCCAAGTCACAGCTATTTCACCAGCACAGCAGCTCCAAGAAGAGTCAACGCATTGTTAAAATCAGCCAAGATAGTCTTCGTTCTTGAAGATCCTGTAATGATCGCCTACGATCACTACAAGCATCTACTGGCCCGTAACAAACTCTCAAAATCTACTTTCACGGATATAGTGACTTCACAGACCAATCCAGAGCTTCTACGCATGCGTACGGCAATCTTGCGCCCAGGCCATTACTCCGAGCATATTGGCCGTTGGATGAGGTTCTTTAATTCAAAGCAGATGTTGATAATTGATTTGAATGAGTTGGTTAACCAGCCCGTGAATGTTATGCATCAACTGCAGGAGTTTTTAGGGATAGACCATCCACTACAGTATGATAAGCAACTGAGGTGAGAATCGCAGGGAACATTATTGGATTAAAAAATGATGATGATGAAGGTGCTGAACGTCAATATTGAGTTTCTTTCGTAAAAAGCGTCATAAAAAGTATTTTTTCCTTTTTTTTTTTTGACAGACACTTCATCTGCCTAGATTAGCACTTTTATTATTTGCATATGGAGTGTATAGAGTGCACACACTAAAAGTGTGCAACATAAATACCAGTAAATAATGCTATTTTATGCTAATTCTATTGTTTTCTTTTGTTTAATTAGTGCTGTTTACTACTAAATACTTACAAGTGTTGCACACATTTAATGTTTGCACTCTTTTTGTATTTGTAAAATACTGAAAACCTTCAAGTGGTAGCAGTGGTAGAAGTGATGAATGTTTTGTTTGGAGAGTATTGATAGTAATGGCGGTGGATTTAATGTTGGTGTTTGTGGTGATGGCGATGCAGGCGATAATGGTGGTAGTGGCTGTGGTGATGGTGTTTGTGGTGGAGGTGGTGATGGCGATGGAGGTGATGATGGTGATAGTGGCTGTGGTGATGGTGTTTGTGGTGGAGGTGGTGATGGCGATGGAGGTGATAATGGTGTTAGTGGCTGTGGTGATGGTGTTTGTGGTGGAGGTGGTGATCGCGATGGAGGTGATGATGGTGATATTGATTGTGGTGATGGTGATGGTGTTTGTGGTGGAGGTGGTGATGGCGATGGAGGTGATAATGGTGGTAGTGGCTGTGGTGATGGTGTTTGTGGTGGAGGTGGTGATGGCGATGGAGGTGATGATGGTGATAGTGGCTGTGGTGATGGTGTTTGTGGTGGAGGTGGTGATCGCGATGGAGGTGATGATGGTGATAGTGGTGGAGGTGATGGTGATGATAAAGTTGATGACTATAAATGATTGAGGTTATGAAAATAATATTGGTGATGACTATAACTTCTTGCAACGTCCAAATGAAACTCGTGCAGGACATTTGATCGATCACCACGAAAGAAGAGCCTGTTTTTAAAATGGTAATCATCGATCGAACTAATCCTATTGTTTTCTATTCAGATACGATAAAGCAAAGAATGCTTTCTGTCAGATCCTGCCGTCCAATTCAACCAGTAACTGCTACAAATACGAAAGAACTGTGTCTGATACTCTAGATGAATCCACGATCAAGTACTTGCAGCGGTATTACGCTATTCATAATAAGAACCTTATGCGGATCAACCAAAAAATACAGTTTAAGCTGCCTAAATGGCTACAAGATATTGGTTGATGGAACAAGGGATCTGATTGGACGAGACTATTGAGTGAGAGGAGCCTTGGAGTGGATCTATCGTGACAGTACGCGAATTGATTGGATGAAATAGAAAAAGTTTGACTGGACACAGAGGTGAAGCACCTCCCTCTCTGCATTTCACTGGTCGATATAACGAGACGTGTTATTGGATCATTGAAACTCCGTCCAAGCATTACGCAGTACTTGATTCGTTGATATTACAAGAAATCTTATTGGGCAAATTTCATATAATTCGTCAACTGAAATATTCGTCAAAATATTGTACATAGTACTCCAAGAGATGTATTTTTATATAAAAGAGAGATCTATTTTTAGAGAGATTATTATCAATAGAGTCTTAGAGATATAGATAGATATATAAATACTTATATATGAAAATGAACGATTATATATACATGCAAATATCACATAAATTATTGCAAATAAGAGTATACATACATAAATATGAAATTTTATTAAACGTTAGGTTTCGTAGAGTGTGACTTTATTTCTAAAATTCACTCATTTTGATTAACCAGTTTGCCATCAAACAATAATCGTCCTAATTCACTATATGTCGTCATATCAAAACAATTCAAAAATCTATTGTTTAAATGCAAAGAATCATGGTAGTCGGAGGCTGATGTAAAAAAACGTCTTGAATTTTATTTGGTACTGTTTAATAAACGCACAGGAGTGTTTTATCGCTATGCTCGGGCTTATAGACCTGATAAAATACGATTTGCACATTAAATTTCAAAACAGGGCTATTTAGATCAAACTCTCAAAGGGAGCAATGTTTTCGATTGATTTCTCTTGATTTTGGAGATTTTATCCTCCACATAAGAGGTGACGCCATAGTGAACAAGGGCAATTAAAGTCGATCAAAAAGCGTAGTAGTGGATTATTTGTTCGAGTATTGTTTTATTCTACCAAGAGTTCTAGCATATCAAGAGCGGATCCAGGGAGAGGTCGCGGGGCTCAGGACCCCCCTGTGTTTATCGATGAATATGTCATGAATTTGCGATCTGCCGAGGATATATTTGAGCAAACAAGAGGAGCATATTTTCCAGCCTTTGCATTTAGTGCAAGTATGTAACTGCTAAAATATAAGGAATTGGGCTTCCTGTGGTCAAAAGTGCTCGGGATTGCCATGTCAGTTTGTTTTATTACACGGACTTCCGAAGGAAGACCGTGTCTACATTTGGGCTCGACTTTTCGTGGTGATTATTTGGCTCAAAATGTCTCAGCCAATCACAAACTTGCATAGTATCATCCAATCATAGCTTCAATAGCTATATCCAATCACAAGCGTTACACAGGAAGCCCGACTGTAGTTTTACTTTGTGGTGTCTCTTGAAACAAGGTCCATTTATGCACTTATCAATGTAAGTCCCGTGGGGGGGGGGGGGGGGGGGGGGGTATTCGGGCAAGGGGTGGGGATTTGAACAAATTGGCTTAAAAAAATTCAAATGCCCCAGGGAGGGGAAGAAACTATCATTCAAATGATGCATAAAAACCCAACCCAGGGGTAAATCAAATGCATTAACTTCACA